>JAOWBW010000604.1:0-225578 GCA_026119855.1 Campanula takesimana | reverse complement strand
AGATTAGACGGGTGCACGAGCTATTAGGAGGTCCCCATTTAGGTTTATGTTTTAAATTTCTGGTTTGTAAGACATGTATTTCTAACATTTGGTTAGTTTGACACTTTGGGATACATTGATTGATTTTAAATTTCTGGTTTGTAAACTTTTGATGTTTGACACTTTGGGATATGTTTCAGTTTAAATTTCTGGTTTGTAATTCTGGTTTCTGGGTATGTTTCTGTTTCTGTTAAGTGTCTGTTTTTTTTTTCAGTACAGAGACCATGTCGTGTGCTTATACACGAGATGGTGTGACTCATCTCATATATGTACACACGACATGTTTTCTTTCCTCTCGTATGAACACACACGAGATACCATTACTGGGTAATTAGTGTATTTCGTGTAATGTTCATACGACATAAATGAACACACGTCGTGTATATTTATACGAGTTTATGATATACCATTCGTGTATAAGCACACGAGATGGTCTCTGTACTGAAAAAAAACAGACACTGAAACAAACAAACTGATGTATCCATACATCAAAACTATAATTTAAGTACTACATCAAGTGATCCAATTTTAATATACTATATCCGTCCCAAAAAAACAGTCATACAAAAACCAAGTATGCATAATTCAAAAAAAATACACTATACACATAAACTATGGCCTATTTCCTGCAATTCGTGCTTCGTTCGCCGTAATTGAGAGTCGGTTGAATGTTTCTATCCGAGTTCTGTATGGCATGATCAGGTTACTTGCGCTTGGATCACGTCGATCCTCCCAATATAGTGCTAATGATGGTATCGGGTAATCACTATCGGACATGTGCAGCTGCAAAAGTAATTAAATAGTCAAATATAATAAATTAAAAAAAGATATTAAATATAACGAATGTAAACAAGATAGTTAAATATAACGAATTGAAGTATCATACCAATATAAAATGGTTTCCCACATGTCCCAACACAAAGTGTGTCTGTGGGTGGTCCTGTTCCTTGTGGTACAGTCACTGGAAGGCATGTGAAGCCAGCGGTTTGCGAGTACGAGACAAACACCACATTATACACCGTGGCAATGATGTGCCCTATCTCTGGGACTGTCAACCAATAATATTCCGAACAAGGTGAGGTATAGTGAGTAATGCGACTATAGAGCTCGTCCACATATCTCTCCAAGGCATAACTCTCTCATAAAGCGAGCGGCGATGAAGCAGCTCCTTGGCACAATCTGAGCGCACTCTTTGCCACATCTCCTCAGTTCCGTATATTTGCGCTGCTACTGCTCTATATCCACAATTTCCATCACCCATCACATCTGTGAAGCCATCAATAAATGGGACAATGATAGGTGTAATCAACATCCTATACCCAGAAGTATGTAGTTCATTGACTTGTCCATTTCCACGACCCCGTCCCCGTCCCCGACCTCGACCTCTACCTCTACCTCTCCACGACCTGAACCAGCTAGTGGTGGAAGAGATGTAGGAGTAGTAGGGCTAGATGGTGTAGTGTTTGAAGCTGATTCCGGATTGGGTGACTCCGCGACCTCAAACCTGATTGGGTTGATGCAATAAATGAAGATCTAGACCTGCTGTAGTGGAGGGTGGTGTAGTGGGGACTCCAAAATGTCTATCGGTACGCTCCTAATCTGACAGTACTCTACAACTGGTGGTCTGGGGTTTATTTGCCTTTGAAATATGATCCGTCTCAGAAGCATCTCCGGTTGTGGATGTAGCCCTTCATTTATCATTTGGAATAACCTTCTCTTTACCGGTGCAGGTGCGTTCTGCAGTTCATTCAACACAGCTTCAAAATCATGCCCAGTTGGACAGTATTCTAGTTCAATGTCCAACTTCTTCCAGAAAGCATGAATCGAGGACAACTCTATCCGGCCCCCAGACTTTGTATGCATGAAATCTCGTGACTACATGGAAGTCCATGTGTTCGCCTCAAGTAACACCCACAAACTGAAGCATCCATGACATTACCCCACAACGACTCCGCTCTTCTTTGATGATGTCCAAGGCTGCCTTTGACACTCGCCCCAATATGTCGTGATACAGATCACATGTCTTCATATCATTGGAATTCTGCTCTTTGATTGCTCCATAGTAGCTTTGATTGTTGTATTTGGATTTCCATAATCTCATGAGCCTTTTTGAACATGTGTCAAAAGTAGAAGAAGCACTCCCTAAGGCCTTCTTCAACCTGTTATGCTCACTCTCAGCCCTGTTCGTGGTGTGGGTTCCGAAGTGTAGTAACTGATCTGTGTGCATGGACAAAATACTCGTAGAATATGGACCAATCCATGTCTCCCGGAGGTAGGTCAATAAATCAGGATAAGAGCTGTAATGATCGCAAAACAATTGCCAACGGGTGTCCCACTCTGAGCAAGTAGCGGCTGATATTGCATAATTGAATCTCTTCATGAATGATAGTGCGAACTCCGGGCTACTAGTTCTACCCAACACCCTCTTTCTAACATTGACTTCGATATGCCTTCGACACAAATGGTGTGCGGTCTCGGGAAATACCATTTGGACAGCATAATGAAAGCCAAGTCACGATCAGTTAAGAAAACTGTTGGCATGTGGGGAGTATGAAAAAGACTTTGCAAATTCTTGAGTACCCACGTGTAATTCTCAGTCTTCTCATTTTGGAGGAACGCATATGCAATCGTGAAATTCTTCCCCGTTGAAGTAAATCCTATAATCTCAAGGAATGCCATTCCATAGCAGTTGGTGTTGTAAGTACAGTCACCTTGTACTACATATGGAAAACAGTTAAGCATATCCGATGCTCGTGGGTGAGAGAAGAATATGTCACCGATCATGTCACTCGCATCGGCTTTCCTCATGAAGACGATATATTGCTTATCCTTGAGTAATTTTATGAATTGTTGAAGAGAGGATCTCCCTTGTCGTTCTTGTGACTTGCATTTTGTGAGGGCATTGTGGACGTGTTTCGGAGTACTCACGTTCTTCTCATCCTTCCTCTTTAACATTGTTAGAATGTTATTTGGACGCACCGAAGACTGACTTGCGCTACACACATCCTCATATTCAGAACTTGTCAATTTACCCAACGGATGACCTTCGGGATACGTTGGAAAGTCATGATTATGAGAACCATTCTTCACAACGTAACCCCATAAACCATCACCCCTTTCTTTGGCCCGGATTTCAAAATACACCCAATCTTCTTCGTACTAGTCAACCTCACATCCTTAGTTTTTCCGGACCTGTACTTGCCACCAAAATGGCATACAATCTTCGCGTAGCCTAGGATCTTGCCACTTGTCTTCCTCGAATCTCCTATAGAAAGGGTTATATTTTGACGGGCCACGATATCCCGTACGTGTTTAACAAGCTCATCCCTATTTGAAAATAATAGGGATGTATCGAATTGATCACTGACATCCGGTCCCTACAAATTGTATTACCATCAATTAGAAAATTGCAAAATAAACAACAGGCTGAATGACATTTCGTGTAGTTATACACGACATATTAAGAACTATGTTGTGTACTTATATACGAGTGGGTTCTGCACATCTCGTGTACATATACACGACGTAGTAAATTACCACTCGTGTATTAGTACACGACATATCACGATATCAGAATTTAAAAATCCAATCTTGAAAAACAATTCAGTTTCAATATTGGATTTTTATTGTGATTTTGATCATAACACCAAATATAACTTTAAGAACTTACTTCATTGCAGCTTGGAATTTGATTTTGATGTGGAGAATTTGGTGGCAAACCTTCTTCTTCAAAAATAAAATCCACAAGATCAAGATTAATGTGATCATAAAGACTTGGAGAATGTTGTGGAGAATCCATAATATGGTGTTAGATAATGATAATAATGTGTATAGATTGATGGGTGTTAAGAATGGTTGTTGTGAAAGTGTATATCAATGGTGCTGCATGGGTGTTAACCAACCGGCGGTGTAATGGGTGTTAATGGCCGTTACAGGTAGGGTTTATGGGGGTTTAAGTGTTCTGTTCTGGGTGTATCTCGTGTGAACTAACACGAGACAATATGGTACAAGTTGTATAAATTCCATACGAAATGTTTTTTTTTTCTGGTAATAATCTCGTATGAACAATACACGAGATATAATCTATACAGTCGTGTAGTGTTCATACAAGATGTTCTAACATAGGTCGTGTATTCACACACGAAACAACTTATGAAAAAGAGAAATTTAATTATAAATAAATGTGGTAGGTTATATGATATTGTATGATGTTGGTTCGTTCATATATGTAATCATTGTTTGTTTTCCACATTATTATAACAATAAACATATAATCTTGATTAACAAATATGATAATTTCAAATATATAATCTTGAGCGAGTGGCATTCCTCTAATGTACAACTTGTCATTAACCTCGTTTGGCAAATCATCGAAACAACTTAACTCGTTATATAACATGTTTAATTAACTCATTATATATAATCTTGATTAGAAATATAACACCATAATTCATTAATTAACATAGTATATGCACATCATAACACGTCTGTTAGTTGATAAATAAAGTGGTATCACTTTTAACTAATAAATGTGATATGTTATTTATGATATTGTATGATGAATTATAACATGTTTAATTACCTCTTTAAATATAATCTTGATTAGAAATATAACACCACAATCATTTGTTTGGGGATTATAAATAAAGTGGTATCACTTAAATGTGATAGGCTATATGATATTGTATGATCCAATATGACATTTGTTACTTGTCATGTCTAAGTGTACAAATTTTGCTCAATTAACAACACAATTCAATAATTTATCATAGCATATGCGTATCATTAACATCCTGTTGCAAATCATCGAAGAACACCTTCATTTTGATATGTCGTATGGATATACATGAGAGTATGGTATCATATCGTGTGGTTTTGTACGACCTTAATGACAGAGTAAATTTAAATTTCGTATAAGTTCATACGACTTAATATTTTACACAATTGGTCTATGTCGTGTAAAAGTACACGACATGAAGGCTTCCTGTCGTCCTTTCGCACACGACACGCGAAGGGTAGTTTCGCCATTATTGGTGCCTTGTATGTAATATGCCTTGTATGTAATATGCCTTGTATATAGAATTTACCTTTGTAAAGTCCAATTAGTTGAATGATTTATAAATTTATTATTTTTTGAACACTCCAAATTAAATAGTGGATAATTCTTGTGTGTATGACACGTGGGTCCTCTAAATAAAGAAGTACCCCCTCTGTCCCAGACCAAGGTTCTTACTATCCTTTTTGGTTTGTCTTAGACTAAGGTTCTTAGTTGCTTTATTACTTAAAATGGATAATAGGACCCACTTGTCATTCTCACAACAAAACTTTCTAAAACTTTCTACCCATTTTCTCTCTCATACTTTCTCTTACTTTACTTTTCATACACACAACATTTATTTTTTCTTAATCTCCGTGTAAAGTCAAACTAAGAACCTTAATCCCAGACGGAAGGAGTATAAAAACTTTCCTTTTATGGATTTTGACTCTTAAGTTGGGACACCCATTTGAGTTGGGACACCCATTTGGGAAATTTTGACTCTTAAAAAGGGACGGAGGGAGTATCTGACAAAAGGTTGTCTGGTCCGTCTTTATCGAGTTCTGATGATGATTGAAAAGGAAGTATAGTTCTGATTTGATTAAGGGGTATATGTGAAGCATTGATTTAATAAGAAACACCATTAACAAGTACGCGCCTCTACTTCCAAGCCTAGACTTGCAGACGAGAAGCTTGGTAGCATAAAAGTCCCTCTTTCCATCCTTCTATTGTTCTACTTAAAATGATAGGCTCATTCCCTTTTTTGTTTGTCCCTATAATAAGTTAGTCCTGTTTTTAAAACTAAAATTCAAAATAATTAAATTTTTAAGTTATAAAATGTCTGAAAAGTCAAATAGACACACCATCATTTGGTTTACGGAGGGAGTATGAAAATATTGGGACTCGAGGGAATACCTGACCATTACTCTTATAGCCCTCATCCATCTATCCCAGAAATACTCCCAAACCTCCTTGTCTCTGATCTATTCAACTCGGTAACCAAACTTTGGAGAGTCAACCTTCTAAAAACCCTCTTTCCTCCTTATATAGTCGACTCTATTTTAACCATCCACATTCCTAGATCAGGAGAGGATAAACTTGTCTGGAACCTAAATAAAATGGCTCTTATTCAGTCAAATCTGGTTATTTCGTTGCTTTATCCTCCCATAAAGATACTAATCTCCTTATCAAATCGAGATCTATTTCAAACCACTCAAAAAGTTGGAAATTACTTTAGAATCTTCCACTAGAACCAAAAGTTAAATTCTTTGCTTGGAGAGCTCTAAACCACATTTTTCCTACCCAAAAGTCACTAATAACCTGAAAATGCACAGATCTTCCCTATTGCAATAGATGTGGTAACAATGATGAATCAGAACCTCATCTTTTTCTATTGTGCCGTCTTTCAGTCTTAACTTGGAACCAATCCCCCCTAAATCTTTTGTCTTACAATCCTACCCCACCTTCCCAAACACTTATAGATTGGTTTACTTATTTTTTTGAGAAATTTGGATAAATCGTAATAATATCATCTTCAATAATGCCTACCCTCAGTAGATGGCATCCTCCCCCTTGCCTTACAGAAACTTCAATCAATCAAATTATCCCTCAAAAAAAAAAAAAAAACACCTTCTCACCCACAATCGCACCAATCGACCAAATGTACCCTCACTCTCAAATCTTGGAAGCTCTTTGAGTCTTGATTCTTGGAATGGAAAGACTTTAAAGGAATATCTCAACAAATACTCAAATAGCAATCTCAAAGTGCTAATCACTGATGGCTCGTGAAAACAAAATGCAAGATGGGCTGGTCTTGGTTGGGAACTATGGGGTTCCAATACTGGCAGACTATCATCAGGAAGTATCTCGTGTAAAGCTACCTTAAGGCTGCAAGCAGAAAGTCTAGCAATCTGGAAAGGGCTACAATGGGCAACCCAAAACAATCATCTCAATATTCTCATCTTAACGGACTCAACTCAAGCTTGGAATTATATTCAAAGCTCAACATGCACAGATTACATGCTAGACTCTATTTTATTTTTAAAGTTACATGGCAACAAATTCATAGTTATAATTAAACAGCCGAGAAATTGAGTCATCGATTGTGAAAAATTGATAGATGATTTTATCAGTTTTTATACTCAATTATGAACAAATGTGAAATAAATGTCTTAATTTTTTAATCTTTTTAATTTAAGCATTTAAGAAATAGAGTAACAATCATAAAAAGTTGATATCTCAACTTTTTAAAGGGTATATAGCATCATACAATTGTAATCATATAACTGTGAAATCAAATGAGAAATAATTTTATAAGTGAAAAATAAAAAAATGATATAACTGTGAAATCACACAATTGTGTAATTATATAATTGTGAAATCAGTTGAGAATGATTTTACATGAGAAAAATGAAAATGACACAACTGCGAAAGCATATAATTGAGTAATCACATAATTGTGAAATCAGTTGAGAAATAATTTTACAAGTGAAAAATGAAAAAATGGCATAACTGTGAAATAAATGACACAACTGTGAAATCAATTGAGAAATGAAAAATAATTTATTCAATGATTTACAAGTGAAAAATTAATTTTTTTATTAAAAATTTGAATCATATCTTGAATGTACTTGTTTGATTCGTTTTAATAATACAATTAATATGGTGATTTCAGATTATTTTTTCGATCTCTAAATTTTGAGATATACTCCCTCCTTTCATGTGAATTGAGACAAAAAAAGGGCACACGAATTAAGAGAAAGTATTGAATGTGTGGTGGAAAATGAAGAGAGAGAATTAGTGGGGTAAATAGTAGTGTTGGTTGGATAAAATGAGTGGTGAAAAATGAAGAGAGGGAATTAGTGGGGTTAAATGTGTGGGGTTAAGTAAATATAAAATATTAAAAAGTTTGCCATTTTGGGCAGTCTCAATTGAGGTGAAACGGATGAAAAGTGAAATAAGTCTCAATTCACATGAAACGGAGGGAGTAACATTTTAAAATTTTGAGGAAAAAAAAAAGAAGAAAGAAAGAGAAAGAGAGAGAGAGGAAGAGGGAGGGAGAGAGAGAGAGAGAGGAAGAGGGAGGGAGGGAGGAGAGAGAGAGAGAGAGAAAGAAAGAAAGAAAGAAGCGTTTGGGCAGATGCTGATATAGTGATATTGGCCATGCGTGGTCTAGCTGATGCGTGGAGTTAGGCGCGTGCATGTCATGTGAAGCAGAGGTAATGTGGTCCACCTAAAATCTAAGGACTTTTTGGCGAGTTTTCATAATATATGCCCTTATTAGTCATTTTCATTTTGCTAAGAGACTTATTGGTCAAAACCTCTAACTTTTACATTTAACTAATACTCCCTCCGTCCCACCCGAATTAGGATTTTTGGGTTGAGCACGGAGATTAAGGAAAAAATGTTAGTGGAGTAGGTGTTGTGAGTATGAAAAGTGAAATAGGAGAGAGAAAGTGGGGTAGAGAATAATGAGTGGAAAGTTGTTGTGAGTGTGAATGTGGGTCTCATTAAATAAAACACTTCCATTTTTAGGTCGTCCTAATTCGAATGGGACACCCAAAATGGGAATTGTCCTAATTCGAGTGGGACGGAGAGAGTACTATTAATAGTAATAGTTATCTTATATACTTCCTCTGTCCCAGACTAAAGTTCTTACTTTCCTTTTTGGTTTGTCCAAGACTAAGGTTCTTAGTTAGTTGCTTTATTACCTAAAATGGACTATGGGACCTACTTGTCATTCTCACAACAAAAACTCCCTACCCACTTTATCTCTCCTACTTTCTCTTTCTTTACTTTTCATACTCACGTTTACTTTTTCTTAATTTCCGTGTAAAGTCAAACTAAGAACCTTAGTCCGGGACGGAGGGAGTAGTTAACTATTATAGTTAACTAATACTATTAATAGTGATAGTAACCCTTTATAGTAATTATTATACTTAATGTATACTATTAATAGTAATAGTTACTCCCTCCGTCCCAGAGTAAGAGTCCTACTTTCCATTTTGGTACGTCCCAGAGTAAGAGTTTTATTCCTAAAATGGCAAAGAATCTTTACTATTCACCCCACTCATTCTCTCTCATATTTTACTTTTATACTCACAACACCAATCAATTCACTATTCTCTCACACTCATTCTCTTTCCTACTTTACTTTTACACTCACAACATTTACATGACTTCCAATATTTATTAATAAGCGTGCAAATGAGGGGTAGGACTCTTACTCAGGGACGGAGGGAGTATCTTATATAGTTAGCTATTATAATAAACTAATAATATTAATAGTAATAGTTAACTAATATAGTAATTATTACAATTAATTAATACTATTAGCTAATAAGAGAAAAATGAAAAGTCACCTAATTAAAATGCTACGGATGATGTGTCACTACTAAAAACAAGAGTTACCCAAAACTTGTTTGCATGGCACCACCTAAACCTAAAGACTCTACCTTAACTTTTAATATATATTCATAGATTTACCTTTATCTTTTTGTATGTTCTACTACCATTGCAACCAGTAAGATCATATAACACCTTTTGTTATACTTTCTTTCCAGAAGTTCAACTACAAAGTTTAATTTTGATGACACCATAGATTCAATATTGCCCACCCAAATTGAGCTTGAAAAATGCTTCAAAACCAACTAATTTAACAACAACAAAATTTTAAGTTACCAATAATAAAATTTATATTTCTATAAAAAAAAACTTGTTTCTTTTAAACCCCTATCAACTTAATCAAATCTTCTTAAATTTAAGTTAACGGTTTTTCTATCCTATGCCCTTAGGGAATAGGTTAAGCACTTTTATATGGTAATAATATTGCCTTTTATCTAATAAAGTCTAATTGAATCTTGTAAGTATCTATCTAACTAATCTCCCCCTTTTCCTCTCCTTAATTCTAGCATTTTCTACACTCATCCGGTTTTAACCTTCTTTTTCTTTTTTCTTTTTTTTCTCACCATTTGACTTTTTTTTTATCAGACAATTAAACCATTTAACCAATTATCTTTCAAAAGTTTCATTCAAGTTTTTTTATATATGTAAATATTTATTCACTAAAAACTAGTCCCTTTGTTTTAAAATAGATGTCACTTTGAGCATTTGTAAATTCTTTAAGAAATATAGTTAATGCATGTGAAAAACTCTCATATGCCCTTAAAGTAATTCTATTATCTAGAGAATTAAATATAGTTTACTATCATTAATAATGGTATAATTTGTATACAACAATAGAAAAAACTTTAAAATAGTAAAACGACAAGTAATTTGAGATAAAAATTATCTCCGAAAACGACATGTATTTTGATTTTGAGACGGAGAGAGTAGTATCTTAAAAAATATTATGTAAAACAATACAAAATTTTTTATTTTTATTTTTGAAAAGCACTCTGTTTTTATTAATGCAATGTACGTGACTGTAATTTGTTACTCTCTCTGTCCCAGAACGATAGTCTCATTTTGACTTTTTATGGTCAACAAAATTGAACTTTGACTAAACATTAGTATCAATCTAATCATCACAACAAAATTCTAAAATATGTTATTGATAAATCACTCAATGATTCTAGAATGATTAGCTTGATACTAGTGTTTGGTCAAAGTTTATTTTTGTTGACCATAAAAAGTCAAAATGAGACTATCTTTCTGGGACAGAGGGAGTATTAATTAGATAACCTATAAAGGAAATAACGCTGAAAACGGATGAATGTATGGAAACACTAAAATTTAGGAGAGAAAAAAAATGGGGATTAGTTAGATAGATATTCACAAGATTTAATCAATTTGTTTCAGATAAATATCAATAACATTACCATAATAAGAGTGTTTAATCTATGCCCTTAGGGGGCATATGATAGAAAAACCGTTAGATAAATATCAATAACATTACTATAATAAGAGTGCTTAACTTATGCCCTTAGGGCATAGGATAGAAAAACCGTCAAGTTAATCAAACCTCCGGTCAGACTTTCCAATTTTCTAAAAAGAATTATTTTCCATTGGCAAGTGGCAACTCTCATTCTTTCCACATACTCCCTCCGTCCCATACTTATAGCTATTTATTTTCATTTTGGGTGTCCCATACCTTTTTTTTAAAAAAAAAAAATGGGTTTTTTTATTAATGATAGATAAATTGCCCTTATGCTACATCTAATGGCCATGAAGGCTACAACTATAGGCCTATAAATATGCTAACACAAATGTCTCTAACGGGATTCGAACACGTGACCTCCATACAGGAAGCTAATACTGGATACCGCTTGAGCTAGAGCTCTTTGGTGGTGTCCCATACTTATTGCTACTGACCCAAAATGTTTACTTTTCTCTTTCCTATTTACTCACAACAACCATACGCTAACTTATTTTCTCTCTCCTACTCACTCACACTACTTATATTTTCAACATATTTTCTTAATTCCGTGCACTCTCATTTGGTAGCAATAAGTATGAGATTGAGGGAGTAGTAATAGTATCCTACCCCCACCTGCTCTTCCACAAAAAAAAAAAAAAAAAAAAAAAAGAAAGAAAGAAAAGGCTTTAGTCTAAGAGCGTCGTCCTCTCCATGATCTGCCTCCACCCATGCTCAACTTGGTTTAAAGCATACTCCCCCGTCCCTCTTTAATCTACAAAATTTGCCATTTTGGTTGTCTCATTTTAATCTACCAAATCCCAAAAAGGAAATATTTTAATATTTTTAAAATAATGAGACTCACTTGTCATACTCACAATAACTATCCGCTTACTATTCTCTACCCCCATTTTCTCTCTCCCACTCAACTATCTACACTGACAACACATCAACTTTTTCACCTTTTGGTTTGTAAAGGGAGGAAATTATTTTGGTTTCTTGATTTTTTACAAATGTGATTTGTACTGTACAAATTTTGCTTGGGTCTTCATGTTTTACAACTTGTTTCTAAAAACGTTGCTTTCCTTCACACACAGAGTAGTTAGTCAATGAGAACCAACTAATGCTGCAAATTGCAAAACAAATGGACAGCTCACTCAGTTGATTCCCCTTACTTTAGAAAGAGTTGCCTGAGAAATGGCCATATATCCCTCCTTATCTTTTCAGAACCAACTTTGAGTGGATGATATTCATTTTCACCACGGCTGTGTTGTTATATAGATATAGATAGAGATTGGGATTTTTGAGTTTAATTCGAAAGGGCAAACAACACATTCCCAATTCATTTTTCTCCCCATCTGTTCATCTTTTCAGCCAATTCAAGTTGCTGCTTCAACAACATCAAAATCAGCTTTTAGTGTAAGCAAGTGAACATTAACATTACTCTTTGAGCTGAAAAAAAACATTGGTAAAAAATCATTTCGAACACTTACTGGAATAAAAAGGTCACTAATTTTGGTAGAAAAAAAGTTACTCCCTCCGTCCCAGTTTAAGATTTTTAGTTTGACGCTTATCAAGAAACTTATGAAAAATTAATGAAAATGGGTCAATAAAAGCAACGAGTTAAGGATATAATTGTCCAAAGCACTATTCATAAAGTAAGTGAGTGAAAAGTAAGTTAGGTAAGTAAGGTTTTTTGTAATTAAAATGAATTTTATAAGGAGAAGAATGTCGAAAACAATGTTCATATTTTGCCATTTATAGAATAAAGCAACGAAGAACCTTAAAGTGTGACGCAACTAAGAACCTTAAACTGGGACAAACTAAAAAAGAGAGTAAGAACCTTAAACTGGGACGGAGCGAATAATTCTTTTTGAAACAGGGGTAGTAAAGTCTTCTACATCTCTCACAATTTTCATTATTTTATTAGCAAGTAGGAGTATAATTACCTAAGATTATAAAATTGGGGGAAAGTTTGCTTTTGCTTTTGCTTTTGCTTTTACTTTTGCTTTTTAGTTATATTTTTGAATTTAACATGGAAGAAGAAAACGCGTCCAGATCCCTTCCCCACTTCTTTTCTCTCCTCCAGTTGTAGCACTGGCTTATTCATCTTCGTATGCATACCTTTTTTGCTTTTGTCGTTAAGTATGACTTGTTCTATTATTTATTTCATTGTTGCAAATAATTAAATGAATTGGAAGTCTCAACTGAAATAAAAAAAGGCATGTGTGTAAAAAGAATCTATTTTTTGTTATATAATTCTATTTATTAAACAATTATTTGTTATGCGTGAGTTGGAAGACTTTTTGAATGCACCTTTTGATACGTCATGTCACCAAGAGGAAGAACTTGAAATTGCTACCCTTAGACATGGCCGACCCGGACCCGGACCCGTGGAACCGGACCCGGATTTGACCCGTAAGACCCGGACCCGTGCAAGACCCGTGACCCGTCGGAACCGTACCTATGTTTGATGCGGTTCGGGTCCGGTTCCACCACGGCTGTGTTGTTATATAGATAAAGATTGAGATTTTTGAGTTTAATTCGAAAGGGCAAGGAACACATTCCCAATTCATTTTTCTCCCCATCTGTTCATCTTTTCAGCCAATTCAAGTTGCTGCTTCAACAACATCAACCTCAGCTTTTACTGTAAGCAAGTGAACATTAACATTACTCTTTAAGTTGAATTTTTATTTTATACTTTTTTTTTTTTTTTTCTCTTTTGATTTTTACTTCAGTATTACGAACACACTCCATTATTTTCTACCATTTGTTTATGGTTGACAGTGATAAAAGTTAATTGCATTTGAATTTACACAAGATGCTGTCAATCTTCTGATCTTTGTGTGCGTTTTCTGAAGCTAAAAAGGTATGCAATCCATTGTTAACTATTCCCCCCGTCTCATACTTATTGCTACTAAATGGGAGTACACGTGGATTAAGAAAATATGTTGGAAAAGTATTATGAATGTGTATGAGTTAGGAAATAAGTTAGTGAATACTCCCTCCGTCCCACCCGACTTAGGATTCTTGTTCAAACAATTTATACTTTGACCAAATATTTGAAGAAATATAATGATGCTAATAAAAATTTAAAACTTGTTATTGTATCACGATTAATAATAAACTAAATAACTATTTTTAGATTTTCATTAAGACAATTATTTTTGTTCAAATTGTTGGTCAAAATATAAATTGCTTGACCAAGAATCCTAAGTCGGGCGGGATAGAGGGAGTAGTTGTTATGAGTGAATAAGAGAGAGAAAAGTGAACATTTTAGATAAGTAACAATAAGTATAAGACGCTTAAAATGTAAATAGTAGCGATAAGTATGGGACGAAGGGAGTACTCTCTACGGATCTAAAACAAGTCCCTTTTCTGCTCATAATGTAGCAAATTGCTTTTTCGACCTTCATATTATACTGATATTATCGATTTGACCATCTTATCGTATACTCCCTCCATCCCTTTTTAATTTACAAAATTTGCCATTTCGGTTGTCCCACTTTAATCCATAAAGTCTCAAAAAGGAAATATTTTAATACTTATAAAATAATGTGACCCACTTGTCTCACTCACAACAACTATCTACTTACTATTCTCTACCCCATTTTCTCTCTCCCACTCAACTATCTACACTCACAACACATCAACTTTTTCACTTTGTAAGGACCAATCTATTATTTCTTAAACAATTAAATAAAACAACATATAATTATTCTTTAAAAAAAAAAAAAAAAAAAACTGGTAGGGAGATTGTTACTGTATCGGTTGAATAGAGGTCTGCAAATCTGAGCGGTGTCCTAAGACAAAATTCCGTCCCCGCTTGTGCTGCAGTCTTGGACGTTTGCCTAGGGGATACAACTATTCTGGACCAGTTCTTGCACAAGAACTTGTCCCTGGCGAGTCTATTTTATGTGTTTCAGAAGAGAAAGAAGGAAGAAGATTATCAAAAAAAATCTGTGACTCAACCACAATCTGCAAGTGTGTTTATATAGGTTTTGGATTTGATCTTGTACAGACACAACCATACAAACCAACATAACTGCTCAAAGAAAACTGTCGTGGCAGTTTAAACTGTCTTATAATATCCAAAATAAGAAATTACAAATAATATTAAAATCTTAATATTAATTTATAATAATTTCAACAGCGTATTTGGTCTCCAAGATTCGAGCATTTGATTTAGAAAGACGTGTGTCATGGGGCTATGCCCGATGACTTTTGCCCGTCTCGAAAAAAGCTTCGATTTGATATGTGGTGCGTTCCGTGGTTCATCCGGAATCAAAAGTTATACTCATTTTAGCGCACACGCCTAAAATCTCCAAAACTTGAAAGCTCTATTTCCAATAAACACCTTTGATTTTCCATAATCCCTCACAAGTTCCAATAATACCCCACATTTTCTATTAAACTCTAACATACTTTTTCCTTAAATAATATGTCCAACTCAAAATTTGTAAGTTACGGACGGAGTGAGTATAAGATTCAAAATGTAACTTCCGTTCTAATTTTATTGTAAATGTGACCTAAATCGGTTACATAGTTAATTTTTGTTAGCATTTATATATAGGTGGTTTTGGTGACTTGAGAGTCTCAATGTCAACTACATTTTTTTGGCTTCTAGTTTTCTCAGGGATTGATGGAGTATATTTTATTCGATTAATTTATTTCCCCTACTGATGTTAAGCAATACATTCGCAATTTTACTAGAGGAAGCAATTTATTTGCAGGTTACTTGTTTTCATATTTTAAGATTTTTTTCTCTGAAGATTGGGTGTATTAAATTTGAAATTATTTTATACTAATCATTGTGTATATATAAATAAGAACAATTAGTTAAAAATGTTTTTTTTTAAATAAATACTAATCCAAAATATTTTTAAAAAATAGCAATCAAAATATAATACCCCGTCCGAGCTTAATGTGAACTTTCACTATTCATTTGGTAAATCAATCAAATTTTAACCATAATTTTATGAAAATGTATTCATCCAATCTCATCACCCATAAGAATTTTCGCCCTCCATTGCAGCCTCTTCAACGCAATATATTCATCCAACCCAAGAAGAATCATATTGCTTTCAACCATCTTTATCCAAGTTTTCTTCAGCCTTCCCCTACCCCTGACCATCTTATCACTTCTCCGCTTGAAGCCTCGTGACGAGTGCGTCATCAATCTCTGCCTTACATGACTAAACCACCTTACGTGATTCTGCCTCATTTTATCTTCAATAGTGCAACTCTTACTTTCCCATTCTTGTATGCCCACACATCCATCGTTCTCCCTTTGTCCCAGAATAAATGTTCGTTTTTTGTACGCTAATACTTTTTTTTTTTTTTTTATAAATCTTTTTTTTTTTTTTCAAATTTAATTTATAGTTGAACTCAATACATAATCATCAGCAGAAGCGCCTAGGAGACAAATCCTAGGGAGAGAAAAAATTCTCTCTAACTTCTGGGGGGAGAGGGGATCGAACCCATTACCTCCAGGTTGGAAGCCATGAGCTCTGGCCACTAGGCTAAAGCCTGATGGTTACGCTAATACTGATATGAAGGAACTTTGATCAATAATTTTAGTTTAATTTAATTATCTTAATAAAAGTCTAAAATTATTATCGATAGTATCAATATGTTTTAAAATTTTATTATGATAACTAAAGCACCTCATAGTTCCTTCATACTAACGTATAAAAAATGATGACATTTATTCCGGGACATAGAGAATAGAATACTGATGCAACCGAAAAATCAACAAAGGAAATCTACCACAGAGAAATCTTTGAAAACACTAGCCCTATGGGCTATGGTTTTACACACCATTTCAGGTAAAAGGAGAAAGAAAACCTTGTTTTTATTAAAAAAAAAAATCTATACGTTTCGGAATTAACCTATCACCCTATTTTATATGACTTGGAAAACATGAGAAAACATCCTAAAAATACTCCTAAGCTATATAGTAACAAAATAAGATTTAAACTAGCAAAAATATACTAAATGTACTCAAAACATAAACCTACAAATAATTATGAAAATTACAATTAAAATAAAGATAATTAAAATTAAATATTAATTTTATCAATATTTGTGCTACATTTGTCACCCTTGCTTGAAAAGAATTCATCCTCGAGTTTATGCTTACAATTTGAAGATGGCGGTTCCATTTGAAAAGATATTTCGAATATATCAAACTCTTCGGCAAATCTAAGTTTTATCATTGTCTTGATCCTTCAGACTCATGGTTACGTCAGTCTCTTGATAATTTATAAACTCTAACATGAATTTTTCTCCATCAATTCGACCACATCCTTGGGCTTCATCAATGCTTGATCATGGGATGTGCTATTCGTAGATTCTAAGTCAAGAAACCCACAAAACCTTATTTTACTCTCTTATTAATTTCATATTTGTCATTCTCATCTACACCATTCTTCTACACTTCTAAAGGACTTGCCACATGGCTAAATCAGTATGAAAGGACTCTAGATTTGGATCATGGATGTACTCATCAATGTACTCACGTAATATGTCCTTTGGAGCTCTATCTCTAGATTTGCCTTAATTTCTAAGATCAACCTTAACAACTTCTCCCCCTTTTTGAACAAAATGTGTAGTCATTAAGAGGTGTGGCTGGGACCTAACTTTCTTCAAGTCTTCAGTATGAGCTTGAGAAGCAACAATGTGTTTGTAAAGATGCAGTGTGAACTTCAGAAGCTTGAATTGCTAAATCCTAAGCATTCAAAGTATAAGGAAAGGATGCCTTAGATAGGTGCTCAAATGCGTTCACATCCTGAGGAGGAGAGGATCTGAAGGATATCTTATTGGGAGGTCCATAAACCTTATATCCGAATAGTGAGGGATTTCAATCTTTTAACGCACTTAAAAAATTTAGCCTTAGATTCTTTTCTCTCAATTGTAACCTCCCGAGCAACCAAAATCTGAGTGGTGAGGGAAGGGAAGGAAAGGAACAGACCCTTTTTTAGAGGGAGGCTCACAAAACTAAGTGATCTTACCAAAAATGAAAGCACCCAAATCAACACCCTACCAGCCCAATTTTGAACATTAATTCAGCTTGTTCCCTAGTGACAGAGGTTTTATTATAGGAGGGGCACCAGTTTGCTTTAACAATTTGATGGAGGTAACAGTAAAACGAAGTCAGATTGCCAATTCCAAAATCCTTTGGCTTTACAACCACTCATTCAGGGCTCTATAGGATAATGCATATACAATGTCAGACAAGGGAACCTCAAAGTCCTCATCCTCTACAGATTCAAGCCCTAGGATGGAATTACTAACACAAAGAGAGAAGGGCACCCATTTGTTCCTAACAAAAACTAGCTCATGCTAAGGGGAAACAGGATTTGTGACACTCTTGGAAAGGTTGGCATAAAACACAGAAACCAAATTTATATAAAAATAAGTGGAATAATCTACAGCCTTTAGCCAATCCCTATCCTCAAAAAAATTGATTAACCTCAGCTTAGCAAAAAAATCCTTATCCATTTTTTTGCTCATAAATTAACTCCTTAGACCTAACTAGACTGTACCTTTTAGAGGCACCTGAGGAGAAATTTTTTTGGGAAAATGGTTGACAACAGAAATGCATCATATGCCATAGTTGTCTTAACAATTTCTACCTGAATTTCATTAAAACTGAAAGATATTGAAACTTAATGAAAAATGATTTATCTCTCACCCCATATCAACATCCTACCTCAAATTTAGTTTCAAGGTTTCAATTTTCCCACTAAGAATCATCCTAATAATTTCCTTCTCGAGCTTCGACTCCTCCTTTGCGAGCTCAGTTTTGCCGCCGTTGGTGCCATCTTTGTCGTCATCACCGTCGTCGTTGGAGCCAAGGAGGTTGTTAATGGTGTCGAGGAGGAGGTCTTCTAGGGTTTGTCTAAGGAAGGGCGATGCCTGGAGAGGGGTTCAGGGAGGAATATGGAACCTGCCATTTAGGGTTTGGGGGAGGAGGTTGTCGAAATTGGGGATGGAATTAACTTAACTCATTGGAATGGTATAAGTGAGGGAAAGCTATTGAGGAGGATAGAAATGGAGGAGGGAGGGAGGGAGGGAAGGACGGGAGGGGGGGGATTACTGCTGGGTGAATTGAGTTTTGTGCAAGAACCCAACATGTGCCTTGAACACACTAAACGAAATGACGAAAACGCCCTTAAAAAATCATGTGTTGTGCAAATGTCTTAAAAAAACATTAAAAAATTAACGATTTGTTAGTTTTGACACTTAAATGCAACAAAATAACAAACTTAGGAATCAGATTGGCACAAATCAAAACTTAGCTAGTGTATTGCAACTGTGTGTAAAACTCAGGTTACCAAATTGCAATTTCCCCTAAAAGTGGAACTCTTGTTACCTTTAATTTTAAGAGTTGGAATGCTGCATGCATCTGTTTTGTTCGTCCACACAAATCATCCACCCTTCAAGCACTTGGTGATAGGAGCAATAACACTACTGAAATTCTAAATGAAACGACAGTTAAATGAAGCCATACCATGGAAACTCCTAATGTCATGAATAGTAGTGGGCGTCGGCCAGGTTGAGACGACGACAGTAAAATGAAGCCGGGCCATAGAAAGTCCTAATGTCATGAATAGTAGTGGGCGGCGGCCAGGTTGTGATGGCCTCGACCTTCGACTCATCCATCTGAATACCCCATTCGTAACGACATATCCCAGAATCGTCACTTGCTCAATCAGAAAATGACACTTCTTTGCGTTAGCAAACAACTTTTGCTCCTGCAGCACATCAAAAACATGCTTCAATTGGTCTAGATGCTGCTCCACAGACTTACTATAAACCAAAATATCATGAAAATAAACTACTACAAACTTACCAATAAATGGCCTAAAAATCTGGTTCGTCAGACGCATGAAGGTACTTGGTGCATTTGATAATCCATACGGTATAACCATCTATTCATACAGCCCATCTCGTGTCTTTAAACTCATGACCGCTTAGTCTAAAGCAAACATCTTCACCATTGATTATAGACAATTGCTATTTTTTTAATAAAAATAAATTGGTTTACCATTTGTTTGAGGTTATATGAGTGCATGTGCACTTTTAGACCTTAAACAAATATTAAATCGGGTTATTAGTTGTTTCACACATAATGTAGCATCTGTTATTACTCAATTGTGAAAAATTGAGTGATTAATTTCTCTGTTATTATATTAAACAACTGAGAAATGCATATCTCATTTATTATACTCAAACTCGTGTGTGAACAACTAAGAAATGCATTTCCCAGTTATTATACTAAACAACTGTGAAATGCAGATCTCAGTTATTATAATCAACTCACGTGTGAACAATTGTGAAATGCATGTCCCAGTTATAATACTCAAACTCGTGTTAACAACTGTGAAGTTCATTTATCAATTATTATTTTTAACTCACGTGTGAACAACAGTGAATGAATATCCCAGCTATAATACTCAAACTCATGTGTGAACAACTGAGAAATGCATGTCTCAGTTATTATACTAACAACTGAGAAATGCATGTCCCAGTTATTATACTAACAATTGATAAATAATAAATAAATAAATTAATAAACTGGAAAATAAATAAACAGAAACTAGACTGAATGTTTTGTGTCGAGCCGTGTGTTGAACACACTGTCCTTAAGACTTATTCGCCCCCTCACCGTGAGTGCTTGAGGTTGTCGTCGGACGCTAGTCTCCCAGGATAACTCGCACGAACCGGATGCTTCCCTGCACTAAGAGACTCCGGCGAATTGAATTCAGTGCCTGGACAGTATCACCATGAGTATGCAATCTAGGAGGCCAAAGGAGGAATGAACAAAATGCAACGAAAGAGATGCTGTGGAGAGATTGCTGAAAACAATGTTTCTTTTTGTGTTTCTTCTATTGTGTCTCATAACAAATGGTTGTTGCTCCTTTTATAGTCCAACCAAGAACCATTCAATCTCCCAAATTAATCAAAGGATAAACTCAATCCATATGTCCTTTATTAATTTTGGAGATAAGGCTAGTCACTTGACATTCTAGTTCAAATGAGATGAACTAGTCACTTAACATTCTAGTTCAAATGAGATGAACTATTTTCCCAACTTCAAGCCATAAAGTCTAATTCATCCAAACACAAAATTGGACAAATAAATATATTATCTCAATGTTCTCATGGAGATAAACACAAACCCACAATTAATTTTGTCATTCGACAAATTATTTAGGCCAAAATACGTTTAGCTCCCCAAAGTATCCACCCATTCCCACTTTGCACCCCAAACCCAATTTTGTACAAAGTAACCCTCTAATTTGTCATTTGTCCCGGTTTGACCTATGTCCCCTAACGACGTTAGAAAGTTAACAAGAAATGGTCATGTGCATGTCACATGAGGGGTATTTTTTATCATTTTTCTTGAAAATAGAAGGGTATAAAGGTCCATTTATATTGAGGGTGGCAATTACTTCTCCACCTAACCCTACCATCCTCATCAGTCAACCACCACCACCACCACCCAAATCCGGCCACCATTAAAGCCCATATCCTACCGCCACCACCACCATTTCTCCAAAGTCCAACCACCATCACCATTTCTCCAAAATCCCGACCACCACCATTACCATTTCTCCACCACCAAATCGACAGCAGCTCAATCACCGCCGGACACCCAGTAAACCCTTCAACCGGCCGGCGGTCATGTGCAGCTGACAAATGGCGTTCCCAGTCGTAATTCTGGCAGAGAACGCAGCTGTCAGTGGAGAAGAAAATGGTGGCGGGGGCCGAATTGCAGGAATCGCAGAGTAATGAGCGGGTGCGTTTGGTGAAGAGGTGGTTGGTGGAATGGACTTGTCGGTCGCAGGATAGGCAGAGCTCGGCGGTGTCGGCGCGGTAGTAGAGTATTGCGGTGGCGCCGGAGCTAAAATCACAGAGGGGGGAATGGGTTTCCGTTGACACGGAGTGGTGGTGATCATGGTCTTGTTTGATTTCGACGCGGGAGAGAACTGGAGGAGAATTCGGCATAGTGTTGTACTACAAAGAAAAATGTCCAAAATACCCCTCATGTGACATGCACATGACCATTTCTCGTTAACTTTCTAACGTCGTTAGTCATAGGGGGTCATAGGTCAAACTGAGATAAATGGCAAATTAGAGGGTTACTTTGGGACAAAATTGGGTTTGGGGTGCAAAGTGGGAATGAGTGGATACTTTGGGGGGGGGGCTAAACGTATTTTGGCCAATTATTTATCACGGAAATAAATCATATTTCCTTCACATAATACAAAAATACACTATTTTTCCAACAATTCCCCACATGAAGGAAATTATGAGGAATTTGGTGATAAAGTCCAACAGTTGAAAACCTGCATAGGATAGGTATGAGATTGCCCTTTGAACCTTCCCTTGTAGATGTATACTTATTCTACTCGCTAATCAGTAGACACGATGTCCTTGAACTGTCAGCTTTTTGTGTAGCCAGTCATATACGTTACATAGGTATCTCCCTAACACAATTAAATTCTCATAGTTGTGTCCATTTGTGGCCCTGGAACACAATGCCTGGTTCTGTGAGAGGGTCTAAGAATTGAGCCTCACACAATTCTCCTCGAAGTGGCCCCACTTCTCTCTCACATAGGTGATTCTTCTAAGTTACCTGGTTTACTCCATAAGAATCATTAAAAGCCATAGGCTTAACCTTATTCATCTCGGGATGTCACTTTTAGGAATGGGTATGGGGTTAATCCCCACAGTGACGCTACAAGTCTTTTAACGTTTATGTGGTCCCTTTTGAACCAAGATCTTGGGATCTCCAGTCAGCTAGGTTGGGTTTTCCACCGTGGTTAACTTCTCAAGAGGCTTTAAACTCATTCCCCTTGTCGATCTCGCAACTACCTCTCTATTTAACCCTTTGGTTAACGGATCCGCTAAGTTATCTTTTGACTTCACATAGTTAATGGAGATGGTACCAGTTGAGAGTGATTGTCTTATGGTATTATGTCTTCGACGTATATGTCTCGACTTACCATTGTACATGTTGCTTTGTGCCTTACCAATTGCAGATTGACTGTCACAATGTATACAGATTGGTGGCACTGGCTTTGTCCATCTTGGAATATCTTTTAGGAAATGGCGTAGCCATTCCGCTTCTTTCCCACATTTGTCCAAAGCTATAAACTCAGATTCCATCGTGGATCTGGCTATAACCATCTGTTTAGAAGATTTCCATGATATAGCTACACCTGCTAATGTGAATACAAATCCACTTGTAGACCTTGAGTCTCGGATATCTGATATCCATGTAGCATTACTATATCCTTCAGATATCGATAGATGTCTAGTGTAGAGTAATCATTGATCTCGATTGTATCTCAAGTACCTTAGTACACTCACTATACATTTAGGATTACTAGTGTACCAATTCACTAGACTTCCAATAATTCTCGAGTATTCAACTTGAAAAACAACATCAGCTTTATTTTTCAATAGATTTTGACTCATGAATATTAGGTTCGAGCCATTGCAAAATTATCCTTGCTAATTTCTCAAGAATTATCCATTAGATTTCTTAGAAATTTTCACTTCAAGGATAAAATACGCTAAACCCATATCTCTTGACCTTTTCAAAACTTTTAAGAACTATATCATAACTTGCATAATGCAAATTCATGAGTTCTTCTTGAAGTTTTAAATTCAACGGTCAAATTAGCAAGCTTCTTTCAAGTTTAACATATCTTCGATAGATTTAATCAACACTATGACATTTCCATTCATGTCATTTTTGATTAATCCACTTTCTTTCATGGTAAAATCAAGCTTTGATATCATTATTTTGTGCTTGTTTCAAGTCATCTAGTGACTTTACTAACGTGCACACTTTACTTTGATCTATTTCATTCAAAGTATCACTTTAATCCATTTCACTCAAATTGTCACTTTGATCTATTTCACTCAAAGTATCATTTGTTCATTTTTCATGAACTTGACATCAGTACATGATTTCCATTTATTTCAATCTTGATTTTATATATATTCAATGTCAATGAATAATGAAAACTCATTACTTACATACTCCACCATCTTGTACGCAAATATCCATTTTGTTGATGTTGGACTTTCTACTTTGCGAACCGCCCCCACATTCACAAGTGTACGTAGGCCTACGTTTTCATACTTAATATGGAATTTACATTGTTTTCTTGGGGTAACCTATTCAATAGGTATTTTATTTACCAAAGTAGACTCACTCCCCACATTTTGGGTTAGTCCTAAATATGACAATAGTGCTATTAGTTCTTTCATCAACACCATTTGATATTAGTTTACAAGGTGGATATTGTGTACAAACACATGTTATATACACACTATAAGCATTAGTGTTTCATCCTCATTATCTCATTTTAAAGTTGGTTTCCAACTTCTCCATTCAATAAGACAATGCTTATTACATATAACAATAACATTGTTATCATTACCACGTGTTTGAACAATCTATCACTATACTTAACTTGTGATGATATAGTTCAACACACATTTCACATCTTGTTGAATCCCTTTTTGAATGAGGGAATGTGGTCTAACTAAAGAGATTTATTCTCATTATTGATCACTAAATCAACCCATCGGTTGATACAATTTTTATTCCGTTCATTCAAATCATGAATATTATCCTTGATGACACCCACTGTTGTCAAGAAGATATATGCATGACTTAATTTTGGCCTTTCAAACAAGCTTGAATTTTCAAACAAGTTTGACACTTCAAAAATGTTTGTCTTTTGAAAAAATCCGACTTTCCAGACAAATTTTGTCTTTCCTACTTTGTCTTTTCCATAAGCATTTTGGTATGCTCTACTACATTTGCTTTTGCCATAAGAAGTGTTAACAACTTCTTCTCTGAAACTCTATTCTCTTTCTAACACAAAGATGAATAGCAAGCATCTCAACATTCATTTCAATTCATTTACTTTTGAGGTGCTTCTTGAATCTTTCCAAGTGAAAAGTTTTTTTTTTTTTTTTTTAAATTGTCACTTGAAAATTTCACTTTAACGCTATCCATTCGACATGGATTTCATGAAAGACTGTTTCAATCCTTCCATTTGATTTTTTACGGTCTATGGAGTCTAATATTTAATACAGGGAAACGGCCTACAATTAATCATTGCACCCGCATTCTCAATTTTATTGTTATAGTCGAAAGACTCCCACAATTCTTTTGTCATTCCTTTTCTCTCTAAACACTATAAAGAGAATCAGAGAGCTCATTAAGAACATAGTTCTTGCAAATAAATTCCCCATGCTTCCATGATAAAGGCAAAAGAAATTCACATGCTTCAACCGCATTCATGGCTTAAAACATCCATCTTATTTCCACCAAACTTTGTAGGATCTTCATTAAGAACCTCACTAAATTTCAGGTGTTCAAATAGAACATCTTTTGTTGCCAACACATAAGGTCGATGCCAACAACATTCCTTGACTTCTCACTATAATAAGCTGGAATACATGGAATACATCATATTCCTTTGGAGATTCGTCTCCACACAAGGAGTCTTTCCCAATACTTTGGCTTTAATTTAAAACAATTAAACACCAAATTATTACTTTGTTGTTACAACTATAACTCTCTACCTCATTTAGAGAA
The DNA here is from genome assembly GCA_026119855.1 of Campanula takesimana. Lineage (NCBI taxonomy): Eukaryota > Viridiplantae > Streptophyta > Magnoliopsida > Asterales > Campanulaceae > Campanula > Campanula takesimana. Next base: position 200,015 of record JAOWBW010000604.1, on the reverse strand, counting down.
TTTTCTACAAAATAAATTGTTAATTCAATAGGAGAATTCACACAATTTATTTCTTGTAACAACTATTATATACCTCTTGATTTCTTAATAAAATTTTAATTAAAGGTCAACTATTCCAAACTTTAAAGGTCTCATCTTGGAGTACCTCAGAATTAGAGAAAATGCACAAATTCTTTAGAAGCCTTTCATCTAAATATTTGTGTCATTTCTCATCATCAATAACAATAGGATTTAATAACTTCCTACAAGAAGTCTTATTGTTTTTATCTTTATGACTTTTTGTCACTATTAACATTAATAAGCTTTAACAACTTCTTTCAAAAAGCCTTATTATGTTAATTTTTTGTAACCTTTGTCACCATTGACCATAATAGGTTTTAACAACTTATTTCAAGAAGCCTATTATCTTTGTCAATGTAACGTTAAAGACTTAATATTTCAACGTTCTTAGTTCCAACGAACTTTCTAATCTCTTCAATATGATTCACATGAACCATAAGAGACATATCACATGATGTATAACCACTTCATGAGGCATAGCCATCATTGTTTCGTAGTTGATGTCATGAACATCAATCTTTCCAACTTGGTTAATTCATTAAACAAGAGGAAAGCAAACTGTTTCACAAATACTGCTATTCTGCGAATTTTTTATCTCCCTCTCTGGAGTTCAGAATCCAATCACCACCGTTCATATTTTTCTTCTATGAGTCCTGAACATGTACAAAAAAATTTAGAACGATCTAACGGTTAACGAAGCAGGAAATTTCATTTTACCACAGTTGGTCATGAAAAAACAGTGCCGGAAATTTGCGTCTTTTCCACCGTTTTTCCGTCCCTTTCCAATATTTTCTCCAATAGCCACCACGCCACAAGAATATTGCAATCTGCAATCCGTGCTCACAAATGAAATTAGTATGTTGTTCTGTAATCCGTTCCCTCTTGCAGAAGGAATAAGTCTTAAGATTGTTAGTAAAATTCTACAAAAGAGAACTCGAATTACAGAATAAATAATAAATAAATTAATTAATAAACTGGAAAATAAATAAACAGAAACTAGACTGAATATTTTGTGCCGAGCCGTGTGTTGAACACACTGTCCTTAAGACTTATTCGCCCCCTCACCGTGAGTGCTTGAGGTTGTCGTCGGACGCTAGTCTCCCAGGATAACTCGCACGAACCGGATGCTTCCCTGCACTAAGAGACTCCGGCGAATTGAATTCAGTGCCTGAACAGTATCACCACGAGTATGCAATGTAGGAGGCCAAATGAAGAATAAACAAAATGCAACGAAAGAGATGCCGTGGAGAGATTGCTGAAAACAGTGTTTCTTCTATTGTGTCTCATCACAAATGGTTGTTGCTCCTTTTATAGTCCAACCAAGAACCATTCAATCTCCCAAATTAATCAAAGGATAAACTCAATCCATATGTCCTTTATTAATTTTGGAGATAAGGCTAGTCACTTGACATTCTAGTTCAAATGAGATGAACTAAACACTTGACATTCTAGTTCAAATGAGATGAACTATTTTCCCAACTTCAAGCCATAAAGTCTTATTCATCCAAACACAAAATTGGACAAATAAATACATTATCTCAATGTTCTCATGGAGCTAAACACAAACCCACAATTAATTTTGTCATTCGACAAATTATTTATCACGTAAATAAATCATATTTCCTTCACATAATACAAAAATACACTATTTTTCCAACATCAATTAGACAAATAAATCAAACTTCCAGCAGCCTCCCTCTTTGTACAAAACATTGATTTTGATTTCATTTAACAATTTAATATATGGCAATAGACCCCAATTCTCACTTATTGTATCAGTTGCACTAATAGATTTCGTGTTTGTCTAATTTAACAGGAAGTATCCATTCAATTGGGTTACACTACATCAACTCTTTTAACCACTACTAATTTAATTAGTTATTTTTTTTATTTAACTACTATTTACTAACCAAATTATTTTTATTTATTTTTTCTAATTTCTATGTAACTATAAGCCCAATTATTTCTCCAACCTATTTAACGTGTACTATGCCCCAACTAAAATTTTAAACTTTAACTTATCACAACTTGACCCAACAATACTACTCATTTTGTCATCCAATTAAAAGCCTAAAATTAATTATTTAACACTTATAATTTTTAAGCACCCAAAAATCAAACTAAATCGCAAAATAAAATCTATAAATTTTCGGGTTATTACAGTTTTAAGGTCATAAAATCACTTTTTTCCTATTTGTACTAAATAGAGCTTATACTACTTTTAAAAGAGAAATTACAATTTCGACACACTGACACTACACTCATGAAACACAAGCATATGGAACAAAGCCAGGTCAATTGTGAGCAGTCTTTTCTTCTTTGGGAAGCTCCTCTTTTTTTGTTATTGTTTCAGCTAATAGCTGATGACTACATGTTTTCATGATCTATCTTCAGAAAAAAGAAAAGAGGAACAAGTACGAGATGGCTGGGGATGCTGCGAATATTGTGCAAGAAATCAATAAATAGTTTTTATTCTTGGCGGGTGCAATTGAAGAGATTTGATCAGTTAATTAAATAAACAAGGTACGTAAGTGAGCCGGGGATTGCTTTGCTAGTCCGCCGTTATTGTTTAAGCTAATAGTAACTGATGACAACATGTTTTCATGATCTATGTTCAGAAAAAGGAGGAAAAAATACGAGATGGCTGCAGATGCAGGAAATGCTGTGTTGGTGGTAATTATTGAACAAGCGATAAAGCCAGTTTTTGATGCCATTGGTCGTCACCTTGGCTATCTATTCTGCTACAAGAACAACATCAAGAATTTGGCAAAAACAGCTGCCCAGCTTGAAAACTCCAGAATCGATGTTGAAAACTTTTTCGAAGAACAAAGACGGAACAATGAAGAACCAGCACGGTCTAGTGTTGGGTGGCTGGGTGAGGTCAAAACGATGATGGAAGATGCTAATCAAATTAAGGAAGACACATATAAACTGAAGGGGTGTCTAAATCTTAAGGGCCGATATGTGATGAGCAGAAAATCGACAAAGCTGGCTGCGGGTATCCAGAAACTAAATAGGGAAGCCCCACAAGGAATTACTGCAAGCACTGTGCTTCCAGCTGGAAGTCGACCTGGAGCATCGGCTAACGAAGCTTCTAAAGGCTACAAGACCAGGATGCAAACTTTGAATGAAGTCATGGTGGCTTTAGAAGATCCTGCCAACAGGTTTATCGGATTATGTGGAATGGGTGGCGTTGGGAAAACAAAAATGGTGCATGAAGTTAGAGAAAAAGTAAGGAATCAAAAATTATTTGATGAGACTGCAATGAGTACTGTGTCTCAAAATACTGACATGTTCAAGATTCAAGGTGATCTAGCAGAGATGTTGGGTCTCAACGCTCTTAAGGAGGTGAAAAATGTCATTGAAAGAGCTGATCAGCTTAGATTAAGACTTACCGGTGGTAAAAAAGTCCTTATCATACTTGATGATGTTTGGAGTAACATCAATTTGGAAGAAGTCGGAATTCCAGTCGGAGGTGAACACAAGCAGTGCAAAGTTTTAATGACTTCAAGACAGGAGAATGTATGCAGAGATATACAAAAGAACATAAAAGTACACGCTTTGGACAATGAAGAAGGAAGGAATCTGTTCCGAAAGACAGTAGAAGAACATGTGGAGAAGAATAATCTCAGGGAAATTGCAGACAAGGTTGCAGACGAATGTAAAGGTCTACCCATCGCTCTTTTAACTCTTTCTAGTGCCCTATCAAATAAAGGCAGGGGCACATGGGAGGATGCTCTTACACAACTAAGGGGAGGCCAAATTACAGGCATTACTGGAATGGAAAAAGAGGTGTATCAGAGTATAAAGTTGAGTTATGACTTCTTAGCGATGGAAAAGAAAGAAGCCCAGCCATTACTTCTGCTTTGCTGTCAACATCAAGAAGATGCTGAGATTTATTTAGAAACGTTGGCGCTATATTGTCTGTCCCTAGATTTATTTAGAGGTGTTACCGGACTCGTGCAAGCAAGAAACAGAGTGTACTCGTTAGTTGAACACCTTAAGAGTTGCTTCTTGCTGCAGGTCGTTGCCGATGGTGATGAGGATATAGAGAGAGTTAAAGTGCATGATGTTGTTAGAGATGTATGTCGTTCCATTGCCTCGGAAGAAAGAGACAGAGTATGCATGCACATTTGGAATCAAGAAGATGATGCCGGTATAGGCGGTACTGACCTCGATTATCAAAAGCTCAAGCTTTTAGTGGAGGTGCCTCTTCATCTTACAGACCACCTACCAGGTATTAAAAGCTTTCTTGAGCAGACCCAAGAATTGAGAGTTTTTGAAAGTGCTCAACACAATTGGTGGCTCGATCGAATGGATGAACAAAGTGCTGAACTTTCCTTGGCACCTCAATTCTCGACAAGCTTGCGGATGTTGTCTCTTGAACATACAAATGTTTATCCAGGTGTGATGTCAGAATTCATAAGGCTAACGGGATTGGAAGTCCTGAGTTTTATGGGTTCTACTCTTTTGTCCTTCCCTCATCAAATAGGGCAACTTAGCAATTTAAAGTTGCTGGACTTGAGATACGAGTACTCTAGTATGACGTCAATGATGCCGATGCCAAGTGGTATCTTGCCAAAATTGAAAAAGTTAGAGGTGTTGCTCATGGGAATCCACCACTTTCCAGAAGCACCCTATTCCGATGGTGAAGGTGAAGGTGAAGTGGACAAAGAAAGCTGGCCCGGACGCATTGAAGAGTTGGATTCATTGACTAATCTGACTACTTTACAGGTCGACTTGTTGGACCCTATGAAACTGCTAGATTTAAAATGCTTCCGATTCAAGAAGCTAGAAGGATTTTCTTTCGGCTATGTTGGGAATTGGTCGTCCTTAGATTATGAAAACAAGTATGCATTACATATGAAAAACATCCGTCTAAAAGAAGTTAGGATGAATTGGATTTTAGGAGACAAAATTCAGTCAATGGTAAGGAGTACAGTGGATCTTTCTTTAGAGGATATAAAGGATTGGACAGATACTTTGATTTTCAAGCAGTTTGCGAGCCTAAAGAAACTTGAGTTGAGAGGGTGTCATCAGCTTGAGCATATTATTCATGATGGTAGTAGTGCTGCCTTCGTGAACCTGGAAACATTGAAAATCAAAAAAATGAGGAAAGTGAGAGAGCTATGTCATAATGGGCACCTTCCTGTGGGATTACTGCACAAACTACACCTGCTGGATATACGTGACCTACCTGAAATGACACACCTGTGGATGGATCACACTGACCCTTTGTGCTTGGTCAACCTTAAAGTGGTTAAAATATTAGAATGTGGGGCGTTAAAGTTTATCTTTCCACATCCTGCAGCTAAATGCCTATCACAACTCCAAAAACTATTTGTGAGGGCATGTGGTATGTTGGAGGGAATTGTGTCCAAGGCCGGGGAAGGAAGCTCTACAGGAAGAGTAGGAGAAATAATTCAAGAGTCCAATGATTTACTAGTCCTTTTCCCCAAGCTTACAAAAGTCAAAATTGTTGGATCGCTAAATCTTCGGGGCTTTTATAACCTTGATGATGGCAGGGGACAATCTCTTTTCAACCCAAAGGTACGCTTCTGCTTCCTATCCAAAGTGTTGTATGCTTTTTATCAGTCCCATGATAAATGTCGCAGTTGATTTATCATTGTTTTTAATGAATGTGTTTTATTTTAATTAATTGTTTGGAGAAATTATGTTTTCAATTTATGGTACTTCTCTTTAAGTTTTATATTAATAATGAATTATTGCTGCATGTTATGAAAATATTATTATTATTTAAATTTCTGGTAGTGTTTTACATATTAATCTTTTAAAATCTTTTTAATGTCTTTAATAATAATGTTTATATTACAAAGAAAAAAAAAGGAGGGGATTTTTTTCAATTTATGGTACTTCTATTTAACTTGATAGTATTTATAATGGTCTATCGATAACAAGGTTTAGATTCTCATTAAAATAATTAAAGTAACTTAATATTGTTTGAAGTATCAACAAAAAAGTGAAAACATCATTTTGGGACGAAGTGAGAATTTGTATAGTATATAAAGAGAATTCACGTGGGCATTCAATTTTATACAATCATTAGACATACGTTAGACCAAGTGTCCGATTTGATGACGAGAATGTAAAAATGATGTGTTTGGTATTTTTGTAATACGTGAGTACATTGGGACAATAGGGGTGAAAACACTATTTCTCATTTTAAAAAGGAAAAGAGAATCAATTTAAATGTATGCTCTTTGGCCTTGTTTGGATTTTGGGTTTTCTCTCTGACTGGTCCCACAACCTCTTTATTACTTTTTCTTAAATCATTTTTGACATTTTCTTTATTTTTTTATGACTTTGTGTTTATATGACACATCGACTTATTCAGTGCATGAATGTGTTGACTTTCTTTGCAGGTTATGTTGCCTAGCATACAATATCTGGAAGTTGATGAAAATGATTCAATAAAAGCAGTGTTTGACTTTGAGGGGTTGGAAGCCATGACTATGAGAGAAGATGAACGTTTGTGGCTTTGTGAGCTGCGAGAGATTATTCTGTGCAAGTTACCAAAGCTAGAGCATTTATGTAGGCAGGTTCCCAAAGACGTTCCTATATTCCAAAACCTTGGAACGCTGGATGTGAGAGATTGTCACCACCTGGCTTACCTATTACCATCTTCTCTAGCTCGCATGCTTGTGAATCTACAAATATTGGATGTTACGAGGTGTAATGGTATGAAAGTAGTGTTTGACTTTGAGGGGTTGGAAGCCATGACTATGAGAGAAGATGAACGTTTGTTGCTGTGTGAGCTGCGAGGGATTGATCTGCAGAGGTTACCAAAGCTAGAGCATTTATGTAGGCAGGTTCCCAAAGGCGTTCCTATATTCCAAAACCTTGGTAAACTGAGAGTGTATGGATGCCACAGCCTGGCTTACCTAATCCCATCTTCTATAGCTCGCATGCTTGTGAATCTACAAGAACTGCAAGTTTGGAATTGTAATGGTATGAAAGAAGTAATCAGTAAAATGAATGAGGAGGAGGAGGAAGGCTGTGGGGAGCTGGAGAAGAATATTGTCTTCCCTTCCTTAACAAAAGTAACACTTGTTAATTTGGAGAAGCTGTCATCGTTCTGCTCCAGTGACCAGCAGGTGTTTGAGTTCCCTTCACTGGAGGAACTGTGGATTATTAGATGCCAAGAAATAGAGACTTTTTGTTGCCAAATACCAAGAGTAGCCCCAAGCAGGATGTTGGAGGAAAATGTGAACAAGGGGGAAGCATCGACTGCAGCAGGAGGAGGAGGAGGAGGAGAAACAGATATTCATTGTAACCTGACAGTGACCTACTCACCTAATTTTCGAGGCGTTCCTTTATTCCAAAACCTTGGTAAACTGACAGTGTATGGGTGCCACAGCCTGGCTTACCTAATCCCATCTTCTATAGCCCGCATGCTTGTGAATCTACAAGAATTGACTGTTGTGGACTGTAACAGTATGAAAAAAGTTATCAGTAAAACGAATGAGGAGGAGGAGGAGGACTGTGGGGAGCTGGAGAAGAATATTGTCTTCCCTTCCTTAACAGAAGTAATACTTAAAAAGTTGGATAACCTGTCATCATTCTGCTCCAGTGACCAGCAGGTGTTTGAGTTCCCTTCACTGGAGAAACTGGAGATTAGTAATTGCCCAGAAATGGAGACTTTTTGTTGCCAAATACCAAGAGTAGCCCCAAGCAGGATGTTGGAGGAAAATGTGAACAAGGGGGAAGCATCTACTGTAGCAGGAGGAGGAGGAGGAGAAATAGATATTCATTGTAACCAAGCTGAAATAGAGATGGATCCTAGTGATCTAGCAGCTTTGTTTCCAAAGCTAAAAAAAGTGAGGATTCAAAACACACCTAATTTTCGAGGCTTCTACAACATCGAACGCTACCAAGTATTGGTATGTTTCTCCCTCTAAATGTCTTCTTCAATATTTTCTCAACTATGATAATCTGTAGTCATAATAGAAAGCATGTGGGTAGCCTTGCCATTCCTTAATCACTCTTCATGAATGATACTCTCTCTCTTTCTCGGAACGACAATCTCATTTTTGTATAATGAGACTATATATCCGGGACAAAGGGAATATCATCTAAGAATGAAGAATATCAAAATCCTTTATAGAACTAATTAAAAGCAAAAAAGAGTGAAAATGGTATCCACTTTCCAGAGAACATTTCTTCATGATTTCTAGTGGCCTTGGGTGTTTATGTAATTTTACTTTTTCAAATAATGTATGCATGAATTCCACTAACAGGATTGACTTGGCAGGTTAATTTATGTAGGCAGGTTCCCAAAGACGTTCCTATATTCCAAAACCTTGGTGAACTGATAGTGGAAGGGTGCCACAGCCTGGCTTACCTAATCCCATGTTCTATAGCCCGCATGCTTGTGAATCTACAAGAATTGTATGTTGAGGACTGTAAGGGTATGAAAGAAGTTATCAGTAAAACGAATGAGGAGGAGGAGGAGGACTGTGGGGAGCTGGAGAAGAATATTGTATTCCGTTCCTTAACAGAAGTAATACTTAAAAAGTTGGATAACCTGTCATCATTCTGCTCCAGTGACCAGCAGGTGTTTGAGTTCCCTTCACTGGAGGTACTGGAGATTAGTAATTGCCCAGAAATGGAGACTTTTTGTTGCCAAATACCAAGAGTAGCCCCAAGCAGGATGTTGGAGGAAAATGTGAACAAGGGGGAAGCATCTACTGTAGCAGGAGGGGGAGGAGAAATATATACTCATTGTAACCAAGCTGAAATAAAGATGGATCCTAGTGATCTAGCAGCTTTGTTTCCAAAGCTAAGAACAGTGACCATTAAAAACACACCTAATTTTCTAGGCTTCTACAACATCAAATGCTACCAAGTATGGGTATGTTTCTCCCTCTAAATGTCTTCTTCGATATTTTCTCAACTATGAAATGGGTACTTTGTTATGAGACGGAGGGAGAATTTTTACTGTCTAGTAAAATGTATCTCTTTCAGTCCATGATTCTATGGTTTATATTTGCTCCTTACTTGCGTTGTCATATCTATGAGATCAACACCATTTGTTGCTTGTAAGGAGATTTGGTTAACAAGCACTCATACACACACAGAGAAAGGAAAAAGAGTTGCCATCAGTAAAGTAGTAATGGAAAAAAAAAAAAAAAAAACTACTAAAATTTTAGACGAGAGATTTGTTTCAGGCCTATAACCTTAGCATTTAGTAGTGGGCCTGTGGCATAGAACTACGTCAAATAAGAACTTTAGCATGCCACTGTCATCAGTTTATATTGAGATATATTCATATTTTCTCACAATGTTTATGCTGACAGGCCGCTTCTTCTAATAAGCTGACAAGAACCTTATCAACCCCACTTGTTGGCTCTTCCCCTGATGCTTCATTAATGTCAAACAATGATGACGAGTTATCTCATGTCAATGACATTTTTTCCTCGGCATCTATAGAACTTTTTGTACCCTCTAGTGACTCTCCAGTACGACACTTTAGTGCAAGGTACCCATTTTTTTCAGTTGTGGGAAATAATTCAGATTTTATTTCTGATTTCTGAATTGAAAGCTAAAAGAAACTCATCAGTGCTTATGTCTATTGTTTGGTTTCATTGTTTCGTTCAATTTGAAAAGAGATGACAATCAAAATAGTGATCTGAAAGAAGAAGGCATTGATAATTCTGCTGCTGCTGAGGATGTTGATATCGATGAAAGTGCTCGGTGCAACACTGAGGTCTCTCTCTCTCTCCCCCCTCCCTCTCTCCTCCTCCCTCCCTCCCTCCCCTTCCCCGTCGTGTATGTATGTATCTTAAGTATCATATTATTTGATGCTATACATATTTGTAGTTTACAGCAAGGATATTTGAGTAAGAGTAAGTCTTATAAAAAACAGTTGTTTTCCTAAAGGTAAGAAACTGTGGTTATTTAGGCTTTAAAACTGCCAGTTTTACAGCTAAAAATGTCATATCAGATTTTGCAAATCTGATAGTTTTAACTTACGGACTGTCAGAACTTTTTTAACCGTACAACTGGAATTATTGACTCGTATCCCTATTTATGACTTTAGACAACCTGATATTAGAACTGGCCGTTTTAATTGATATAATCTGACAGTTTAAGATCATAAAAGTATAAAACTGGTTTCTCTTATTATTTATTTTATTTTATTAAAAAAAAAAAAAAAATTCACAAGATTTTGTGTTTTAATGTCTCCATGTGGGTATTTGGTATATCTATTCGACAACTGAAAGTTGTCTTTTGGCAATCCATTTGAATGTTACCTTACAAAATTGGTTACTCTTAACTCTATTGCATCTCAAAAACCTCTTTGTTACTCAATCCATTTGAATGCTACCTTTAAGAACTTTAGCATGCTACTTCCATCAATCCATATGGACAATATATTTCTCTGACATACAGTGTCTTTGTTAAGTTTCAGGCTTTGGATCACAGCAGTACTAGCAGTAGCACTCCACTTGACCAGGTACAATATTTGTGAACTAGCCATGATTTTTTATTTTATTTTTTTTGGTTTGGGAAGTAATTTCTGACTTGTGTGTCTTAAAACTTACAGGGAACTTCTTCTAAGCCGACAAAAGCCTTAGTGGCCCCACTCATTGCATCATCTCTTGATCTTTCACTGGCTCTGGTCTTTGTACCTCCCCTTCTTCCAGTATCTGACAGTAATCAAGAGTCAGCTAATTCATCAATCCCTAATTTGGGAAAGGTTGAATTTATTCTGTCATCATTGTCAGAACAGTCAGTTCCTTCCAGTGATTCTCCAATGCGAAAAACAGCTGACAACAGAAGAAAGCCATCTGATCCATCTTCTTCAAGTTCTGATGATGATTGGAAAGGAAGTAGAGTTCTGATTCAAGATGTCTACGTTAAAGCTGAGATGAGGAAAACATTTGAGGAAATACTGACAGAAAATCCTAACTTTCTCTCGGGTCTTCGTTTTAAGAAGGCTGAGATTAAGACGTTGTTTGTGGAATCAGCCATTTGTACCCTCCAAAGTCTTGGTCAGTATACAGCACGTACCATGTCTGAGGAGCAGCTGACATGTATAAAGGAATCTCTAGATGACTTGGTGGCTAGTGGGTTAGATATGGGTTGGCTCGAGAGAGGCTACAAAAGAGCAAGCCTGGTAATGAAAGAACAAAAGGCGGTTTTAGCAGCAAACGAGTTGGCTAGGTTGGATAGAAAGAAGGTAGAAGCTGAGGCTGCGTTTGAAATGGCTAAGGCCCAACTGGAGGAAGTGGTGGCACTAAGGGATACCTCTAAAGCTGAGTGTGATGCTCTGTTTCAACAAGTGGAAGAAGGGAAAAACCTTTTTGGAGGTGGTTTTGATCAGGACACAAGTTTAGGACATGGCTTACTCTACTGATATCATCTGCTATGTGTTTTGGATATTTTGAAATTCCAAGTTGATTTATAATACCCGAAAGGGCCTCCATTTTGCAATATTGGTAGAAAAGATTACGTTTGCTCGAGTAAATGAAGCAATTCATTTCCTTATTTGACGTATCTTGGGAGCTTTTCCCATAGGAATCTTGGGGCGGGAATGAGTATGTTATTCCCAGGTATTGGATTAGTCTGTGTGGTATATATTACGTGTAATAAGGGTTTGGGCATTTATTTCCTATCAGAAATCATATGCCCGTTTTTAAGGCCTTTGATATTTTTGCTTTGTTATGAATAGGCCTATCGACTTTTTTAACCCTCGTACTTTGATGAAGCTTCGGTTTTAACCACCCTTGTTTTATTTTAGCAATTTTAATCATCGTACTTTAGATAAGCATTCATTTGATGGCCTATTTTTAGCAATTTTCACCATCGTAATTTGATTTTTGGGGAGATAATGAGTGCGTATCTAAGTACAATGGTTAAAACTGCTAAAAAATAACAAGAGTAGTTAAAACCGAAGCTTCATCAAAATACGAGGGTTTAAAATGTCGATAGTCCTTATGAATATATAAGGATAGATATATTCAAGCAAATTCAACAACCTGGGAATATATTCACTATATCTGCTTTGTTATGAAAACATAAATGAACTGTATAGAACAGGTCAGATTCAAGGTGCTGCTGTGAGGAAGGAGGAAATACATGTTGGGTCTATGTATCAATTACAAGTACAACTTGGAACACCATAGTTGACTAAATAAAAGTGAGTTTAAGTAGCTTTGAAAACAAAACAAAAAATGTACTCTCTATGTCTGTCCTAGAACGATAGTCTCATTTTTTGATGTTTTATGGTCAACAAAAATGAACTTTGACCAACTATTGGTGACGATATAATCATTCTAGTGAAATTCTAAATTTTGTAATTGATAAATCATTAAGTGACTTATCAATAACAATTTTTAGAATTTCATTGTGATCATTAAATTAACACCAATGTTTGGTCAAAGTTTATTTTTGTTAACCAATAAAAGTCAAAATGGGACTATCATTCCGGGACAGAGGGAGTATTTTATATTGGTAAATATAAAGTCACAAAAAAATACCACAAAATTTGGCTTACAAAATGACATGTCATGATTTTGTTGGTGTTTTTAATTAGAGTGTGCCGGGTCCACTATCGATGCAACCAATAAAATATCGCCACCTCATTTTGTATCATTCATTTTGTGAAATCCTTTTGTGCCCCTAGCATTGCCCATTTTATATTTAGGATTGACTTACATAATAGACTTTGAAATCTCTTGTAACTTTAACTCCTTCATTGACGAGTCCAGATCTCCTGTAGCCTTTCACTTTCACTGTGCCATTATAATCTCAACCATTTACATGCTTGGATAATATCAGCATAATGATAATCTTAATGACTGCAAGCCGTGTGGCACAGGGAGGGGCACACAAAGTGGTACAGGAGATCTGAACTCTTGATTGACCTTGTAAACAGTTGACATTTTGATACTGTGTATTTTTTTAATCATTCTTTTTGCAGATCATCTTAATACTTCAAATATGTGTAATCGTTTTGAGTTACTTATTCGTGCTAGTGAACTCCGTCCAAACCCACTGTTCTTGTTGCAGTTTTACTATATAGCATTTCATGTCAATCACAACGCAATATGCGGTTTAACGGTCACTATGTTGAAGACAAAAAAGAAATCTAGTTCAGGGTACGATTTTGTTCATAAAGATTGAGAGGGATAAAGTCACCCAATCACTTATTTCAAGAAAATATCATTTTGGACCCGCTTTATTTTTTGACTAATTTTTTACTTTGATATCATTTTTTATTCCAAATTTTCATATGATAAACATAACTTTTTTCCCCGAGCAGGAAATCTCAAGAAAAACGCATTTTACACGCGTCTTAGTGTGAAACGTGTTTTTCGAAAGCGGATTGGCATTTTTATAAATAATCGGAACTTTTTTACAAGGCGCGGTGGTATTACTGTAAATAACTGGAACTTATAAAAACTCAGCATGCACTTTTCGACACTAAAGGAGTCAGTTTTCAATATTAGAGAAGGCAATTGTGAAAAACAATTTTTTTTTCCATAGCTTAATGTAAAACGCGTTTTTCACAAGACCGACTCTTTAATTTCCTAAGTAATCTTGAGCCACTTCTCAAAAATTACTGGCTTCGTTAGTGATACATATATGGCTAGATCATCAACATGATAAGTGGGACAACCAAAATTTTGATAGGACATATTTTACATCCCATAAAATTCAGAAAAGTGACTGGGAATTCAACTGATTTGAAGATCAAGAAAAGACCAGAAGTGTAAGAGCACTTTGATCACTAAAAGCCTCCATGGCCACAAAAGTTTTTTTCCAGAAGTCTCAGTGCAGCACTAAATAGATGGCCTCTCATCATTATTCACACAGCAAAATATTCAAATACCCAAAAAAAAAAAAAAAAAAAAAACATGAATCCCAAATCCAAACTGTCATTCCTAATTTTATTTTTCTTGGCTACTCTCTTGTCCATTAATACTTCATGGGCTGCTTCCTCAGCTCATCACCATCATCATCGTAATCACCAACAAGAATTTTGCCGTTGCCCATCGTTCTAGCAATTCACAAATAATTTACACCCCAAACAACTCTTCTTTTACGCCTATATGGGAAGCCAATATCAACAACCAAAGATTCGACACACCTTCAACCCCTCAACCTTTTCTCATCGTTACACCCGTTGATGAATCCCAAATCCAAACTGTCATTCATTGTGCCAAGAAACATGATATCAAACTAAGAATCCGAGGAGGAGGCCATGATTTCGAGGGTCTTTCATCAACTGCAACATACCCATTTGTCATGCTTGATCTCACTAACATGAGATCAGTAAGCGTTGACGTTGCTAGTAAGACTGCATGGGTTCAAGGTGGTGCAAGTCTTGGTGAACTATATTACAGAATTTCTCAGAAAAGTAAAACTTTGGCCTTTCCAGCAGGTACTTGGTCTACTGTCGGAGTTGGTGGACTAATCAGTGGTGGAGGTTACGGCACGCTAAATAGAAAATACGGCCTTGCTGCCGATCATGTGATAGATGCTCGGTTGATCGATGTAAATGGAAATATTCTTGATAGAAAATCCATGGGCGAAGATTTGTTTTGGGCCATTAGGGGAGGTGGTGCTTCGAGTTTTGGGGTCATTGTTGCTTGGAAGTTAAGCTTGGTTGATGTTCCCGAGACGGTCACTGTGTTCGCCAAAACTAAGACTTTGGAACAAAATGCAACCACCATTTTCCACAAGTGGCAATACTTTGCGCCTAATGCGGATAGAGATTTATTCTTGAGAGCGCAATTAACAACAGTTAATTCAGGTTCCGGTGGGAAGAAAACAGTTCTTATTACATTTGATGCGGTTTTCTTGAGTGGAATTGATAGGCTACTCCCTTTGATGCAAGAAGGTTTCCCTGAACTAGGTTTAGTAAGAGAAGATTGTACGGAAGTGAGTTGGGTTCAATCCGCTATGGTAATTTCAGCTTTCTCTAGTCAAGCCCCACCTCAAACTTTGCTTACTCGAACTGCTACTCCTAAGTTTTCCATAAAAGGAAAATCTGACTTCGCGAAGAAGCCAATTCCTATTGAAGGCCTTGAAGGGCTTTGGAGATTGTTCCTCAAAATCGATGTTAGGATGCCCAATTTCGTGTTGAGTCCTTATGGCGGAAGGATGAACGAGATATCAGAGTCAGCCATTCCATTCCCTCATAGAGCTGGAAACTTGTACATACTTCTCGAATGGGCTAATTTGGATATGACAAGACCAGCATCGACCAATAGACGCATTAACTGGCTCAGAAGTGTGTATAGTTACTCGGGTGGTTACGTTTCCAATTCTCCAAGAAGTTCGTACATGAACTATAAGGATCTTGACTTGGGAGTGAGCACTAAGAGTTACGCAGAAGCAAGTATATGGGGTACTAAATACTTTGGTAATAATTTCGAGAGATTGGTTCGAGTGAAGAGCAAAGTTGATCCAAAGAATTTCTTCAGTCAACCACAAAGTATTCCTCCTTTCCCATCACTATTTTTCTAAGGGATTACATGTTCTTTTAGGGCTAGTGGAAACTAATAAGTTGTAACATGTTCAATTCATTCTTTTGTTTATTCATTGCACGTATGTTCGTTTTCATAAGAAACATGATCAACTTTTTTTTAATTCGTTTATTCTTTGTTCGTACTTGTTGAATCAATTACGGTACTTTAATTTTAATGTTAATTGAGCCTCTACTCGGTTAGAAATGATAATTTATATATTGTACGTATTTTCCTAGCAAAACAGGTATAAATACTTCCTCACAATAAACACAAAATTCAGCTTTTCTCGCATCACCTCTAAAAAGGGTGATAGAATATTATTAGTGATTCTCTAGTATCTCACGTAAATTAGTATAGATATGTATATATGTGTATATCATTATGTTTGGTAGGAGATCTCTCCTAACATAATGATATACACATATATACATATCTATACTAATTTACGTGAGATACTAGAGAATCACTAATAATATTCTATCATAATGATATACACATATATACATATCTATACTAATTTACGTGAGATACTAGAGAATCACTAATAATATTCTATCAGACCCTTAATGATATACACATATATACATATCTATACTAATTTACGTGAGATGCTAGAGAATCACTAATAATATTCTATCAAAGGGTAATCAATAGACATAGGTTAAATAACGTAGAGATTGTGAATACATCAGATCCTATTAATTAGGATCTGATGTAATCTCCTTAATGGTTTAGGAGAGATCTCCTACCTAACATAATGATATACACATATATACATATCTATACTAATTTACGTGAGATACTAGAGAATCACTAATAATATTCTATCAAAGGGTAATCAATAGACATAGGTTAAATAATGTAGAGATTGTGAATACATCAGATCCTATTAATTAGGATCTGATGTAATCTCCTTAATGGTTTAGGAGAGATCTCCTACCTAACATAATGATATACACATATATACATATCTATACTAATTTACGTGAGATACTAGAGAATCACTAATAATATTCTATCAAAGGGTAATCAATAGACATAGGTTAAATAACGTAGAGAGCTAAGAACAGGAAACTCGGTAGATCTGTAAATGGAAGAGAAGTGCTTTACCTGGTATACATAGCATCTGGAAATTGCAGCGGAATTAATCCCATGTAGATGTCTGAATATTGTCAAAATTTGAGTTGGAATTGCTTGGAAAGAGGATCCATCACTGACTCGCTGATAAGAAGAGATCGTTAGCTTTTTGATGAAACATAATGAACTTCAAAGACTAATGAAGAAATTGGAGAATGATTCATGCATGAGACTAAAATTGTGAAAATCCGAACTGCTATCAATCATAATTACAAAATTGTATTCGAGCATGGAAGGAAAACAAACTCGTACAAACTGTTTTTGGTTACTCGAAATTGTGTGACCAATAGACGCATTAACTGGCTCAGAAGTGTGTATAGTTATTTGGGTCGTTATGTTTCAAATTCTCCAAGAAGTTCTTACATGAACTATAAGGATCTTGACTTGGGTGTGAGCACTAAGACTTATGCAGAAGCAAGCATTTGGGGTACAAAGTACTTTGGTAATAATTTCGAGAGATTGGTACGAGTGAAGAGCATAGTTGATCCAAAGAATTTCTTCAGTCAACCACAGAGTATACCCCCTTTCCCATCATTATTTTGATAAAGGGTTCGATGCTCTTGGAGGAAACGTTTAGTTAGCAAAATGTTCAATTCATTCTTTTGTTCAATTCAACAGTGTCATAGAAGAAATAATCCCATATAGAAACACTTCGAAACAGTATCAGTACAAACGGTGAAAATATGGAACATCAGTGAAAGTAAAAACGATGACATGCAGGATAAGCATAAAAATATTAAATGAATGGCAGGAATTAACATGAAAAGTATTATTATACCTTTTAAAAATAAATTAAACAAAAAATCAAGTTGATAATTGAAAACCAAACAAAGCTCCTACGCTTCAATTATTTGTAAAAACAACTGTGATTCCTGTAGTTCATGTGATTCTTGTGATGGTGATGGCGCCACTTCTTTTCCTTTTGATGATGGTTGTTGCTCCATTACGTTGAAGTTATAACCTTGAAGATAACATGACGTTAGAACAAATAACAAAACTCCATTTAAGTATTAAATGGCCACATAGCTTGAACATGTAGGTAAGTGTGGTTTCATTGGGACGGAGGGAGTACTTTTTTGGTAATAGTGCAACCAAAATAACCCAAAAAACTACAGGAAACATTTTTTTAAGCATAAAAACTGCACTCAATCTTAGTCGGGAGGGAGGATCACAAAAAAAATGTTTTCGTAGTTGAGATGTTTCAATGTTCATGTGGTTCAACTGGTTAGGATGAATGTGTCTTACTATGATAACATTATACTTTGTGAAGGTGGAACAATGGAATTATGTGCTTTACAAACACATTCAGCTTCACAACAGAAGACCCCCCCCCCCCCAAAAAAAAAGTCTGCAAAGTGTGGTTTCATTGGGACGGAGCGAGTACTTTTTTGGTAATAGTGCAACCAAAATAACCCAAAAAACTACAGGAAACATTTTTTTTAAGTATAAAAACTGCACTCAATCTTAGTCGGGAGGGAGGATATAAAAAAAAAATAATAATAATAAAAAAATAAAAAAAAATTGAAAGTAGCAGCTCAAGAATGGTGTCTGTTTTCGTAGTTGAGATGCTTCAATGTTCGTGTGGTTGAAGTGGTTAGGATGAATGTGGCCTACTATGATAACATTATACTTTGTGAAGGTGGAACAATGGAATTATGTGCTTTACAAACACATTCAGTTTCACAACAGAAGAACCCCCCCCCCCCCCAAAAAAAAAAAAGTCTGCAAAGTGTGGTTTCATTGGGACGGAGGGAGTACTTTTTTGGTAATAGTGCAACCAAAATAACCCAAAAAACTACAGGAAACATTTTTTTAAGCATAAAAACTGCACTCAATCTTAGTCGGGAGGGAGGATATCAAAAATAATAATAATAATAATAAAATAAAAAAATTGAAAGTAGCAGCTCAAGAATGGTGTCTGTTTTCGTAGTTGAGATGCTTCAATGTTCGTGTGGTTGAAGTGGTTAGGATGAATGTGGCCTACTATGATAACATTATACTTTGTGAAGGTGGAACAATGGAATTATGTGCTTTACAAACACATTCAGTTTCACAACAGAAGACACCCCCCCCCCCCCAAAAAAAAAGTCTGCACTCGGGAAGGAGGATGATAAAAAAAAAACATTATATAAATCATCATAAATCCCCCCATATACACACTGATATGATACAGACGAAGGTATATGACATTATGTTCGGACGGAGGTAGTACTTTTTTGGTAATAGTGCAACCAAAATAACCCAAAAACCTACAGGAAACGTTTTTTTTAAGCATAAAAACTGCACTCAATCTTAGTCGGGAGGGAGGATCACAAAAAAAAATAAAAAATAATAATAATTGACAATAGCAGCTCAAGAATGGTGTCTGTTTTCGTAGTTGAGATGCTTCAATGTTCGTGTGGTTCAACTGGTTAAGATGAATGTGCCTTACTATGATAACATTATACTTTGTGAAGGTGGAACAATGGAATTATGTGCTTTACAAACACATTCAGTTTCCCAACAGAAGACCCCCCCCCCAAAAAAAAAGTCTGCAAAGTGTGGTTTCATTGGGATGGAGGGAGTACTTTTTTGGTAATAGTGCAACCAAAATAACCCAAAAAACCACAGGAAACATTTTTTTTAAGCATAAAAACTGCACTCAATCTTAGTCGGGAGGGAGGATACAAAAAAAAATAAAAAAATTGACAGTAGCAGCTCAAGAATGGTGTCTGTTTTCGTAGTTGAGATGCTTCAATGTTCGTGTGGTTGAAGTGGTTAGGATGAATGTGCCTTAAATCATCATAAATCCCCCCATATACACACTGATATGATACAGACGAAGGTATATGACATTATGTTCAAACGGAGGTAGTACTTTTTTGGTAATAGTGCAACCAAAATAACCCAAAAACCTACAGGAAACATTTTTTTTAAGCATAAACTGTTTGCCTGTCCCATTATAAGAGATAGAAAACATTATTAGCAGGGTAAATTTTTAACATAGAAGTCGCAATAAGCAAACAAAGATAGAAAACATTAGTAGGGTAACTTTTAACAGTAAACATGAAGCTCAATCTAAACTTGCAGAAGAATTGTTTAACATTATGTTGGGACGGAGGTATTACTTATGTCAGTCATTTTATGAAACAGTTAACATGCACCGCACAAATGTTTGATTTATTAAGCAAACTATGTTAGTGATTTCATCAAACAGTTGATATGCACTGCACACAAAATACACAAAGTAAGCACAAATGTTTGATTTATTAAGCAAACTATGTTAGTGATTTCATCAAACAGTTGATATGCGTGGATATACGTGGCCTACCTGAAATGACACACCTGTGGATGGATCACACTGACCCTTTGTGCTTGGTCAACCTTAAAGTGGTTATAATTGAAGAATGTGGGGCGTTAAAGTTTATCTTTCCACATCCTACAGCTAAATGCCTATCACAACTCCAATCACTATCTGTGAGTGGATGTGGTATGTTGGAGGGAATTGTGTCCAAGGGCGGGGAAGGAAGCTCTACAGGAAGAGTAGGAGAAATAATTCAAGAGTCCAATGATTTACTAGTCCTTTTCCCCAAGCTTACAAAAGTCATCATTGAAAGATCACCAAATCTTCGAGGCTTTTATAACCTTGATGATGGCAGGGGACAATCTCTTTTCAACCCAAAGGTACGCTTCTGCTTCCTATCCAAAGTGTTGTATGCTTTTTATCAGTCTCATGATAGATGTCGCAGTTGATTTATCATTGTTTTTAATGAATGTATTTTATTTTAATTAACTGTTTGGAGAAATTATGTTTTCAATTTATGGTACTTCTCTTTAAGTTTTATATTAATAATGAATTATTGCTGCATGTTATGAAAATATTATTATTATTTAAATTTCTGGTAGTGTTTTACATATTAATCTTTTAAAATCTTTTTAATGTCTTTAATAATAATGTTTATATTACAAAGAAAAAAAAAGGAGGGGATTTTTTTCAATTTATGGTACTTCTATTTAACTTGATAGTATTTATAATGGTCTATCGATAACAAGGTTTAGATTCTCATTAAAATAATTAAAGTAACTTAATATTGTTTGAAGTATCAACAAAAAAGTGAAAACATCATTTTGGGACGAAGTGATGTATAGTATATAAAGAGAATTCACGTGGGCATTCAATTTTATACAATCATTAGACATACGTTAGACCAAGTGTCCGATTTGATGACGAGAATGTAAAAATGATGTGTTTCGTATTTTTGTAATACGTGAGTACATTGGGACAATGGGGTGAAAACACTATTTCTCATTTTAAAAAGGAAAAGAGAATCAATTTAAATGTATGCTCTTTGGCCTTGTTTGGATTTTGGGTTTTCTCTCTGACTGGTCCCACAACCTCTTTATTACTTTTTCTTAAATCATTTTTGACATTTTCTTTATTTTTTTATGACTTTGTGTTTATATGACACATCGACTTATTCAGTGCATGAATGTGTTGACTTTCTTTGCAGGTTATGTTGCCTAGCATACAATATCTGGAAGTTGATGAAAATGATTCAATAAAAGCAGTGTTTGACTTTGAGGGGTTGGAAGCCATGACTATGAGAGAAGATGAACGTTTGTGGCTTTGTGAGCTGCGAGAGATTATTCTGTGCAAGTTACCAAAGCTAGAGCATTTATGTAGGCAGGTTCCCAAAGACGTTCCTATATTCCAAAACCTTGGAACGCTGGATGTGAGAGATTGTCACCACCTGGCTTACCTATTACCATCTTCTCTAGCTCGCATGCTTGTGAATCTACAAATATTGGATGTTACGAGGTGTAATGGTATGAAAGTAGTGTTTGACTTTGAGGGGTTGGAAGCCATGACTATGAGAGAAGATGAACGTTTGTTGCTGTGTGAGCTGCGAGGGATTGATCTGCAGAGGTTACCAAAGCTAGAGCATTTATGTAGGCAGGTTCCCAAAGGCGTTCCTATATTCCAAAACCTTGGTAAACTGAGAGTGTATGGATGCCACAGCCTGGCTTACCTAATCCCATCTTCTATAGCTCGCATGCTTGTGAATCTACAAGAACTGCAAGTTTGGAATTGTAATGGTATGAAAGAAGTAATCAGTAAAATGAATGAGGAGGAGGAGGAAGGCTGTGGGGAGCTGGAGAAGAATATTGTCTTCCCTTCCTTAACAAAAGTAACACTTGTTAATTTGGAGAACCTGTCATCGTTCTGCTCCAGTGACCAGCAGGTGTTTGAGTTCCCTTCACTGGAGGTACTGGAGATTAGTAATTGCCCAGAAATGGAGACTTTTTGTTGCCAAATACCAAGAGTAGCCCCAAGCAGGATGTTGGAGGAAAATGTGAACAAGGGGGAAGCATCGACTGCAGCAGGAGGAGGAGGAGGAGGAGAAACAGATATTCATTGTAACCTGACAGTGACCTACTCACCTAATTTTCGAGGCGTTCCTTTATTCCAAAACCTTGGTAAACTGACAGTGTATGGGTGCCACAGCCTGGCTTACCTAATCCCATCTTCTATAGCCCGCATGCTTGTGAATCTACAAGAATTGACTGTTGTGGACTGTAACAGTATGAAAAAAGTTATCAGTAAAACGAATGAGGAGGAGGAGGAGGACTGTGGGGAGCTGGAGAAGAATATTGTCTTCCCTTCCTTAACAGAAGTAATACTTAAAAAGTTGGATAACCTGTCATCATTCTGCTCCAGTGACCAGCAGGTGTTTGAGTTCCCTTCACTGGAGAAACTGGAGATTAGTAATTGCCCAGAAATGGAGACTTTTTGTTGCCAAATACCAAGAGTAGCCCCAAGCAGGATGTTGGAGGAAAATGTGAACAAGGGGGAAGCATCTACTGTAGCAGGAGGAGGAGGAGGAGAAATAGATATTCATTGTAACCAAGCTGAAATAGAGATGGATCCTAGTGATCTAGCAGCTTTGTTTCCAAAGCTAAAAAAAGTGAGGATTCAAAACACACCTAATTTTCGAGGCTTCTACAACATCGAACGCTACCAAGTATTGGTATGTTTCTCCCTCTAAATGTCTTCTTCAATATTTTCTCAACTATGATAATCTGTAGTCATAATAGAAAGCATGTGGGTAGCCTTGCCATTCCTTAATCACTCTTCATGAATGATACTCTCTCTCTTTCTCGGAACGACAATCTCATTTTTGTATAATGAGACTATATATCCGGGACAAAGGGAATATCATCTAAGAATGAAGAATATCAAAATCCTTTATAGAACAAATTAAAAGCAAAAAAGAGTGAAAATGGTATCCACTTTCCAGAGAACATTTCTTCATGATTTCTAGTGGCCTTGGGTGTTTATGTAATTTTACTTTTTCAAATAATGTATGCATGAATTCCACTAACAGGATTGACTTGGCAGGTTAATTTATGTAGGCAGGTTCCCAAAGACGTTCCTATATTCCAAAACCTTGGTGAACTGATAGTGGAAGGGTGCCACAGCCTGGCTTACCTAATCCCATGTTCTATAGCCCGCATGCTTGTGAATCTACAAGAATTGTATGTTGAGGACTGTAAGGGTATGAAAGAAGTTATCAGTAAAACGAATGAGGAGGAGGAGGAGGACTGTGGGGAGCTGGAGAAGAATATTGTATTCCGTTCCTTAACAGAAGTAATACTTAAAAAGTTGGATAACCTGTCATCATTCTGCTCCAGTGACCAGCAGGTGTTTGAGTTCCCTTCACTGGAGGTACTGGAGATTAGTAATTGCCCAGAAATGGAGACTTTTTGTTGCCAAATACCAAGAGTAGCCCCAAGCAGGATGTTGGAGGAAAATGTGAACAAGGGGGAAGCATCTACTGTAGCAGGAGGGGGAGGAGAAATATATACTCATTGTAACCAAGCTGAAATAAAGATGGATCCTAGTGATCTAGCAGCTTTGTTTCCAAAGCTAAGAACAGTGACCATTAAAAACACACCTAATTTTCTAGGCTTCTACAACATCAAATGCTACCAAGTATGGGTATGTTTCTCCCTCTAAATGTCTTCTTCGATATTTTCTCAACTATGAAATGGGTACTTTGTTATGAGACGGAGGGAGAATTTTTACTGTCTAGTAAAATGTATCTCTTTCAGTCCATGATTCTATGGTTTATATTTGCTCCTTACTTGCGTTGTCATATCTATGAGATCAACACCATTTGTTGCTTGTAAGGAGATTTGGTTAACAAGCACTCATACACACACAGAGAAAGGAAAAAGAGTTGCCATCAGTAAAGTAGTAATGGAAAAAAAAAAAAAAAAAACTACTAAAATTTTAGACGAGAGATTTGTTTCAGGCCTATAACCTTAGCATTTAGTAGTGGGCCTGTGGCATAGAACTACGTCAAATAAGAACTTTAGCATGCCACTGTCATCAGTTTATATTGAGATATATTCATATTTTCTCACAATGTTTATGCTGACAGGCCGCTTCTTCTAATAAGCTGACAAGAACCTTATCAACCCCACTTGTTGGCTCTTCCCCTGATGCTTCATTAATGTCAAACAATGATGACGAGTTATCTCATGTCAATGACATTTTTTCCTCGGCATCTATAGAACTTTTTGTACCCTCTAGTGACTCTCCAGTACGACACTTTAGTGCAAGGTACCCATTTTTTTCAGTTGTGGGAAATAATTCAGATTTTATTTCTGATTTCTGAATTGAAAGCTAAAAGAAACTCATCAGTGCTTATGTCTATTGTTTGGTTTCATTGTTTCGTTCAATTTGAAAAGAGATGACAATCAAAATAGTGATCTGAAAGAAGAAGGCATTGATAATTCTGCTGCTGCTGAGGATGTTGATATCGATGAAAGTGCTCGGTGCAACACTGAGGTCTCTCTCTCTCTCCCCCCTCCCTCTCTCCTCCTCCCTCCCTCCCTCCCCTTCCCCGTCGTGTATGTATGTATCTTAAGTATCATATTATTTGATGCTATACATATTTGTAGTTTACAGCAAGGATATTTGAGTAAGAGTAAGTCTTATAAAAAACAGTTGTTTTCCTAAAGGTAAGAAACTGTGGTTATTTAGGCTTTAAAACTGCCAGTTTTACAGCTAAAAATGTCATATCAGATTTTGCAAATCTGATAGTTTTAACTTACGGACTGTCAGAACTTTTTTAACCGTACAACTGGAATTATTGACTCGTATCCCTATTTATGACTTTAGACAACCTGATATTAGAACTGGCCGTTTTAATTGATATAATCTGACAGTTTAAGATCATAAAAGTATAAAACTGGTTTCTCTTATTATTTATTTTATTTTATTAAAAAAAAAAAAAAAATTCACAAGATTTTGTGTTTTAATGTCTCCATGTGGGTATTTGGTATATCTATTCGACAACTGAAAGTTGTCTTTTGGCAATCCATTTGAATGTTACCTTACAAAATTGGTTACTCTTAACTCTATTGCATCTCAAAAACCTCTTTGTTACTCAATCCATTTGAATGCTACCTTTAAGAACTTTAGCATGCTACTTCCATCAATCCATATGGACAATATATTTCTCTGACATACAGTGTCTTTGTTAAGTTTCAGGCTTTGGATCACAGCAGTACTAGCAGTAGCACTCCACTTGACCAGGTACAATATTTGTGAACTAGCCATGATTTTTTATTTTATTTTTTTTGGTTTGGGAAGTAATTTCTGACTTGTGTGTCTTAAAACTTACAGGGAACTTCTTCTAAGCCGACAAAAGCCTTAGTGGCCCCACTCATTGCATCATCTCTTGATCTTTCACTGGCTCTGGTCTTTGTACCTCCCCTTCTTCCAGTATCTGACAGTAATCAAGAGTCAGCTAATTCATCAATCCCTAATTTGGGAAAGGTTGAATTTATTCTGTCATCATTGTCAGAACAGTCAGTTCCTTCCAGTGATTCTCCAATGCGAAAAACAGCTGACAACAGAAGAAAGCCATCTGATCCATCTTCTTCAAGTTCTGATGATGATTGGAAAGGAAGTAGAGTTCTGATTCAAGATGTCTACGTTAAAGCTGAGATGAGGAAAACATTTGAGGAAATACTGACAGAAAATCCTAACTTTCTCTCGGGTCTTCGTTTTAAGAAGGCTGAGATTAAGACGTTGTTTGTGGAATCAGCCATTTGTACCCTCCAAAGTCTTGGTCAGTATACAGCACGTACCATGTCTGAGGAGCAGCTGACATGTATAAAGGAATCTCTAGATGACTTGGTGGCTAGTGGGTTAGATATGGGTTGGCTCGAGAGAGGCTACAAAAGAGCAAGCCTGGTAATGAAAGAACAAAAGGCGGTTTTAGCAGCAAACGAGTTGGCTAGGTTGGATAGAAAGAAGGTAGAAGCTGAGGCTGCGTTTGAAATGGCTAAGGCCCAACTGGAGGAAGTGGTGGCACTAAGGGATACCTCTAAAGCTGAGTGTGATGCTCTGTTTCAACAAGTGGAAGAAGGGAAAAACCTTTTTGGAGGTGGTTTTGATCAGGACACAAGTTTAGGACATGGCTTACTCTACTGATATCATCTGCTATGTGTTTTGGATATTTTGAAATTCCAAGTTGATTTATAATACCCGAAAGGGCCTCCATTTTGCAATATTGGTAGAAAAGATTACGTTTGCTCGAGTAAATGAAGCAATTCATTTCCTTATTTGACGTATCTTGGGAGCTTTTCCCATAGGAATCTTGGGGCGGGAATGAGTATGTTATTCCCAGGTATTGGATTAGTCTGTGTGGTATATATTACGTGTAATAAGGGTTTGGGCATTTATTTCCTATCAGAAATCATATGCCCGTTTTTAAGGCCTTTGATATTTTTGCTTTGTTATGAATAGGCCTATCGACTTTTTTAACCCTCGTACTTTGATGAAGCTTCGGTTTTAACCACCCTTGTTTTATTTTAGCAATTTTAATCATCGTACTTTAGATAAGCATTCATTTGATGGCCTATTTTTAGCAATTTTCACCATCGTAATTTGATTTTTGGGGAGATAATGAGTGCGTATCTAAGTACAATGGTTAAAACTGCTAAAAAATAACAAGAGTAGTTAAAACCGAAGCTTCATCAAAATACGAGGGTTTAAAATGTCGATAGTCCTTATGAATATATAAGGATAGATATATTCAAGCAAATTCAACAACCTGGGAATATATTCACTATATCTGCTTTGTTATGAAAACATAAATGAACTGTATAGAACAGGTCAGATTCAAGGTGCTGCTGTGAGGAAGGAGGAAATACATGTTGGGTCTATGTATCAATTACAAGTACAACTTGGAACACCATAGTTGACTAAATAAAAGTGAGTTTAAGTAGCTTTGAAAACAAAACAAAAAATGTACTCTCTATGTCTGTCCTAGAACGATAGTCTCATTTTTTGATGTTTTATGGTCAACAAAAATGAACTTTGACCAACTATTGGTGACGATATAATCATTCTAGTGAAATTCTAAATTTTGTAATTGATAAATCATTAAGTGACTTATCAATAACAATTTTTAGAATTTCATTGTGATCATTAAATTAACACCAATGTTTGGTCAAAGTTTATTTTTGTTAACCAATAAAAGTCAAAATGGGACTATCATTCCGGGACAGAGGGAGTATTTTATATTGGTAAATATAAAGTCACAAAAAAAATACCACAAAATTTGGCTTACAAAATGACATGTCATGATTTTGTTGGTGTTTTTAATTAGAGTGTGCCGGGTCCACTATCGATGCAACCAATAAAATATCGCCACCTCATTTTGTATCATTCATTTTGTGAAATCCTTTTGTGCCCCTAGCATTGCCCATTTTATATTTAGGATTGACTTACATAATAGACTTTGAAATCTCTTGTAACTTTAACTCCTTCATTGACGAGTCCAGATCTCCTGTAGCCTTTCACTTTCACTGTGCCATTATAATCTCAACCATTTACATGCTTGGATAATATCAGCATAATGATAATCTTAATGACTGCAAGCCGTGTGGCACAGGGAGGGGCACACAAAGTGGTACAGGAGATCTGAACTCTTGATTGACCTTGTAAACAGTTGACATTTTGATACTGTGTATTTTTTTAATCATTCTTTTTGCAGATCATCTTAATACTTCAAATATGTGTAATCGTTTTGAGTTACTTATTCGTGCTAGTGAACTCCGTCCAAACCCACTGTTCTTGTTGCAGTTTTACTATATAGCATTTCATGTCAATCACAACGCAATATGCGGTTTAACGGTCACTATGTTGAAGACAAAAAAGAAATCTAGTTCAGGGTACGATTTTGTTCATAAAGATTGAGAGGGATAAAGTCACCCAATCACTTATTTCAAGAAAATATCATTTTGGACCCGCTTTATTTTTTGACTAATTTTTTACTTTGATATCATTTTTTATTCCAAATTTTCATATGATAAACATAACTTTTTTCCCCGAGCAGGAAATCTCAAGAAAAACGCATTTTACACGCGTCTTAGTGTGAAACGTGTTTTTCGAAAGCGGATTGGCATTTTTATAAATAATCGGAACTTTTTTACAAGGCGCGGTGGTATTACTGTAAATAACTGGAACTTATAAAAACTCAGCATGCACTTTTCGACACTAAAGGAGTCAGTTTTCAATATTAGAGAAGGCAATTGTGAAAAACAATTTTTTTTTCCATAGCTTAATGTAAAACGCGTTTTTCACAAGACCGACTCTTTAATTTCCTAAGTAATCTTGAGCCACTTCTCAAAAATTACTGGCTTCGTTAGTGATACATATATGGCTAGATCATCAACATGATAAGTGGGACAACCAAAATTTTGATAGGACATATTTTACATCCCATAAAATTCAGAAAAGTGACTGGGAATTCAACTGATTTGAAGATCAAGAAAAGACCAGAAGTGTAAGAGCACTTTGATCACTAAAAGCCTCCATGGCCACAAAAGTTTTTTTCCAGAAGTCTCAGTGCAGCACTAAATAGATGGCCTCTCATCATTATTCACACAGCAAAATATTCAAATACCCAAAAAAAAAAAAAAAAAAAAAACATGAATCCCAAATCCAAACTGTCATTCCTAATTTTATTTTTCTTGGCTACTCTCTTGTCCATTAATACTTCATGGGCTGCTTCCTCAGCTCATCACCATCATCATCGTAATCACCAACAAGAATTTTGCCGTTGCCCATCGTTCTAGCAATTCACAAATAATTTACACCCCAAACAACTCTTCTTTTACGCCTATATGGGAAGCCAATATCAACAACCAAAGATTCGACACACCTTCAACCCCTCAACCTTTTCTCATCGTTACACCCGTTGATGAATCCCAAATCCAAACTGTCATTCATTGTGCCAAGAAACATGATATCAAACTAAGAATCCGAGGAGGAGGCCATGATTTCGAGGGTCTTTCATCAACTGCAACATACCCATTTGTCATGCTTGATCTCACTAACATGAGATCAGTAAGCGTTGACGTTGCTAGTAAGACTGCATGGGTTCAAGGTGGTGCAAGTCTTGGTGAACTATATTACAGAATTTCTCAGAAAAGTAAAACTTTGGCCTTTCCAGCAGGTACTTGGTCTACTGTCGGAGTTGGTGGACTAATCAGTGGTGGAGGTTACGGCACGCTAAATAGAAAATACGGCCTTGCTGCCGATCATGTGATAGATGCTCGGTTGATCGATGTAAATGGAAATATTCTTGATAGAAAATCCATGGGCGAAGATTTGTTTTGGGCCATTAGGGGAGGTGGTGCTTCGAGTTTTGGGGTCATTGTTGCTTGGAAGTTAAGCTTGGTTGATGTTCCCGAGACGGTCACTGTGTTCGCCAAAACTAAGACTTTGGAACAAAATGCAACCACCATTTTCCACAAGTGGCAATACTTTGCGCCTAATGCGGATAGAGATTTATTCTTGAGAGCGCAATTAACAACAGTTAATTCAGGTTCCGGTGGGAAGAAAACAGTTCTTATTACATTTGATGCGGTTTTCTTGAGTGGAATTGATAGGCTACTCCCTTTGATGCAAGAAGGTTTCCCTGAACTAGGTTTAGTAAGAGAAGATTGTACGGAAGTGAGTTGGGTTCAATCCGCTATGGTAATTTCAGCTTTCTCTAGTCAAGCCCCACCTCAAACTTTGCTTACTCGAACTGCTACTCCTAAGTTTTCCATAAAAGGAAAATCTGACTTCGCGAAGAAGCCAATTCCTATTGAAGGCCTTGAAGGGCTTTGGAGATTGTTCCTCAAAATCGATGTTAGGATGCCCAATTTCGTGTTGAGTCCTTATGGCGGAAGGATGAACGAGATATCAGAGTCAGCCATTCCATTCCCTCATAGAGCTGGAAACTTGTACATACTTCTCGAATGGGCTAATTTGGATATGACAAGACCAGCATCGACCAATAGACGCATTAACTGGCTCAGAAGTGTGTATAGTTACTCGGGTGGTTACGTTTCCAATTCTCCAAGAAGTTCGTACATGAACTATAAGGATCTTGACTTGGGAGTGAGCACTAAGAGTTACGCAGAAGCAAGTATATGGGGTACTAAATACTTTGGTAATAATTTCGAGAGATTGGTTCGAGTGAAGAGCAAAGTTGATCCAAAGAATTTCTTCAGTCAACCACAAAGTATTCCTCCTTTCCCATCACTATTTTTCTAAGGGATTACATGTTCTTTTAGGGCTAGTGGAAACTAATAAGTTGTAACATGTTCAATTCATTCTTTTGTTTATTCATTGCACGTATGTTCGTTTTCATAAGAAACATGATCAACTTTTTTTTAATTCGTTTATTCTTTGTTCGTACTTGTTGAATCAATTACGGTACTTTAATTTTAATGTTAATTGAGCCTCTACTCGGTTAGAAATGATAATTTATATATTGTACGTATTTTCCTAGCAAAACAGGTATAAATACTTCCTCACAATAAACACAAAATTCAGCTTTTCTCGCATCACCTCTAAAAAGGGTGATAGAATATTATTAGTGATTCTCTAGTATCTCACGTAAATTAGTATAGATATGTATATATGTGTATATCATTATGTTTGGTAGGAGATCTCTCCTAACATAATGATATACACATATATACATATCTATACTAATTTACGTGAGATACTAGAGAATCACTAATAATATTCTATCATAATGATATACACATATATACATATCTATACTAATTTACGTGAGATACTAGAGAATCACTAATAATATTCTATCAGACCCTTAATGATATACACATATATACATATCTATACTAATTTACGTGAGATGCTAGAGAATCACTAATAATATTCTATCAAAGGGTAATCAATAGACATAGGTTAAATAACGTAGAGATTGTGAATACATCAGATCCTATTAATTAGGATCTGATGTAATCTCCTTAATGGTTTAGGAGAGATCTCCTACCTAACATAATGATATACACATATATACATATCTATACTAATTTACGTGAGATACTAGAGAATCACTAATAATATTCTATCAAAGGGTAATCAATAGACATAGGTTAAATAATGTAGAGATTGTGAATACATCAGATCCTATTAATTAGGATCTGATGTAATCTCCTTAATGGTTTAGGAGAGATCTCCTACCTAACATAATGATATACACATATATACATATCTATACTAATTTACGTGAGATACTAGAGAATCACTAATAATATTCTATCAAAGGGTAATCAATAGACATAGGTTAAATAACGTAGAGAGCTAAGAACAGGAAACTCGGTAGATCTGTAAATGGAAGAGAAGTGCTTTACCTGGTATACATAGCATCTGGAAATTGCAGCGGAATTAATCCCATGTAGATGTCTGAATATTGTCAAAATTTGAGTTGGAATTGCTTGGAAAGAGGATCCATCACTGACTCGCTGATAAGAAGAGATCGTTAGCTTTTTGATGAAACATAATGAACTTCAAAGACTAATGAAGAAATTGGAGAATGATTCATGCATGAGACTAAAATTGTGAAAATCCGAACTGCTATCAATCATAATTACAAAATTGTATTCGAGCATGGAAGGAAAACAAACTCGTACAAACTGTTTTTGGTTACTCGAAATTGTGTGACCAATAGACGCATTAACTGGCTCAGAAGTGTGTATAGTTATTTGGGTCGTTATGTTTCAAATTCTCCAAGAAGTTCTTACATGAACTATAAGGATCTTGACTTGGGTGTGAGCACTAAGACTTATGCAGAAGCAAGCATTTGGGGTACAAAGTACTTTGGTAATAATTTCGAGAGATTGGTACGAGTGAAGAGCATAGTTGATCCAAAGAATTTCTTCAGTCAACCACAGAGTATACCCCCTTTCCCATCATTATTTTGATAAAGGGTTCGATGCTCTTGGAGGAAACGTTTAGTTAGCAAAATGTTCAATTCATTCTTTTGTTCAATTCAACAGTGTCATAGAAGAAATAATCCCATATAGAAACACTTCGAAACAGTATCAGTACAAACGGTGAAAATATGGAACATCAGTGAAAGTAAAAACGATGACATGCAGGATAAGCATAAAAATATTAAATGAATGGCAGGAATTAACATGAAAAGTATTATTATACCTTTTAAAAATAAATTAAACAAAAAATCAAGTTGATAATTGAAAACCAAACAAAGCTCCTACGCTTCAATTATTTGTAAAAACAACTGTGATTCCTGTAGTTCATGTGATTCTTGTGATGGTGATGGCGCCACTTCTTTTCCTTTTGATGATGGTTGTTGCTCCATTACGTTGAAGTTATAACCTTGAAGATAACATGACGTTAGAACAAATAACAAAACTCCATTTAAGTATTAAATGGCCACATAGCTTGAACATGTAGGTAAGTGTGGTTTCATTGGGACGGAGGGAGTACTTTTTTGGTAATAGTGCAACCAAAATAACCCAAAAAACTACAGGAAACATTTTTTTAAGCATAAAAACTGCACTCAATCTTAGTCGGGAGGGAGGATCACAAAAAAAAAAAAAAAAAAAATGACAATAGCAGCTCAAGAATGGTGTCTGTTTTCGTAGTTGAGATGTTTCAATGTTCATGTGGTTCAACTGGTTAGGATGAATGTGTCTTACAATGATAACATTATACTTTGTGAAGGTGGAACAATGGAATTATGTGCTTTACAAACACATTCAGCTTCACAACAGAAGACCCCCCCCCCCCCAAAAAAAAAGTCTGCAAAGTGTGGTTTCATTGGGACGGAGCGAGTACTTTTTTGGTAATAGTGCAACCAAAATAACCCAAAAAACTACAGGAAACATTTTTTTTTAAGTATAAAAACTGCACTCAATCTTAGTCGGGAGGGAGGATATAAAAAAAAAATAATAATAATAAAAAATAAAAAAAAATTGAAAGTAGCAGCTCAAGAATGGTGTCTGTTTTCGTAGTTGAGATGCTTCAATGTTCGTGTGGTTGAAGTGGTTAGGATGAATGTGGCCTACTATGATAACATTATACTTTGTGAAGGTGGAACAATGGAATTATGTGCTTTACAAACACATTCAGTTTCACAACAGAAGAACCCCCCCCCCCCCCAAAAAAAAAAAAGTCTGCAAAGTGTGGTTTCATTGGGACGGAGGGAGTACTTTTTTGGTAATAGTGCAACCAAAATAACCCAAAAAACTACAGGAAACATTTTTTTTAAGCATAAAAACTGCACTCAATCTTAGTCGGGAGGGAGGATATCAAAAATAATAATAATAATAATAAAATAAAAAAATTGAAAGTAGCAGCTCAAGAATGGTGTCTGTTTTCGTAGTTGAGATGCTTCAATGTTCGTGTGGTTGAAGTGGTTAGGATGAATGTGGCCTACTATGATAACATTATACTTTGTGAAGGTGGAACAATGGAATTATGTGCTTTACAAACACATTCAGTTTCACAACAGAAGACACCCCCCCCCCCCCAAAAAAAAAGTCTGCACTCGGGAAGGAGGATGATAAAAAAAAAACATTATATAAATCATCATAAATCCCCCCATATACACACTGATATGATACAGACGAAGGTATATGACATTATGTTCGGACGGAGGTAGTACTTTTTTGGTAATAGTGCAACCAAAATAACCCAAAAACCTACAGGAAACGTTTTTTTTAAGCATAAAAACTGCACTCAATCTTAGTCGGGAGGGAGGATCACAAAAAAAAATAAAAAATAATAATAATTGACAATAGCAGCTCAAGAATGGTGTCTGTTTTCGTAGTTGAGATGCTTCAATGTTCGTGTGGTTCAACTGGTTAAGATGAATGTGCCTTACTATGATAACATTATACTTTGTGAAGGTGGAACAATGGAATTATGTGCTTTACAAACACATTCAGTTTCCCAACAGAAGACCCCCCCCCCAAAAAAAAAGTCTGCAAAGTGTGGTTTCATTGGGATGGAGGGAGTACTTTTTTGGTAATAGTGCAACCAAAATAACCCAAAAAACCACAGGAAACATTTTTTTTAAGCATAAAAACTGCACTCAATCTTAGTCGGGAGGGAGGATACAAAAAAAAATAAAAAAATTGACAGTAGCAGCTCAAGAATGGTGTCTG
Source organism: Campanula takesimana (assembly GCA_026119855.1). NCBI lineage: Eukaryota > Viridiplantae > Streptophyta > Magnoliopsida > Asterales > Campanulaceae > Campanula > Campanula takesimana. The sequence goes on along the minus strand of JAOWBW010000604.1, from coordinate 165,819 downwards.
TTTTCGTAGTTGAGATGCTTCAATGTTCGTGTGGTTGAAGTGGTTAGGATGAATGTGCCTTAAATCATCATAAATCCCCCCATATACACACTGATATGATACAGACGAAGGTATATGACATTATGTTCAAACGGAGGTAGTACTTTTTTGGTAATAGTGCAACCAAAATAACCCAAAAACCTACAGGAAACATTTTTTTTAAGCATAAACTGTTTGCCTGTCCCATTATAAGAGATAGAAAACATTATTAGCAGGGTAAATTTTTAACATAGAAGTCGCAATAAGCAAACAAAGATAGAAAACATTAGTAGGGTAACTTTTAACAGTAAACATGAAGCTCAATCTAAACTTGCAGAAGAATTGTTTAACATTATGTTGGGACGGAGGTATTACTTATGTCAGTCATTTTATGAAACAGTTAACATGCACCGCACAAATGTTTGATTTATTAAGCAAACTATGTTAGTGATTTCATCAAACAGTTGATATGCACTGCACACAAAATACACAAAGTAAGCACAAATGTTTGATTTATTAAGCAAACTATGTTAGTGATTTCATCAAACAGTTGATATGCGTGGATATACGTGGCCTACCTGAAATGACACACCTGTGGATGGATCACACTGACCCTTTGTGCTTGGTCAACCTTAAAGTGGTTATAATTGAAGAATGTGGGGCGTTAAAGTTTATCTTTCCACATCCTACAGCTAAATGCCTATCACAACTCCAATCACTATCTGTGAGTGGATGTGGTATGTTGGAGGGAATTGTGTCCAAGGGCGGGGAAGGAAGCTCTACAGGAAGAGTAGGAGAAATAATTCAAGAGTCCAATGATTTACTAGTCCTTTTCCCCAAGCTTACAAAAGTCATCATTGAAAGATCACTAAATCTTCGAGGCTTTTATAACCTTGATGATGGCAGGGGACAATCTCTTTTCAACCCAAAGGTACGCTTCTGCTTCCTATCCAAAGTGTTGTATGCTTTTTATCAGTCTCATGATAGATGTCGCAGTTGATTTATCATTGTTTTTAATGAATGTATTTTATTTTAATTAATTGTTTGGAGAAATTATGTTTTCAATTTATGGTACTTCTCTTTAAGTTTTATATTAATAATGAATTATTGCTGCATGTTATGAAAATATTATTATTATTTAAATTTCTGGTAGTGTTTTACATATTAATCTTTTAAAATCTTTTTAATGTCTTTAATAATAATGTTTATATTACAAAGAAAAAAAAAAGGAGGGGATTTTTTTCAATTTATGGTACTTCTATTTAACTTGATAGTATTTATAATGGTCTATCGATAACAAGGTTTAGATTCTCATTAAAATAATTAAAGTAACTTAATATTGTTTGAAGTATCAACAAAAAAGTGAAAACATCATTTTGGGACGAAGTGATGTATAGTATATAAAGAGAATTCACGTGGGCATTCAATTTTATACAATCATTAGACATACGTTAGACCAAGTGTCCGATTTGATGACGAGAATGTAAAAATGATGTGTTTCGTATTTTTGTAATACGTGAGTACATTGGGACAATGGGGTGAAAACACTATTTCTCATTTTAAAAAGGAAAAGAGAATCAATTTAAATGTATGCTCTTTGGCCTTGTTTGGATTTTGGGTTTTCTCTCTGACTGGTCCCACAACCTCTTTATTACTTTTTCTTAAATCATTTTTGACATTTTCTTTATTTTTTTATGACTTTGTGTTTATATGACACATCGACTTATTCAGTGCATGAATGTGTTGACTTTCTTTGCAGGTTATGTTGCCTAGCATACAATATCTGGAAGTTGATGAAAATGATTCAATAAAAGCAGTGTTTGACTTTGAGGGGTTGGAAGCCATGACTATGAGAGAAGATGAACGTTTGTGGCTTTGTGAGCTGCGAGAGATTATTCTGTGCAAGTTACCAAAGCTAGAGCATTTATGTAGGCAGGTTCCCAAAGACGTTCCTATATTCCAAAACCTTGGAACGCTGGATGTGAGAGATTGTCACCACCTGGCTTACCTATTACCATCTTCTCTAGCTCGCATGCTTGTGAATCTACAAATATTGGATGTTACGAGGTGTAATGGTATGAAAGTAGTGTTTGACTTTGAGGGGTTGGAAGCCATGACTATGAGAGAAGATGAACGTTTGTTGCTGTGTGAGCTGCGAGGGATTGATCTGCAGAGGTTACCAAAGCTAGAGCATTTATGTAGGCAGGTTCCCAAAGGCGTTCCTATATTCCAAAACCTTGGTAAACTGAGAGTGTATGGATGCCACAGCCTGGCTTACCTAATCCCATCTTCTATAGCTCGCATGCTTGTGAATCTACAAGAACTGCAAGTTTGGAATTGTAATGGTATGAAAGAAGTAATCAGTAAAATGAATGAGGAGGAGGAGGAAGGCTGTGGGGAGCTGGAGAAGAATATTGTCTTCCCTTCCTTAACAGAAGTAACACTTGAAGATTTGGAGAACCTGTCATCGTTCTGCTCCAGTGACCAGCAGGTGTTTGAGTTCCCTTCACTGGAGGTACTGGAGATTAGTAATTGCCCAGAAATGGAGACTTTTTGTTGCCAAATACCAAGAGTAGCCCCAAGCAGGATGTTGGAGGAAAATGTGAACAAGGGGGAAGCATCTACTGCAGCAGGAGGAGGAGGAGAAATATATACTCATTGTAACCAAGCTGAAATAAAGATGGATCCTAGTGATCTAGCAGCTTTGTTTCCAAAGCTAAAAAAAGTAAGGATTGAAAACACACCTAATTTTCGAGGCTTCTACAACATCGAACGCTACCAAGTATTGGTATGTTTCTCCCTCTAAATGTCTTCTTCAATTTTCGAATAAACATGGAAAGCATGTTGGTAGCCTTACCATTCCTTAATCACTCTTCATGAATGATACTCTCTCTCTTTCTCGGAATGACAATCTCATTTTTGTATAATGAGACTATATATATATCCGGGACAAAGGGAATATCATCTAAGAATAAAGAATATCAAAATCCTTTATAGAACTAATTAAAAAAAAAAAGAAAAAAAAAAGAAGTGAAAATGGTATCCACTTTCCAGAGAACATTTGTTCATGATTTCTAGTGGCCTTGGGTGTTAATGATAATTTTACTTTTTCAAATAATGTATGCATGAATTCCACTAACAGTATTGACTTGGCAGGTTAATTTGGCAGTTCGTGCATCGCACCAACTGAAACAGATGGTGGAAGTGGGAGGTGATAATCTTGTGAGTGTTGCTGCATCTACTTCCCCAAATCTTGTACAAAATCTGAAACACATAAAACTAGAGAAATGTGAAGCAATAAAGGCATTGCTCGACTTTGATGGGTTTGAAGTAACGAGAGAAGATGCTCATTCTGTATTCAATAGTCTGGAAACAATAAGGCTGCGTCAGTTCTCAAAGCTGGAGCATATATGTAGGCTACTTCCAAAAGAAGTTAATGGTTTTCGAAACCTCAGATCACTGCATGTGTATGGTTGTCACAGCTTGAGTTATTTACTCACCTCTACCATGGCTCACATGCTTCTCAATCTAAAATTCTTGGTAGTTTGGAACTGTAACTCTATGAAAGAAGTTATTAAAAGGGATGAGGATTGTGGCGCCAACAAAATTGTATTCCGTTCCTTATGCAGTATCCTTCTGTCTTCGGAGAAGCTCTCATCGTTCTGCTCCAGTGAGCTGCAGGAGTTTGACTTTCCATCACTAAACGGACTTGTAATATTTAAATGCCCTGCAATGACAACTTTCTGTTGCGGACATCTGACTGCGGAGAAACTTGGTGGAGTTTTATTCTATGATGCCTATAACTTAGATGTTGATGATATTAGCTTTAATGATTCTGACCTTGAATATAATGATGATGGAAATGATGATGCTTTTTGGAAGGGTGATGTTAATGAGACTATATGCCACTTCAATTCAAGGTATGCCATGTTTCTACATATAGAGAATTCAAACGCTTCTTCTTATTTCTTCGTAAGAAGTACTGATAAAACGACCATATGCAAAAATAGTGCCAATCGATTAAAGAGACATCTGAAAGAAGATGGTGTTGATGACAATGACGCTGATGAGGCTGAGGAGGACGATGGCGATGTTGGAGATGAACCACTTTCAAGGAATGATCTTAAGGACACAGCACAACACTTGGATGCAAGGTATGTAATGTTTTTACTGTTTGGGAAAGTAGAAGATAATGATCATCTAATGTTTGTATGGTTCATATTCCCTTTTCACCTCTCTGCAAAAACAGGGTCAGTCAAATTAGCTGTCATGTGAGAGAAGATGAAGTTGGTGATAAAGATGCTGAGGATGTTGATGATATTCATGTTCCGAAGGAAGGTGTTGATAATGAATATGATCAATGCGGCAATGAGGTCTCTCTCTCCCCCTCCTCCAAATATGTATATATTTATTTACTTCCTGGTGAAAAGAAAACAGATTATGACACTAATAATATATATGTAAAAGCAGGGGTGAGAGACTTCCATTTGATTTTTGGACCATGGCTTCAAGTAGTGTTTTTGAAGGATTGGTGTTAGTTGGAGTTTTTCAAGTCTCTGTGGAGGGATTTGTAACCAAATAGTCCTTTAAGTAATTATCATCTAAATCAAATAAATACTCCCTCCGTACCATAACAGAGTACCCATTTGATTTTAAGCACGGGAATCAAGGAAAATTGTTGGGTATGTTGTGGTTGGCTATGAGAGAAAAAGTGGGGTAGGGAATAGTAATTGGATAGGTGTCGTGAGTAAGAGAAGTGGGTCCCATTAATAAAGAAGTATTATATATTTTCCTTTTTGGGAAAGTGGTAATTTCCAATGGGAAACCCTATATGGCAAAATGGGTACTTTGTTATGAGACGGAGGGAGTATTTTTACTGTCTAGTAAAATGTACTCCCTCCGTCCCAATTTAAAGTTCTTAGTTTGACTTTGCACGGAGATTAAGAAAAAGTAAATGTTGTGAGTATGAAAAGTAAAGTGGGAGAGAGAAAGTGGGTAGTGAGTTTTTGTTGTGAGAATGACAAGTGGGTCCCACTTTCCATTTTAGGTAATAAAGCAAAGTAAGAACCTTAAATTGGGACAGATTAAAAAGGAAAGTAAGAACCTTAAAGCGGGACAGAGGGAGTATCTCTTTCAGTCCATGATTCTATGGTTTATATTTGCTCCTTACTTGCGTTGTCATATCTATGAGATCAACACCATTTGGATTCGTTTCAGGCTCGTAACCTTTGCATTTAGTTGTGGGCCTGTGGCATAGTACTACGTCAAATAAGAACTTTAGCAGGCCACCGTCATCAGTTTATATTGAGATATATTCATATTTTCTCACAATGTTCATGCTGACAGGCCGCTTCTTCTAATAAGCTGACAAGAGCCTTATCAACCCCACTTGTTGGCTCTTCACCTGATGCTTCATTAATGTCAAACAATGATGACGAGTTATCTCATGTCAATGACATTGTTTCCTCGGCATCTATAGAACTTTTTGTACCCTCCAGTGACTCTCCAGTACGACACTTTAATGCAAGGTACACATTTTTTCAGTTTTGTGTATATAATTCAGATTTTATTTCTGATTTCAGAATTGAAATCTAAAATAAACTCATCAGTGCTTATGTCTATTGTTTGGTTTCATTGTTTCGTTCAATTTGAAAAGAGATGACAATCAAAATAGTGATCTGAAAGAAGAAGGCATTGATAATTCTGCTGCTGCTGAGGATGCTGATATCGATGAAAGTGCTCGGTGCAACACTGAGGTCTCTCTCTCTCTCTCTTCCCCCCCCTCTCCCCATCCCTCTCTCCCTCCCCATCGTGTATTTATGTATCTTAAGTATCATACTATTTGTTGCCATACATATTTGTAGTTTACAGAAAGGACATTTGAGTAAGAGTAAGTCTTATAAAAAACAGTTGTTTTCCTAAAGTTAAGAAACCGTGGTTATATAGGCTTTAAAACTGTCAATTTTACAGCTAAAAATGTCAGATTACTATTTTGCAAATCTGATAGTTTTAACTTACGGACTGTCAGATTTGTTTTAACCGTACAACTGGAAGTATTGACTCGTATCCCAATTTATGACTTTAGACAACCTGATATTAGAACTGGCCGTTTTAATTGATATAATCTGACAGTTTAAGGTCATAAAAGTATAAAACTGGTTTCTCTGTTATTATTATTATTATTTAAAAAAAAAAAAACCTTTTTTCACATGAGTAATGTCTCCATGAGGGTATTTGGTATATCTATGCGACGACTGAAATTTGTCTTTTGGCAATCCATTTGAATGTTACCTTACAAAATTGGTTACTCTTAACTCTATTTCATCTCAGAAACCTCTTTGTTAATCCATTTGAATGTTACCTTTAAGAACTTTAGCATGCTACTTCCATCAATCCATATGGACAATATATTTCTCTGACATACAGTATCTTTGTTAAGTTTCAGCCTTTGGATCACAGCAGTACTAGCAGTAGCACTCCACTTGACCAGGTACAATATTCGTGAACTAGCCGTGATTTTTTTTTTTTTTGGTTTGGGAAGTATTTCTGACTTGTGTGTCTTGAAACTTACAGGGCACTTCTTCTAAGCCGACGAAAGCCTTAGTGGCCCCACTCATTGCATCTTCTCCTGATCCTTCACTGGCTCTGGTCTTTGTACCTCCCCTTCTTCACAGTAATCAAGAGTCAGCTTATTCATCAATCCCTAATTTGGGAAAGGTTGAATTTATTCCGCCATCATTGTCAAAACAGTCAGTTCCTTCCAGTGATTCTCCAATGCGAAAAACAGCTGACAACAGAAAGCCATCTGATCCATCTTCTTCAAGTTCTGATGATGATTGGAAAGGAAGTAGAGTTCTGATTCAAGGTGTCTATGTTAAAGCCGAGATGAAGAAAACATTTGAGGATATTTTGACAGCTTATCCCAACTTTCACTCGGGTCTTCGTTTTAAGAAGGCTGAGATTAAGACCATGTTTGTGGAATCAGCCATATCTTCCCTCCAAAGTCTTGGTCAATATACTGCACGTACCATGTCAGAGGAGCAGCTGACATGTATAAAGGAATCTCTAGATGACTTGGTGGCTAGTGGCTTAGAAATGGGTTGGCTCGAGAGAGGCTACAAAAGAGCAGGCTTAGTAATGAAACAACAAAAGGCGGTTTTAGCAGCAACAGAGTTGGCAAGGTTGGATAGAAAGAAGGTAGAAGCCGAGGCTGCGTTTGAAATAGCTAAGGCCCAACTGGAGGACGTGATGGCACTAAGGGATGCCTCTAAAGCTGAGTGTGATGCTCTGTTTGAACAAGTGGAAGAAGGGAAAAACCTTTTTGGAGGTGGTTTTGATCAGGACACAAGTTTAGGACATGGCTTACTCTACTGATATCATCATCTGCTATGTGTTTTGGATATTTTGAAATTCCAAGTCGATTTATTTCCTTATTTGACGTATCTTGGGAGCTTTTCCCATAGGAATCTTGGGGCGGGAATGAGTATGTTATTCCCAGGTATTGGATTAGTCTGTGTGGTATATATTACGCGTAATAAGGGTTTGGGCATTTATTTCCTATCAGAAATCATATGCCCGTTATTAAGGCCTTTGATATTTTTGCTTTGTTATGAATAGGCCTATCGATTTTTTTAACCCTCGTACTTTGATGAAGCTTCGGTTTTAACCACCCTTGTTTTATTTTAGCAATTTTAATCATCGTACTTTAGATAAGCATTCATTTGATGGCCTATTTTTAGCAATTTGAACCATCGTACTTTGATTTTTTGGGAGATAATGAGTGCGTATCTAAAGTACGATGGTTAAAACTTCTAAAAAAAAATAACAAGAGTAGTTAAAACCGAAGATTCATCAAAATACGAGGGTGAGGGTTTAAAATGTCGATTGGCCTTATGAATATAAAAGGATAGATATATTCGAGCAAATTCAACAACCTGGGAATATATTCACTATATGTGCTTTGTTATTGAAAAACAAATGAACTGTATAGAACAGGTCAGATTCAATGTGCTGCTGTGAAGGAGGAAATACATGTTGGGTCTATTTATCAATTACATGTACAACTTGGAACACCATAGTTGACTAAATAAAAGTGAGTTTAAGTAGCTTCGAAAACAAAACAAAAAATGTACTCCCTCTGTCCGTCCTAGAACGATAGTCATTTTAGATGTTTTATGGTCAACAAAAATGAACTTTGACCAACTATTGGTGACGATATAATCATTCTAGTGAAATTCTAAATTTTGTAATTGATAAATCATTAAGTGACTTATCAATAACAATTTTTAGAATTTCATTGTGATCATTAAATTAACACCAATGTTTGGTCAAAGTTTATTTTTGTTAACCAATAAAAGTCAAAATAGGACTATCATTCCGGGACAGAGGGAGTATTTTATATGGGTAAATATAAAGTCACAAAAAAGTGCCACAAAATTTGGCTTACAAAATGACATGTCATGATTTTGTTGGTGTTTTTAATTAGAGTGTGCCGGGTCCACTATCGATGCAACCAATAAAATATCACCACCTCATTTTGTATCATTCATTTTGTGAAATCCTTTTGTGCCCCTAGCATTGCCCATTTTATATCCATTTTATATTTAGGATTGACTTACATAATAGACTTTGAAATCTCTTGTAACTTTAACTCCTTCATTGACGAGTCCATATCTCCTGTAGCCCTTCACTGTGCCATTATAATCTCAACCATTTACATGCTTGGATAATATCAGCATAATGATAATCTTAATGACTGCAAGCCATTGGACCACTTGTGGCACAGGGAGGGACACACAAAGTGGTAAAGAAGATCTGGACTCTTGATTGACCTTGTAAACAGTTGACATTTTGATACTGTGTATTTTTTTAATCATTCTTTTTGCAGATCATCTTAATACTTCAAATATGTGTAATCGTTTTGAGTTACTTATTCGTGCTAGTGAACTCCGTCCAAACCCACTGTTCTTGTTGCAGTTTTACTATATAGCATTTCATGTCAATCACAACGCAATATGCGGTTTAACGGTCACTATGTTGAAGACAAAAAAGAAATCTAGTTCAGGGTACGATTTTGTTCATAAAGATTGAGAGGGATAAAGTCACCCAATCACTTATTTCAAGAAAATATCATTTTGGACCCGCTTTATTTTTTGACTAATTTTTTACTTTGATATCATTTTTTATTCCAAATTTTCATATGATAAACATAACTTTTTTTCCCGAGCAAGAAATCTCAAGAAAAACGCGTTTTACACGCGTCTTAGTGTGAAACGTGTTTTTCGAAAGCGGATTGGCATTTTTATAAATAATCGGAACTTTTTTACAAGGCGCGGTGGTATTACTGTAAATAACTGGAACTTATAAAAACTCAGCATGCACTTTTCGACACTAAAAGGAGTCAGTTTTCAATATTAGAGAAGGCAATTGTGAAAAACAAATTTTTCCATAGCTTAATGTAAAACGCGTTTTTCACAAGACCGACTCTTTAATTTCCTAAGTAATCTTGAGCCACTTCTCAAAAATTACTGGCTTCGTTAGTGATACATATATGGCTAGATCATCAACATGATAAGTGGGACAACCAAAATTTTGATAGGACATATTTTACATCCCATAAAATTCAGAAAAGTGACTGGGAATTCAACTGATTTGAAGATGAAGAAAAGACCAGAAGTGTAAGAGCACTTTGATCACTAAAAGCCTCCATGGCCACAAAAGTTTTTTTCCAGAAGTCTCAGTGCAGCACTAAATAGATGGCCTCTCATCATTATTCACACAGCAAAATATTCAAATACCCAAAAAAAAAAAAAAAAAAAAAAACATGAATCCCAAATCCAAACTGTCATTCCTAATTTTATTTTTCTTGGCTACTCTCTTGTCCATTAATACTTCATGGGCTGCTTCCTCAGCTCATCACCATCATCATCGTAATCACCAACAAGAATTTTGCCGTTGCCCATCGTTCTAGCAATTCACAAATAATTTACACCCCAAACAACTCTTCTTTTACGCCTATATGGGAAGCCAATATCAACAACCAAAGATTCGACACACCTTCAACCCCTCAACCTTTTCTCATCGTTACACCCGTTGATGAATCCCAAATCCAAACTGTCATTCATTGTGCCAAGAAACATGATATCAAACTAAGAATCCGAGGAGGAGGCCATGATTTCGAGGGTCTTTCATCAACTGCAACATACCCATTTGTCATGCTTGATCTCACTAACATGAGATCAATAAGCGTTGACGTTGCTAGTAAGACTGCATGGGTTCAAGGTGGTGCAAGCCTTGGTGAACTATATTACAGAATTTCTCAGAAAAGTAAAACTTTGGCCTTTCCAGCAGGTACTTGGTCTACTGTCGGAGTTGGTGGACTCATCAGTGGTGGAGGTTACGGCACGCTAAATAGAAAATACGGCCTTGCTGCCGATCATGTGATAGATGCTCGGTTGATCGATGTAAATGGAAATATTCTTGATAGAAAATCCATGGGCGAAGATTTGTTTTGGGCCATTAGGGGAGGTGGTGCTTCGAGTTTTGGGGTCATTGTTGCTTGGAAGTTAAGCTTGGTTGATGTTCCCGAGACGGTCACTGTGTTCGCCAAAACTAAGACTTTGGAACAAAATGCAACCACCATTTTCCACAAGTGGCAATACTTTGCGCCTAATGCGGATAGAGATTTATTCTTGAGAGCGCAATTAACAACAGTTAATTCAGGTTCCGGTGGGAAGAAAACAGTTCTTATTACATTTGATGCGGTTTTCTTGAGTGGAATTGATAGGCTACTCCCTTTGATGCAAGAAGGTTTCCCTGAACTAGGTTTAGTAAGAGAAGATTGTACGGAAGTGAGTTGGGTTCAATCCGCTATGGTAATTTCAGCTTTCTCTAGTCAAGCCCCACCTCAAACTTTGCTTAATCGAACTGCTACTCCTAAGTTTTCCATAAAAGGAAAATCTGACTTCGCGAAGAAGCCAATTCCTATTGAAGGCCTTGAAGGGCTTTGGAGATTGTTCCTCAAAATCGATGTTAGGATGCCCAATTTCGTGTTGAGTCCTTATGGCGGAAGGATGAACGAGATATCAGAGTCAGCCATTCCATTCCCTCATAGAGCTGGAAACTTGTACATACTTCTCGAATGGGCTAATTTGGATATGACAAGACCAGCATCGACCAATAGACGCATTAACTGGCTCAGAAGTGTGTATAGTTACTTGGGTGGTTACGTTTCCAATTCTCCAAGAAGTTCGTACATGAACTATAAGGATCTTGACTTGGGAGTGAGCACTAAGAGTTACGCAGAAGCAAGTATATGGGGTACTAAATACTTTGGTAATAATTTCGAGAGATTGGTTCGAGTGAAGAGCAAAGTTGATCCAAAGAATTTCTTCAGTCAACCACAAAGTATTCCTCCTTTCCCATCACTATTTTTCTAAGGGATTACATGTTCTTTTAGGGCTAGTGGAAACTAATAAGTTGTAACATGTTCAATTCATTCTTTTGTTTATTCATTGCACGTATGTTCGTTTTCATAAGAAACATGATCAACTTTTTTTTAATTCGTTTATTCTTTGTTCGTACTTGTTGAATCAATTACGGTACTTTAATTTTAATGTTAATTGAGCCTCTACTCGGTTAGAAATGATAATTTATATATTGTACGTATTTTCCTAGCAAAACAGGTATAAATACTTCCTCACAATAAACACAAAATTCAGCTTTTCTCGCATCACCTCTAAAAAGGGTGATAGAATATTATTAGTGATTCTCTAGTATCTCACGTAAATTAGTATAGATATGTATATATGTGTATATCATTATGTTAGGTAGGAGATCTCTCCTAACATAATGATATACACATATATACATATCTATACTAATTTACGTGAGATACTAGAGAATCACTAATAATATTCTATCATAATGATATACACATATATACATATCTATACTAATTTACGTGAGATACTAGAGAATCACTAATAATATTCTATCAGACCCTTAATGATATACACATATATACATATCTATACTAATTTACGTGAGATGCTAGAGAATCACTAATAATATTCTATCAAAGGGTAATCAATAGACATAGGTTAAATAACGTAGAGATTGTGAATACATCAGATCCTATTAATTAGGATCTGATGTAATCTCCTTAATGGTTTAGGAGAGATCTCCTACCTAACATAATGATATACACATATATACATATCTATACTAATTTACGTGAGATACTAGAGAATCACTAATAATATTCTATCAAAGGGTAATCAATAGACATAGGTTAAATAACGTAGAGATTGTGAATACATCAGATCCTATTAATTAGGATCTGATGTAATCTCCTTAATGGTTTAGGAGAGATCTCCTACCTAACATAATGATATACACATATATACATATCTATACTAATTTACGTGAGATACTAGAGAATCACTAATAATATTCTATCAAAGGGTAATCAATAGACATAGGTTAAATAACGTAGAGAGCTAAGAACAGGAAACTCGGTAGATCTGTAAATGGAAGAGAAGTGCTTTACCTGGTATACATAGCATCTGGAAATTGCAGCGGAATTAATCCCATGTAGATGTCTGAATATTGTCAAAATTTGAGTTGGAATTGCTTGGAAAGAGGATCCATCACTGACTCGCTGATAAGAAGAGATCGTTAGCTTTTTGATGAAACATAATGAACTTCAAAGACTAATGAAGAAATTGGAGAATGATTCATGCATGAGACTAAAATTGTGAAAATCCGAACTGCTATCAATCATAATTACAAAATTGTATTCGAGCATGGAAGGAAAACAAACTAGTACAAACTGTTTTTGGTTACTCGAAATTGTGTGACCAATAGACGCATTAACTGGCTCAGAAGTGTGTATAGTTATTTGGGTCGTTATGTTTCAAATTCTCCAAGAAGTTCTTACATGAACTATAAGGATCTTGACTTGGGTGTGAGCACTAAGACTTATGCAGAAGCAAGCATTTGGGGTACAAAGTACTTTGGTAATAATTTCGAGAGATTGGTACGAGTGAAGAGCATAGTTGATCCAAAGAATTTCTTCAGTCAACCACAGAGTATACCCCCTTTCCCATCATTATTTTGATAAAGGGTTCGATGCTCTTGGAGGAAACGTTTAGTTAGCAAAATGTTCAATTCATTCTTTTGTTTATTTGATTTATATTCGTACTTATTAGCTTAATTATGCTGCTTAAGATTTAATTTCACTTTAAATTCTTAGTAGTTATATTATGGATGCATATATATTTTATATGTTAGTGTTCTTAATTACAAAATTCAAGCAAGACAAGCAGATAAACATTTCCTCTGAATAAGCGCAAAATTCAGCATGTCTCAACCAAGGATTAAGAGTCAACAAGTTAAACAAAGCTAAGTGCTAAGAGCATATGAGAGCATAAAGTGGGAAATAAAACAAAATCCCAGTGATTTATTTGGTACAGAGCATAGAGCAGGATTTAACAGGAAATTCGATAGATTTGACAAAGGGAAGTGCTATACCTGATTCGGAGCCTCTGAAATTTGCAGCAGAACAGACAGTACGTTAATCCTGTGGAGTTGTTTCGAGATTTCAGAACTGAGTCGGAATCTATACTATATATGAAAGCAGAAGAATTCTGAGCCTTCACAAAATTCCACGTGGCATTATGACGTGGAAAGCCACGTGGAATTTTGCTATTGGCCAGCCCATTCTTCATGCTTCCATTTAAAAAAAAAAAAAAAAAAAAAAAAACTTACTTACCTTATTAAAATAAAAGTCTGATGAATAACTCCTCCAAGATAAAATTTATTTCCGAATTTCTAGGCTCTTAAAAAATGTAAATGATTCACATTGTAACATGATTAAATTGTGGATAGAATTTCAACTGGCTGGAAAAAAAATATGCAAGAAGTCAATTTGAATTTTGAATTTCAAAATTTATGGCAAATGTTTCCTTAAACTCTTCCTTAAATCCTGCCATTTTATACAGTAATTTGGGAATCATTTATAATCGGAAATCAATTAGGATATCTTTCTTACAAAATTTGAAAGTTTTTGCAAATATATTAATATTCATGGCTATGTTAACTTAACACAAATTCAAAACTTATTTGAAATTTCAAATCAATCTAAATTAAGATTTAATTGATTTAATTTGTCTATTTAAACTATATGGAGTACTACTAAGCATTAACATTATTCATTGTTTTTATTTTTTTCACATTCATCGTTGTTTTACAGATGTCCGAGTTATTTAGGTGATCCAAGTAACTGTAAGTTCTTTTTCTTTCTCACATTCAACACGTTAATTTTCTTTTTCATGCTAATTCTCTGGTGAATTCAATAGTGAAGTTTTCATTCTCAAATAAATGAATTTTTTTTGTGCTTCCAAGATTCCTTATAAATGACAATATGTTGTGCTTAAGGAATATTGGATCGTTTTAAGAGTACTTTATTCTTAAATGGGTCAATGAATTACGTTTTTTAATTCATTGTGGTATTGATTTTAAAGGAAAAAAGTCACAAAAATAAATAAATAAATAGGCCTAAAAACTACTCAATTTTCTTATACTTCATCACTATTCAATTGTTCAGTTTTAATTTGTGTTGCAAAGAAATTGTTCTTGAAATTCACTATATATAAATAACCGAAATTGTTATTTATTTAATATTTTTAATGGTGAATCAGTATTATTTTTTAGATTTTCATTAAAATCATCAAATTAGTCTATTCTTTTATTAAAATACAATTAAGTTCATAATTTTAATCAAAATGATGTAAGTTGTTACTAAAAAGAGAGAGTATACTTTGTGAAGTGTCAAACAAACTTGAATGGGAGAGCAGCTCTCCAATCTATTCAAGCCTAGCTCTTAATTTTTTTTTTCAGGGGCCATCGACGAGACAATGTTAGTTGTAATTATATATGCTCTCCCACATTCAATATAGCTATTTTTATCATTTTTTTTCCTTTCTAAAATAGCTGTTTTAAGTAAACAGAGGGAGCATACTTTATGAAGTTGTCATAATTTTTTCTTGCGTGAATGCAAGCTCCTGTTACTAAAAAGAGAAAACAACAATGTAGAGGAGAATGCACTTAGGACGCAGTTGGTCACCAGTCACCAAAGCCTCTCATAAACCATCTTCATCAAGGAAGCATTCGGTTTCTATGAATGGTATGGCGCAACTAAGATGAAGGTTAGATGAAGCAGAGCATCAAAGATTATTGGAGAAGATGGATGGCGTAGATGAGATGAGAGTTAGGTGAAACAGATTAGGGAAGATTATCAGAGAATATGGACGGGATCGCTGGAGAAAGACCACTTGAGAAGAATGGCATTGGAGCTCTTAAATCTTGGTTGCAATGGTGTAGTTGTGTGTTTGCTAAGGTGTGATGGCCTGAGAGGGGATATTTAACTGTTGAGGGACAATTTCTGGATGAGATGGTGTATTGTTGGTCGCCAATATGATGTAACGGTGGTGTCTGTGCCAAAGGTTTGGGGGATTTAAAGAAAGAGCGAGACAGATAGAAGTTCATACTTAGATCTAAAGAGGGGGCCGAAAGAGAGGGGGTAGAGATAAAAGGGGGAAGTTGAAATGAGAGAGAGAGATACTGATGCATTATTTAAGGTAGCATATAGGGTTTTCATAATTTCATTAAATTAATCAGGGGCTTTAGGCAATAAGATTTATTCATAGGGACTCGAGGGCAATAGATGAAGTTGGTTGTCTTCATAAAGAGTTGGGTTAGCTTTTAGGGATGTACGAGGAATTATTCCATGATTATATCTGGTTTCAGTTTCTAGGACATAGATGTACATATTGCCTTTAAAGTTGCCCTAAGATCGTGTTGATTATACAGGTTAGTAGAGAAAAGAACTCGAACAACCATATTGGTGTCTATTGCAGCCTCTCTTTCCTGGTGAAAGTGGTGTAGATCAGTTAGTTGAAATCATCAAGGTACATGATTTAGTGGCTTATTTTCATTTGAAATTATAGCAATGTTAGGTGGAACTCTATTTAATTGTTTCTGTTTCTCGCTCTTCAAATATTTTAGATCTTGGGAACCCCGACAAGAGAGGAAATCAAGTGTATGAATCCGCATTATACTGGATTTAAGTTTCCTCAGATTAAAGCTCATCCGTGGCATAAGGTATGATCCTTTAAACATCCTGAGTTGTGTTATTCGTTTCATTTATTAACTACGACATCCGTTTCAAAATGATTGTCCAAATTCACTCTTGATCAAGAGCAAATTTGGACATTAATTTTGGCACTGAGGGAATATCTTTTCTGGGAGGTGGGAAAATAGATGAGATACAGTCTAATTTGGTATGTGATTTCTAGATATTTCACAAGCGAATGCCTCCCGAAGCAGTTGATCTTGTATCAAGGCTGCTCCAGTGTTCACCAAAGCTGCGTTGTAGTGCTGTAAGTCCAATATTGGCTTTTTGTACAATGACCGATAGCTTTTTGTACAATGATTGTTGTAAGTTCATTGCATAATAGATAAGAGATAATTATGAATTTTGTACTTTTTTTGTGTGTGTTCTGAAATTAGTTTATCATGTAAGTTCTTGAACTTATGGTGCATTAGGTAAACAGTACTTCTATCTCAGTAAGGTGTTGTGCACATTTATGCTTAAGGTATAGCAAATCTTTCTATATAGCCACAAACAATTATGTATTTTACTAAGTTTAAGAATATTGGCTTTATTGTACCAGATTTTGCAGTAACTGAGTAATGACGATATGGAATGTTGTGTTTGAACCTCAAACAAGTCAAAATTTGTCCAGGTAGCAGCTTTAATAGACCAGAATACTCAAGCCTTTCACATGTTCATGTCGGCAATGCTTCAGTATACATATCTTCTTTTGATTTTGCCGAAAAGCATCACCTCATCATAGGATGGGAGTTTGGCTTTGCATTTATATTGGGTTTTCCTACTGAGGAGATACTGAGCAAAGAAGGCAAAAAAAAATTCATGTGGATGAATTTGTGTTATTAGATATACGAGAGTTTCACCAATTAGCTTACTTAGAGTAATTCTAGGGTAGCTGCAAGCCTGCAAACTTCTTGAGTTGCACAATAGAACTATGAAGAGACTGTCAACTGGATTATTCAAATAATAGCCAATTGTAATTTTAAAAACTCATAAGTTTGTTGACGTGCGTTTAACGCACGGGTGTTACTTTTGAGCAATTACCAAATTTATGTTGATGCTTTTATAATTGGTGAATTGTAATTTTAAAAAGTCACAAGTATACACAATTAGTAGTGATTTTCATGATTGCCTTTCCGTTAGTTTGATATTTTATGTGAAATATTAATATAGTTTTAACACTAACTTTCTCTATCCCTCTCTCTCGGTATGAAATTTTTTTGCATAAGTTTTTCTTAATTAATTAGCTTTATTATTACCGTCGAATTTCGACGGGCTATGAACTAGTTGTTCAGGAAGAGGGCAATTTTGTATTCAGACAAACCTGACAAACCTTAAACATTAACGCAGAGCTTGGAGAATGATAGCCTATAAGGTACCAAATCATCAACAATAACAAGCACAAGTAGCAATGGCTGCATATATATACTCCTTTCTTTTGGTAATAAACTCAAACAAGTATTATTATTTTTTTACAAGAACAACGAGAACTTTAATATAATTACAAACTGTTTTTGCTAACTTGAGATTGGGTATAAACATTTGTTTTGGTGAAATATTACCAAAACAGTAGATTATTGATACAAGCATAATGAGAACACAACATACATAATTATCATATACAAATCCATAGAGTACATACTATACATAATGGCGAGAACAAGAAGAACATGGGGATTTTTACGGGCTACCAGAAAAGATCCAGCTTGAAGTTGCCAACTTCAGCTTTACGGAGCTTCATTTACACAACTCCTTGCACCATAACAATTCCATTACAACGACAAAGCAAGAATCAGCTAGCCGTTGATACCATTTAACCCCTGCAAAGATGAGAATGAACAGCAAAAGAGTAAGTAAAGATTATGTATAAAACAGTAAAATTAAAAGAAAAGAAAAGGTGAACTGATGAGGAGATTAGCAAAATTAAAGGTCAAAGCCATAGAGACGTAATGCAAGGACAGAGAGAGAACAAACAAGAAACTATCACTTTTCTCATTCTTTGACATGTCATTTCCCCACCTGATGCATGAAAGGTAGGTGGAGGTCGTTCGCAAATACTAAAAACATCAAAAACCTACAGAAATTGTTTCCTAACTCAGTCTGGTCTTGGATCTGTCACCATAAGCATATACAAGGAAATGGTAATTGTTTTGGTTTTCTGTGGCTTTATTAGCCAATCAGTAAAGACTAATTCTTGAATGCGGCGGCCCATTTGGTGCGGCGGGCGTGCGGCGGGTCAAAACCCGCGGGTCAAACCCGCCCGACCCACCCGCCCGGTATCCAGCTCTCATCCACTCCTCAGGCGACACGTGGCGCGCTGTGAGCCACATCTGGTTCGCCCAACCGCGCGCTGCCACGTGTCGTCTCTAAAAAAAAAAAAACCCAAACACTTTAAAATGCTATATCTTGAGATTTATAACTCAGAAAAAAAAATTAAAAATACCATTGTGTTCGTCTCGACGAGACGAAGAAAACTACATAGGTCATGATATGGTTTGATTTTTTTTAAAAAAAAACATACTTTTTAAGACAAAAAAAAAAATTTGATCTGCTTGTCATCTCAAATGTAACACTCTGTTCTGATAAAAGTAACACTTTCATCTTCAAAAAGTAACACTTTTCTACTGTTAAATGTAACAGCAGTTTTTATAAAAAAAAATTGGGTTTGCATTTCAATTGTTACTTTCTCAATAAAAAATTGTTACATTTAAGAATGTAAAGTGTTACAATTGAGAAAAAAAAATGTTACATTCATTTTTATAAAATGTAACATTAGTTTAGTTGTCAATCCTATGTTAATGTTGGGGGAAAAAAGTGTTACATTTGATAAACAAAAGTGTTACATTTCGTTATAAGAAGTGTTACTTTTGAAAAAAAAAAAAGTGTTACATTTTGTTATAATAAGTGTTACTTTTGTTGGGAGGAAAAAAAGTATGGGTGGTACATTTGAAAAAAAAGTGTTACATTTGAAAAAAGAATGTTACATTGCTTTATAAAAAGTGTTACATCAATTTAGTCGTTAATTTTATGTTATCTTTAATCTATTGCATCAAAATTGTGGTACATTTTTGAAAAAAAAAAGTGTTACATTTGAAAAACAAAAGTGTTACATTTCGTTATAAGAAGTGTTACTTTTGGTGGGAGAAAAAAAGGTTGTGGGGGCAAAAAAAAAAAAAAAAAAGGGTCTTGGTCGGCGCCGCACCCCATGCGGCCGCCGCACCAGAGACTTCCTCATCAGTAAATAACCATGTCCAGGCACTGAAAATAGATGAAATCTGGAGTCGAATGAAATAAGCATGGACCCAATACAGTGATTTACTTTTATTGTTGACTACCTGTTTCTATTATTTGGACAAAGAGTAAACTGCTTTTCTGCCATCCTTACTATTCCAGATTTTCAAGTTTACTTCTGTACTATTGAAACAACCAAACTCGCTTGCGTACTATTAATAAATTAGTAGAATTAACCAAAAATTCCTAATGTTCGTTAATAATTTAACGGGCTATACTAGTAAGCAACACCCTCGTCTTCCTCCCAACCATGCTTCCCCTTCATCTTCAAACACCACTGCTCCTCTCTCTCTCTCTCTCTCTCTCTCTCTCTCTCTTTCTTAATTCCACCATCTCCTCACCTTCCTCCCCAACCATGGCCCCTCCAGCCCCACTTCTCTCTCCTTCCCTTCGTCTCTTACCCCTTCACCCCTAGTAATGTCATACTACGAATAACAAAATAGCAACAACAAAAAATCTGGGTATTTGGTTAGGGTTTGAAAACCCCCAAATCGATTTTCAATAGAAGTTTGTGGTGAATTCTGTTTGCTAAGGCAGATTCAAAGAGTGATTGGATGGGGTGTAGGGTTTCGATTATAGATTGAGATTCGGGAAACTTGTGGTACTGACGTGGGGTTACAAATTTTGAAAAGTAAGGAGGATGCGGGTTTGGAAAAACGAAGATAAAAGGAATGGTTGTGAGTGAAAGGGGAGTACAGTGGTGAGGCGCAAGGAAAGAATGATAGTGGGTGTGGTTAGGGAACCGTGGATATGACTAAGGAGCGAGGGGATTTTGGGATTGATTTGAGGAAGGGGTTTGAATCTGTGGAGAAGAGGGTTATTTTCGTTGTTGTGATTTGTTTTGATGGATTTTTGACGTTATGTCTGTTGTTTTAGTGGTTATGGTAGTGATACTGGTGGCTATGGTGATGGTGGTGGCTATGGTAATGGTGGTGGTATTGGTGGTAGTATTGGTGGTGTTAGTGGTGTTGAAGAGATGGTGCAAAGTTATTAATATTACACTTTACCCCCTGGTTAATTGGTCAATTGATTTCCTTTACTTTTTAATGAATTTGTTAGAATCTAAACAAGTTTCGTTTAGTTTTCGTCCAATCAGCGACACATCAACATGGAGGGGCCAACTAGATCCTTACTAGGACAGTCTCGTTAAATCTTTAACGGCCGTTAGACAAATTGGTTAGTTTTGTCAATTAATCAATAGTACGCATGTTACTTTTGTTGTTTCAGCAGTACGAGGGTTAATGTGATATTCTAGCCATAGTATGGATATCAAAAAAATGGTTTACTCTTTGGACAAACTGTGTCTATTATTTGAGTATGACAAGAGTTCCTGTAAAAAAATAATTTACCAATTTTCTCACTGTACTTCCAAACTCAATCCAGCTGGTTCCATCCATAATTTTCAGTAAGGTGCCATCACATGTACACCACATCACTCTTTACAGAAGCAACCTTGGCATTCCTATATTTCTTACAGACTCCCTCCAACCCAGAAGTCAAAGAGTCGAATGAAAAAGTGAAAATAAGATGGATAGTTACAGAAAAAAAGAAACATGCAACTGCCATGTGCTACTGTGCCGGGCCCCACCCTTTCCCACACACCAAACCAAATCAAAATCAAAAAGGTGAAAATAAGATGGATAGTTACAGAAAAAAAGAAACATGTGACTGCCATGTGCTACTGTGCCGGGCCCCACCCTTTCCCACACACCAAACCAAATCAAAATCATTCCCAGATTCATTCTTTCTCTTTCTCATTCAAACCGTTCCAGCCACTTATTCCCCTCAATAATTCCCGTATGCTTTTTTCCAGTCTCTCCAACACATGGATTTAGGTTGGATATTTCATCAAACATTATGTGAGCAAGTACTCCTACTAGGTCCTAATGTCATTTTAATCCGCTGTGCTTTCAGTCAACTTCCATAATTGCCATTATTCGTTATTATACCATTTTAGGAAGAAAAAAAAAGGCTCAACCGAAAGAACGACTTCCATTTCACACCAATTTGCTAACGTCATTGGAAAAAATGAACAGTCATTAGTAAAAACTAGGGGTGGCAAAAATCCCGAACCCGTCCCAAACCCGCATTGACCCGCCCCTAATGGGAAGGGTTTGGGAAGGATTTTTTTAACCCGCCAGATTTGGGACGGGTTTGGGATTACATTGAACCCGCACCGCCTAATATATAGTTTTTTGTCTAATATTTTTCCAAGTATTAATAATATTTATATATTACATTATTACTTCTATTTATATATAATGGTTCAATGTATTTTTTTTTTATCTTTATACATTATTTTATGCAATAAAGAAAAGAATTAAGGAAAAATATTAGCGTTGTATTATGAAATAATAACCTTTTTCCAAATGTTATATAGTAAACGGGGCGGCGCGGGTTTCAGTCTAGTGGGGTGGGTTCGGTTTTGGTGCATTTGGGTAGGAGCCCCGAACCCGCGCCGTTGCCATCCCTAGTAAAAACCAAGGAAGTAGACTCTGATTCATTAGTGGGTCTAACAAATAACCTTCCACTCGTTGTTGCCACCCTCTCTTAGGGATAAATATGGGACAAGAATATGTTAAAAAAAAAAAAAAAAAAAAAAAAAAAAAAAACACTAAATATTTTCCCCCTTTTAACTACTGAAAATGTTTTTGCCCCCCATTTAAAAGTTTGCTAGCTCCACCACATAAGATAGAGGAAATGTTCCGGTTATCATATCATTACTTAGGCACCATTGATCGAGTATCCCTGCAGGAGGACAGCAGGGCTGTCCAATGCATCCAAGGACCCAAATTAAATTTCCTTCAAATGGATGGCCTCTGCTAGTGGGGTGGGGGGAAAGATACAATCCAGCCCTCAAGATGTGATCTGACGGACCCCAATCTGACTACTATGCAGTCGAATGGCAAGGCTGACTGCAGGGCCGCCGGGCCCAGGCACCATTCCCCATCACAATTATTACTATTGACAGTCCGAAGAGTTCCTCAAACAGAATCTCCTCTTTCCTCACTCCATAGGGTCTAAGTGCCACAACAATCTTAAAGCTCTACCAAGTTAAATAGGCTAAATCATGAACTCCCAACACACTGCCTAAATGTAATGCTAGTAATTATGTTAGCTGCACGTCATATTGGATGAACA
Source organism: Campanula takesimana (assembly GCA_026119855.1). NCBI lineage: Eukaryota > Viridiplantae > Streptophyta > Magnoliopsida > Asterales > Campanulaceae > Campanula > Campanula takesimana. The sequence continues at coordinate 143,195 of JAOWBW010000604.1, read as the reverse complement.
ATCATGAATGAAAAATTGCTTTCAAAACAGAGGGGGTGTGCTGAATATTGCAATCCCACTAATAACATATGATGCGTATAGCTAACTAGAGGAAAATGGATACAAGTATGTGGCATCAATTTTAGGACCTTTAGACTATTGGTTATTGCTTGCAGAAATGGTGGAAGCGGAAGGTACATTCGTAGTTATGTTAGCTTTCTGTCTCTATTTAAATAAAAACACATGACTTTTTACTTGCAGTCACTAGTTGTCTTGAATTTAAGTAGCTAGATGACAATCAACAATTCCAAAGAAACTTGTAGAAGAATTTTACGGCCTAAGCTAAGCAAGTAGGAAGATACATGACATAATGGAAACAGAAAAGAAACAAAGAAAGAATGTTCAGCAATTATCAGAACTACTCACATTGATTGAGGTTCACTGCCCTTCAATCCCATTGTTTAGGTGAGACAAGGCTGCTTACAAAAGTTCTCACCTCAAAGCTTCTCTTAATCGACAATCCATGACACATAATATCCTTTGATGTATTTTCCTTCACATTGTACACAACAAGTTTCTCCCGATTCAAAATCAACAAGAGATCTTCATCACCTGATAAAAGTACAGGTCTAATATGGTAACTCCTGGGCTGGTAAACCGAAAACCTAGACCAAGATTCTTTCACGCCATATTCCCTCATCACCCAAATATCAGTCGTAGAATTCGTCAAACAAAGATACCCACCAAGAACTCGGACCTCAAGTCCAATTTGAAGTTCATTTGCATCCATTAATTCTCTAGGTTTTGGCACCTCACGAAACTTCTCATCAGCCAAATCAAACGCAACAATCAACCTTGGAGAATTAAAATTCTTCCTACCTAACAAATGAATAGCCCCATTAACGAAAAACCCTGAATCCCCAACGTCAGAACGCAAAACCCTACTCCCTAACCAATAGAAAGGCGAATTCTGAACCACTCTCCAGCAATTATTTCTCAAACTATAAACCCAAATTACTTTCTGAGAAAATATAACAACCTTATAATCACAAGTTAACGAATCATAACCTAACCCATAAATCCCACTAGGTGCAACACTCACAATTGCAGAATTGGGGAAGGACAGTATCTTAAATTCCCGAATCGTCAAATTAATCAAACACAGCTCGTACGTAGCAGTAAGAGCCAAAACCAATCCATCACAAGAGCCACAAACTGCCAAGTACCCCTCACGCTGTTCGAATCCAAGCACCGACGTGATTCTTCCGGTGTTAAATTGGTCATCCTCAAAGTCAACCACGACGAGCGGTCGGAAAACTGGGGCGAATACGACTCTTTGGGGGTGGTGATTGGCGTAAGAGGTGAGATGAGTATTGACGAATTTGGGGTCGGATATTAGGGTTTTCCAGGGTTTTGAGACGCACTTGAATCGACCGAGTGATTTTGCAGGGACACGAGAGAGGATTTCGGGGATGAGCTCGTCGGGGATGCTCACGCCGGTGAGCATGGCTATTGGAATGGATTGGCCGGAGGAGCGTGAACCGGTGGATGGCTCCGGGAATCAGCTGTATAGGATAGTCGGAGTCGCGTGGCGGCTACTGGCGGGTGTTTGTCGTGACGGAGTTAGTTGCATTTATTTTATTGGTAACGGTAACATCAGCAAACCATATTTTTCAATTTATGGGTGGGTCCCAAATAATTTTTTTTTCAACACTACCAAAACCAACTTGACATTGACATTGTCTCTTCTACTCCCTCCGTCTCATTTTAAACTTCAAAAATTTCTATTATTTTGGATGTATCATTTTAAACTTTAAAACCTAAAAGTTTTTTTAATTTCTTTATTTGTGGATTTCACATGTCATACTCACAACAATTACCCATTAATTATTCCCTATCCCACTTTCTCTCTCCTACCAAATCATCTACACTCACAATACATCACTTTTTTCTTAATTCTTAAACCCAAAATTTGTTTGAAACTTAAATTGAGACGAAGTATATGGGATCAATGCAATCCATTTCTTATTTTGCATAATTTGCGATCCAAATTAATATGATAATTGTGGATCTATTGAGTACTAAAATTATCGGGCTCATTTGTTTTACAAAAACGAGAGTACATTTTATAATAAAATCGCTCGTTTAGAACATCCCGCTGAACTGCTCACATGAAATGTTTTAAATTCTTTTATGATAAAAAATTTAGTAAAGATTGATTTCGCTTCAAATCTTATCTATAGTTTGAAAGGAGAGAGTTTGGTAAAGATCAAACTGCTTTCAAACCCGACTTTCGTCATTTAAATATCATTGATTAAAAACTAACAAATGTTAATAGAGAATTTATCAATAACGACGTTCATGGATTGATGTTTCCAACTTCTCGTAGTTTAATAACGGGCCACAACACATTTTGTGAACAAATGTTTCTTATACTTCATAACTATTTTATTCGAGTTTAAATAAATAACTATGTTAATCTATTAAGAAGATTCAATTTATCAAATCAAATGACAATGTTTTCAAATAGCACTTAATGTTCATATGATTGCCTTAGATAAGAGCAATTGAAATTTAATTGGGTTCATCAAGTCCCAAATTTCGTCAATTACATTTGAATCAGTCATTGTTCAAAAAGAGTTTTGAGACCTAGACTGACTTTGGCAAGGTAACTGTTGATCGCCAGCTATAGTTCCAAATCGACTTAACAACTAGCTTACATATTAAAACAGCATCTATATTTTTAAAAGTCAATTGGTGAGTGATAGTTCAACGCGAGAAATTAAATCTGAAATTATTACAATTACATAAAAAAAAAAAAAAAAAAAAAAAAGGCTATGAAAAGAAATCAAATTATATGTTATAAGTATAAATTGCATTTCAGAAAATGGGATAATCAAGAAAGGTGAAGAAGATATAAAGAATCTATTATTACGAAAACATTACATCAATTCGGTACTTCATGAATCAATAGAAATCCCTAACAATAGTTGATCAGTTTTTTGCCTTTGGCTTCTTCACGATCATCACTGAGCAGTGAGCATGGTGGGAGCAGTAGTCACTTACACTCCCCAAAACCGCCCTACAAAGAAGGAAGATGGTAAACATGATTGTTTTGGGAGGGAGACAATCTAAAGGGCACGAGTTTCCAATTTTAGGGTTGAGGTTAACTATTTTGAAAAATATAACGATTGAAAAGGGTCGTGCTCCTGTGAAAACCTAAATATCGTGAGAACCGTGAGAACTTGGATACATTACATTACTTGGATATATTAGGTAAAAACTAATGTATCTAATGGTTCACTTGGATACATTGGATACATTACTTGGATACATTAGGTTCTTACCTAATGTATCCAAGTTCTCACGATATTCAGGTTCTCATTTGAGCACCTACCCGATTGAAAATATATATATATAAGAGACATAATTTATATAGAAAAAAATATATATATGACCAACCTTTTGAAAGCACCATAACCATGGCTGCCCAGAACCAATACTGATGCACCATATTTTTCAACCGAATCAACCATAACGTTTCGAGCATCACCTTCAATCACTTCAATGGTTACATCCTTAAGCTACACATCAAAAATGGAGTATCATAAGAAATTAATTTCTTAACTCGCTTTGGAGAACACAATAATGCAATGGATAAACTTTGTCAATTTGAAATTATTAAACCAAAACTCAACTAATGTAAATAAAATATGTATTTTTTGATAATTAATTTTATTTGTATCATTACTCGATGTTCTTCTCGACTAATTTCACAAGGTGTGTGCATTATCTTCTTACCGACTTGGCGCTGCAAAGTTCCTTGGCCTTTTCGGTAAGTTTCTCGGCCATCCTCTTCAAATCTGCCTCCACAAGTGGCATTACATCCGTAGTACCTATAATCAATAATCATGTACATCAATTTTATCGTATATGCGTCAATATGTTATAAAAAGACTTATCATATATACACACATGTATAGGAAATGAGTTGGGTCGAATTAAATTGAAAAAAAAATAATTACCAGGTCCAGCGAGTCCAATAACAGAAGTGGGAGTAGATCTCGCATGGATGATGATGAGCTTAAAGTTGGAGTTTGCGGGAGGAGCGAAGAAATGATCAAGAGTCCATTGAAGAGCGTAGAGACTATGATCGCTATCATCAATTCCAACCAACATAACTTGCTTTCCTGCCATTGTTACTTTTTTACTTAATTTCACCGCAATATACTGTAGATTGATGTTCCTTTTTTACTTCAAATATTTCTTTGAATTGTTGTAGTGAAAATAGCGTAGTTATAAAGTTCAGAGATTAAGCAAGTTTGTTTAGATTATAAGGTGTAGGTTGATTTGTGGGCCGTTAAAGTTGGAGTTTACTGCCATGTGCCTATTTAGTTGTAACTTGTTAACTAATGACTCGGTAAGAAACGGCTAAAAAATTGTACATGTCACAAGGGAAGATCTATTTATATGGGGAATTGGTCACTTACCCCTTTGAAATTCAAATTTATTCCATTATAACCCTTTATGTTTTTAAATTTATTATACTGACCCTTCAAAATTTATAAATGTCTCTTCGATATAAATTTCTGATCAGCATTATCGAATAATTCCTTAATACTACGTGATTCGTTGTTTTGAAACAATGGCAACTAGCAAAAATTAAACATAGGTTGTAAAAGAAGTTATGGTAACTTCAATTCAAATTTGAAAGTACAGTAGTAAGTTGGAGTTTAATTAATAATTTTGTCTATTTCATAAATAAATATAATAAAAATTCTAATTTTAAAACATAAATTGATATTAGTCAGTAAGACTCATTTACCTACTCACAATAAGTATCGGCTTATTTTTTCATACTTCAATTTTCTTTTTTGTTTTATTTAATACTCATAACACCTACTCACTATTAGTTTTATATATATATGTTTTTTTAAAAAATGTATTTATTATTATTAATAATTATTATATTATGAGAGATGGTGGGGGTAATTTATTCTAACAAATGAAGTCTACTACAAGACATGGTATAGGCCCAACATCAAAAGGTTGCAAAACATGCCCAACACTTTTGTAATCCACCATCATAAGGACCCCACATTAACCACCAGAAACAAACCCCCTCTTTTTTTTCTTTTATAACTTAGGTATCAGTACTTGCGCCCCCAACAAACACTATTTTTATTATATAATATATATACCTTCCGTTTTTAAAGATTTTTTTTGTAAGACAGAATTAAGAGCATAAATTTAAAAAAAAAAACAAAAAACAAAAAACAAAAACAATACTAAGGTGTTGTGAGTGAAGGTAGTAGAATAGAAAAGAGAAAGTGAGGTTGAGAATAATTGTTGTGAGTATAGCAAATTAATTGTACTAATAAAAAAGTTGTTTTAAGAAATGTGGTACATTTTAATAAGACACTAAAAATAACAAAATTAATACTTTATTATGAGATTGAGAGACAGAATGTTTTCTTTTTCTATACTGTGATAGGTCAAGTAGAAAAAGAAAATGAATAGGAATTATGTGAATCAAAAGGGTATCTAGTACAACATGTAAAACTTATTTTTTGAATTTGAAATTGAAAGAAATACTCTCCCCTATCTATTATTTCTTATTTGAATGCACATTTTGAAAGCTTTGACTTTTGTTAAAAAATAATATAATGGTAAAAATGCATAAATAACTTTACCATCCTCTTCATATAATTTTAAAGGCAAAATTGGACCAAAAATTACTTAATTATAGGTCAACTGTGGATTTCATACTTAAATTATTTTTTTGTCGCATTCTTTGCACTAAATTATTTTTTTGATGCATGGAAGGTCACTGATCATGCTAACGACATCCAAATTTTACCGTTAAGTTGTCACTGATCATGCTAACGACATCCAAATTTTACCGTTAAGTTGTCATGTTTGCACATGACACGATTCTTAGGGGCAAAACATGAAAACTACCCCACCTTCTTCCTAACATCTCCCCAGACTTGAGTTAAATACTTGAAAGGTCCCTAAATTTTTGAAATCTTTTCTACCGGTCTCTATTTTTTTTCTTTCTCATTAACTATTATTTTATAAAACTAATGATTTTTTTTATTTATTACTTAATACTTGAAAGGTCCCTAATTTTTATGTTTTTCAAAGTAGATATCTTTATAATAATTAATAACTTCAAAGTAAATATCTTTATTGTTGTGTTAATGCCTTTGAATTTGAGATGCCAAGTTAGAGAATTAAACAATAAGAAGATTTCGTAATTCCGGGACGAGCAATAAGTGCTCGGCCGAAGGCAATGCCTCGGCTGAGCAGAAGGTTGAAGAACGACTGGCATTCGTTGTGCTAGTCACATCAGTTCGAGTGGAACAGTATCCCCTCGACTGAGCATTATAAAATTAAAATTATCTAAAATACTATGCATCTCTTAACATTTTAGTAATGATACTCTTTCTTATAATGATTTGAAATGTATTTAAAAGAAAGTAAGGTTTTGTTTGTTTGTCGTGAATTGTTTTACATGTTTTCTGGTGTTTGGTAACTTAAAGTAAAAAGAAGTCAATCTAAAATATTTTTATAGTCAACAGAAAAAAAACTAGGTTTTCTGTAAATTGACTTACGGCTTTCTCCTGTGTAAGTCATTTTCTGAAAAATGTTAACACACTCACCCACACACCCAACTCCATCTCCATCTCCAACTCTATCCCCTCCATCCATCCCATCTCTACCCTCCCAACCTTACATTCCCTCCCCTACCAACCCACTCCCCACCCCCCACCTACCCACACACACACCCCTCCTCCTCCCCCAACCCCAACAAAAAAAAAAAAAAAAAATCACTCATATCAAAATTATCTTTTAACACCTCCTCCACCACCGCCCCGCCCCTACACCCCAACCCCACTCCTCCGGAAGAAAAAAATTGTACTCATATTAAAGATTTTTTTCAACAACTCCACAACCCCTCTCCCTACCCCCAGCACCCCCCAACTACGCTACCCCACCCCAATAAAATAAAATAAAATATTTTTTCACTCATTTTAAAATTATTTTTTTAACACCTCCTTCACCCCACTATCCACCCCCAACCCTACCCCACCCCTGTCAAGTTTTTTTTCCTCTCATATTAAAATTATTTTTAACAACTCTCCAACCTCACACCCACTTACCTCAACCAACCTACCACCCTACCTTTACCCCAACCAGCCCACACCACATTTACTCTACCCCACCCAACCCCTCACAAACACATTAACTCTACCCCTCATCCCCAGTCAATTATTTTCTCATATTAAATTATTATTTTCTCATATGAAAATATTTTTCTAAAAACATTTTTCTGAAAACATTTTTCTTACAATTACCAAACAATCGAAAAACATGTTTATGTTATGTTTCAAAAATTATTTTCATTTTACGGGCATTTTGCGTTTTTGAAAATTATTTTATGCGAAACAAACGGGGTCCAAAAGTTTTACTTCCTCCGTCTCAGAGTATATACCCATTTTTCCTTAAGTATGTCCCAGAGTATATGTTCACTTCCTAAAATGACAAAAAATCTTTACTATTCTCCCACTAATTCTCTCTCCTATTTACTTTTATACTCACACTACCAATCAATCCACTTACTCTCTCCCACTCATTCTGTCTCCTACTTTACTTTTATACTCGCAACACTTACATGACTTTTATAATTTTTTAATTTATGTGTAAATGAGAGGGTGAACATTTATTCTGGGACGGAGGGAATATTAGTTTCTGTGAGAGGGAGTAGGATTTACCGTTAGAGCATAGCAACCAAACGCGGCAGCAAGTCTTCTTTCACCACCAATGGATAAAATAGTCATTACACTTTTCAACTACCATCACCGACCATCATCCTTGAGAAAGCATTAAAGGGTACAAACGTCATTATAATAAATTTAAAATAAAGTCGTTTTATTTAAATTTAAATTTTAATTTAAAACAACCAACCAAAATATAAACAGACAGACAGATAAATATTACAGTAGTGTGTAATGAAAACGAAGAAGACAAATCAAAAGTTTCTCGCCCGTTTCAATTCAATTTTTCCTTCTTTTGTTGAATTTGTTGAATAAAGATTCACACTTTGAGAAGAAATCGTGAAGATCCCGCTCTCCCAACCAATTTAGGGTTTATCAATTTTGTTCGTAGATCTACTTTTAGTTACAGTTTTGTCAAGAACAACACCAATTTTTGTGAATAATTAATGTTGAACCGTATAATCTGATCGTCAATTCAGCGCGATTAATCTCATTTTCGGTTTGCATCTGGTAGTTTATTTTTCTTTTTTTGTGTGTTAATTTGAGTGATGTATCGGTTGTTTTGTGTATTTATTCATTTTCGAAATCTTTTAGGGCTAATTGTGGAGGGAGATTTAATTGCATTTGGATATACAGATCAAATTGATTGGATTTGAGATTTCGCCGTTTGAGAGCCGTTCATGTGCTGCTTTTAATTCCAGTTTCTCCTTAATGTGAGCATCTCTCTCTCTCATTCTCTCTTTATCTTATACTATGTATTTTGTGGTTAAGTTGGGTTTGATTGTTATATGATCCCCTCTATTGATAGATTTTTTTCAAAATTTTTATGGGTTTTTCCATTTCATCCTTCCTAATAATATTGGTTTTTAGAATTAGTTCCACAGTTGGAATGGTAAAAACAATGTGAACTGGGAAATTCATTTTGTTGGAATTAGAAAGTGAAGTTAATCATTGCAAAGTGTTTTTTTTTTTTTTTTTTTTTTTTTTTTTTGGAGCAAGTCTCTGGAAATGTGTGCAAGCGATGTTCATTAGGATCTGACATAGTTAGTGTACTCTGGGGTTCTAGTATTTCTATGTGTATTTTGTTTCTTTTAGAGATTAAATTCGAATGTGGATTTTTCAAGTTAACAAATAGTACATGTTGATCTTGCTATCTGTTGTTGACATATGGTTATTTCATGTAGTTCTAACGTTGGTGTTTTTTTATGGGTGGTTGAAGTGTTTTGAGTAAAATACTACTGATAAGTTGGCTCCTCAACGCCGATCACAGCGCCCCATGGGTGGCCAGATGCAACAGAGCAATGCAGCGGCAACTGCTCTGTACGATCAATCCACCAGTGGGGCCCTGCATAACGCAGTTCCCACTAGCGATGCAGGAGATGCAGTCATGGCACGGTGGCTCCAATCTGCTGGATTGCAGCATCTGGCCTCACCCTTGGCTTCAACAGGGATTGATCATCGGCTCTTGCCTAATCTACTCATGCAGGTATTATTAAGCTCCCTGCCTTTATTCCAGTTTATAGCAACTATCTTGTGTTTTACATCGTTTTTTATTTCTTAAATAATTTTCTGCGGAGTTTTGATACTATTATTGTTTAGTTGATTATAAGAGAATGCCTGTTAGGTTAGTTGACAGTGCCTGTTTAGAGGGAATATGTTCCATCAGGTTGTGGGTACCTAAATTTGGTCAAGTTGTGGGTACCAAACTTTGGTTAGGTTGTATGTATCCAACTTTGGTCCTTCATTTTGTCTTATGGAACTTCTGATAGTTATGTGCATGTGTTCGAATACAATAAATAAAACTTCATTTATGATATCACATAGATTATGATAGCAGTGGAAAGGTCGTAGTGGAAGAGCAAAAGCAAAAAAGTTTCAAAACTCAAGTCGCTAAACAGGCACTGTCAACTAACCTAACATGAAGTCCCTTATAATCAACTAAGCAATAGACAATCTTGCATACCATATAGCTAATCTTGCCGCTGTGGCCAGCAGAACACCCTGGCCCAAATATCTCATGTTCCACTCCACCCCCTTGAACAGAACTGCTTACTGCAAATATAGCACAAGCATATACTAGTCTACGTCCTTTATACCCTGGAAATTATAAATTCTTAACAAGCAGATTGTAGTAGAGGCACACATGCGATGCTCCTCTAGGTTCTTAGATTAGTTGCTAAAGATCGCCCGATTGCTGTACATGCATAGAAGTAATGTTCCTTCAATGTTTTAATTTTTAGGGCAGGTATGAGTAAGTATAATCTTTTTGTTGTTTGAGATTTATTTTTTCTATGATTGATGGGGAATATTCTTACTGCTTTAAGGGGTATGGAGCACAATCTGCTGAAGAGAAACAAAGGGTTTTCAAACTAATGAGAAATTTAAATATCAATGGTGAACATGGTTCCGAGCCTTTCTCTCCAACAGTCCCAAGTTCTGGTGGAATAACTGCATCAAATGGTTTCTACTCTCCAGAGTTCAGGGGTGATTTTGGAGCAGGGCTTTTGGATTTACATGCAATGGATGATACTGAGCTTCTGTCTGAGGTATGAAAACACATGGGTTCAAATCATCTTTGTATAAATTTAACATGATTTCTCGATTATGCTGACTTGTTTTAAATTACTTGCTTTCTTGTAATTTATCTTCCATTTAGCTCTACAATGGTTTGCTGTTAAAGAACTTACCAGTTCATCCTAGAACACGCATATATTATTTTGTATGTATGTATTCAAGTATAGGATAGTCTTTGTTCTATTAATATCTTAATACTAGAAATTACTAATCTTGATATTATAGTACCCTCTCCATTCAGGTCACTTTTTTTGTCCCAAAAAGATAGTCCCATTTCTTAGTGTAGAAGGGTTGTCCTACGGGGTTGTATTAGGGTTTCGTGATGTGTATGAGAGAATTCTAGGCAAGGAGGCGTTACACGAACCACCAAAGATTAATAGAGAAGAGGAGTGAAAGCAATGGACTAGTTAGCTAGGAGAGGGCAAGTATTGAGGATGAACATGAGGGAGAATGTTGATTCTCTTGTAGTTGTTGTGTCAAATGGGCTAGGCCATCTATATATACTATTCCCTTTACTAAGTTCACCCACAATCTCTCCTTTAAAGCTTAACTAGGACAGGTGTCGCGGTTGATCCACGTGGCAATTCCATTACCCAATCCTCCAATCCACTACTCCTGGTGATTCCCGGTTGGTTTGAGGTTATCCCACGGAACTTGTCCAATCACGTGGGAAAGTGGTTGAGGTACACGTGCAAGACACGTGCACTATATCTGCGGAATATAGGTACCCTACACTTAGAAAGGATTATATTGCAATTTCAAAAAGGTACAATCAAGTAAAGCATCACCGTAAAAGTTTGACTTGTAAAACGGGACAATCTTTTGGTACCAAGGGAGTTTCATTTGTAAATGCAAAGAAAATTGATGATGTAGATTAAAACTTGAACAAGATGTTTGAATGTGTGGTCACAGGTCAGTGCATTGAAAATTATTTGGCAAACCACTCCCTTCTTTCTTTTCACCTTATTTCAGCTCACATGGAATGGTTCCATCTTTGCCATTCACCAAATGAAATCAGTTACATTTCTAATACATACTCCCTCCGTCCCAGCTCACTTGACACTTATTTCCATTTTGGTCCGTCCCAGCTCACTTGACACTTCCCAAAATAGACTACTTTTTATAATTTTAAATTCACTCTACCCCACCACTCATTCCCCCTCTTCATTTTCCACCACTCAATTTATTCAACCAACACTACTATTTACCCCACTCATTCTCTCTCTTCATTTTTAACCACACATTTTCCTTATTTTATTCTTTTTCCTTAGTTATTGTGCCCACCTCATGGGTGTCAAATGAGGTGGGACGGAGGGAGTATTAAGATAAGTTCTGTTGCAAATCTGAGATAAGTGGGTGGAATTGCCAGTTTCTGAACATATATTTGTGATATTCTGGATAATATTATTATGTATTCTAGACCATCTGCTGCGATTTTCTTTATTTGTTAATCAGATCTACAGATTGTAAGCTTGCTGAACAAATTATGTAGTCCATACTTCATTGTAAGAAGCATTCTGGATATTACGGGCTTAATTTGGTGATATGACTGCACATGTATAGGAAAATTAGGTATCATTGGGCAAGAACTATGACGTACCTATATAGCACTTTGCAGGGTAATTTTTTGGCATTGCAGTTTTCTCTTTTTATATAATTTTTTCATGGGGTCAGATTCTTCTTACTTTGAGATTCAATTTGCTGTTTTTGGTGAAAGAAATATGAAACTCTAGTGAAAGTTTAGATGGAGTTTAACCCTTACTAATGAAGAGCGAAATTTGCTTGATTATGAGGCACGTTCTTATCCATTGTATGAATGAGAAAGGAAAAATGTTCAATCATTACATGCTCAATTATGAGAAGTTCAAGTTCTGTGTGAAAGGGGATTATTAAATTTATGAAAAATATTATACTGACTGAAAGAGTTGCATGCCATTACGTTACTCTTGTTGGTATGAATTTGCTTAATGTCATCTGTTCCTCAAATAATTATGGTTTAGAGAAACTAGGACGGGAGACTTTGTTTCCTGCATAGCAGCATCGGAGGTGTTCTAATTATGAAAACCTGAAACTTGTGATGAAACATCAGGAGCAATTGATGAGGGCTGTTGAATGCGGCATCTGGTTATGCTATTCCTTTTCTGTGTGCTGCTAGTTACTTCAGCATTTGGAAAAAATATTTTCTTTGTTTTTCTTATGTACTTAATCGCTTTCTTCTCACTCTATAGTTGCTTTAATTTTCTTTTGTAGTCTGACTCTGTGGATCTTTTGTTTGTATGGAGCGTAGATATGTTTTTCAGTGTTTTTCTATAGGGAAGATCCCTTTGTTTTTCCTATGTACTTGTTTTCTTTCTCACTCGATAAATTGCTTTGATTTTCTATTTGCAGCACGTTATCTTGGAACCATTTGAGCCCTCACCTTTTATGCCTTCTGTAAGTGAAGCACTTGACAGCGACTTTGGTGTCACGACCAGCCGGCAGCATAGAGGACAGATAGATGCAGATGCCTCTGTTGGATTACCTACTTATGAGAAAGAGAATGCAAGGGAAAATAATGTGGCTAAGATTAAAGTTGTGGTATGTATGTTTGTAATCTGTTGCTTCTCTCTCTGTGTTTGTATGGGAGAAACTATTTCACCTACTTATATATTGTACACACTCTTGTTTACTGTACCTATATTTTATCTAAGACAATTCATGACCTCTCTCTCTCTCTCTCTCACTCACACACACACACACACACACACACTTGCAGTGATTATTTTGGTGTAAATGTTTGAATATTGGTGACGATGAACTTTTCAAGTCTCAATAAATTTCGTGACAAATGCTTTGTCTTGTTAGCACGAGCTCCATCACAACTAGTAAAACCATGCCAATCTTCTGCATCTGAACTTTTTAGTGGTAGTAGAACAGTGTCCGAGTGGAAATGTGAAGATGCCCTCTTCTCAATCAACTAATCCAATCTTTCACAAATAATTATATTCTAATTACTTACATAGGATCCTTTTTTTGGTTGCTGGATAATATGGACAAGAAATGTTTAAATTAGAAGGTGATCATAAGGTCATCATGACATAAATAAGGTGGTAAGAATGAAAGAAAGTGAACAGCCACTCCCTTAGAGGTATCTTTGATGTCCTCACCACTTTGGAATAATTATTTTTTTGTATTTGTTTCATTTAGGTTGATGTGTCATGCATCTCTTTTGCGCTTCGGCCTTTCTATCTATTGTAATTTTCCATTTCTATTTAAAAGAAGAAAAAAATATTGATCACCAAAAGTTCCTACTTGATACACTACCTGTGGCGAAATTAAGATTAGTCACTGTGTGCAGCATGTTGTGATTCTGAAGTAAGCTTTCTGTTTGTTTTGCTAGTTTAATCTGTTTCTTTAGGCCTATTGTGAGGTAGATTCTTGCGACAATCACAATTTAAGGTTTTTATATTTGACTTTTGCTTTTTCTTTTTTTGGACTTGACAAGTCCTGCTTCTGGTTCAAGTAGTTGGATGTGTGACACGTACCTTTATTCTCATGCTGAAGTTTAAGTTTAGATATTGTGGCTTCATTCAGTATGTGTAGTACGGATATTGCAAGTGTAAGGCATTTAATGTAAATATTTTTGGTTACTAAATAAATTCCCCTTTCTGCTCTCCTATGTAAAAGCAGATTACATTTTTTGAGTAAACCTTTTGTCTTATGTGCAAGTAAACCCTGCATGTGTGTTTGCGTGTGTGTTTCTTGTATTCATGCATCTCTTTTTATTTGATTACATGTTTGTCCGATTTGATGGTAACCCATTCCTATACAATGATGTTCCAGAAGTTATTTTGCTATTACATGATTCCTGAAGCATTTATAACTGATTGCAACTTAGGTTCGTAAAAGACCTTTGAACAAGAAGGAAATTTCACGCAAGGAGGATGACGTTGTGACTGTAAATGACAATGCATATCTAGCCGTCCATGAGCCAAAGCTAAAGGTCTGGATAAGTCTCAGCACCTGGAGCAAGTCGGTTCAATAATATATGCTTGAATATGATGTGGGACCTTAATATTTTTTGCTGCTGACACCTAAGTAGTCTTCATATTCAGTGGAGAGAACTAATGCTTGATTTGTTTAAAAGGTGGACTTGACTGCTTATGTGGAGAAGCATGAATTCTATTTTGATGCCGTTTTAGACGAAAATGTATCAAATGATGAGGTAAATACCATATGCAAGTCATTAAATTATGTTTATTTTTCCTTTTAATGCTTCAAATACAACTTAGGGGGAGAGAATTGAACCCCTTGACCTTCCAAGTTTGTATTCATCTTATTTATATGGTTTATTTCTCTTTCTGATCAAGCCTGCTCCAATTGCTTTCTGTTTATTGAAACAGGTGTATCGTGAAACTGTAGAGCCGATCATCCCAACCATCTTTCAGCGTACAAAAGCTACTTGTTTTGCTTATGGCCAGACAGGTGCTATGTGAAGACATTTTATTTTTATTTTTCCATTTTGCAGTTTCCTTGGCCATGGACTTATACTTTAGACGCCTACACGGTGATATTTATTTTTCCATCCATTGAATAATTTGATTGGAAGGGGGAGAAAAAGTTCTTTTATTGGTGACATATATTTTGTTATATGATGGTGTATTTTAATTTATTTGCCACTTCTCGTCATTCTTGAAATTGACCATTTCCTATGGAACACTGATAAACCGAACCTGTTTTTATGCAGGGAGTGGTAAGACCTACACAATGCAACCTTTACCTCTTAGAGCTGCAGAAGATCTTGTAAGATTATTGCATCAGCCTGTTTACCGTAATCAAATATTTAAGCTCTGGCTAAGCTATTTCGAGATATATGGTGGAAAGCTCTACGATCTTCTCAGTGAGAGAAAGTCAGTATTCTATCAATATTGGGTTTTATTGTTTACTCTATTTTATGAATTCTTGGAAACTTTGCTAGGTGATGCAAACACGAGCTGTCATCCAAATTAGTAATGCAAGTATCTGTCATCATAGGATAACACTGTTGCAAATTTAAGTTTGCATTATTTGAGGAAGAAAAAACTTTTAACAACAACAACAACAACAAAGCCTTAGTCCCAAAATGATTTGGGGTCGGGTAACATGAATCCTCATATGTAATCGCGAAAGAAAAAATGTGGGAAAAAAATAGTTAAAAGAAGAAATAGGTGGGAATAAAATTTGGAAAAGGGAAGGAAGAGAAAAAAATAATAATAATCTATACTCCCTCCGTTTCATGTGACTTGAGACCAAAAATTTTGGCACACAAATTAAGGAAAAGTAAGAGAGAAATAGTGGGAGGAAGTGTTTGTGAGTATGAAAAATTAAATAGGAGAGAGAATGAGTGAGAGGAAGAGTAAGTTGATTGGTGTTGTGAGTGTAAAAGTAAAGTAGGAAAGAGAATGAGTGGGAAGAATAGTAAAGATTCTTTACCATTTTGGGCAGTCTCAAGTCACGTGGAACGGACGAAAAAGGAAATAAGTCTCAAGTGACATGAAACAGAGGGAGTATATGTGTGTATATATATGTGTATATATATTTGGAAAAATGAAAAAAAAAATGAAATGAAAAGATATGAACGAAGGAAAAATAGTAACTTAAAAGCCAAAAAAAGTGAATGTTAGGAAGAAAAAAACTCTACTTTCAGAAAAATCGGAAGTATGGCTGGCCTATTACTGCTGTTTTTAGATGTTAGTTTGGTCACAATATGGATAGCATGCTTTGAGTTATCTCACAATTGTTTTCCCTAGCCTACCAGAATTTCTGTTGTTGTGTCAAGTGCACTTTTGTAAAGTCCGTGTGCATTTTATGTTGGTTTATTCTCCAAGTGAAGTGTGGTATTGTGAATATGCTGGTTGACTGGAACTTAAATTTTTGTATACATTATAGAGTATTAAGTATGTTAATCGCTATGGGAGTGTAAATGGTAATACTCCCTCCGTCCCATAATAAATGTCACATTTGACTTGTCAGCGTTTTTAAGGAATGTGCTCTACTTCTTTGTGCATTGCTTGTACAATGACAACAATGCGCTAAGGCTATTTCCTTATTTAGAAACGTGACATTTATTTTGGGATGGTCTAAAAAGGAAAGTGCGGCATTTAATATGGGATGGATGGAGTATTAAACTCTATTGGTCTTATGTAGGAAACTTTGTATGAGAGAAGATGGCCGGCAGCAGGTTTGCATTGTTGGACTGCAAGAATTTGAAGTTTTGGATGTACAAATTGTCAAAGAATACATTGAGAAGGGTAATGCAGCAAGAAGTACTGGCTCTACTGGTGCCAACGAGGAGTCCTCAAGATCACATGCTATATTACAACTTGTCATCAAGAAGCACAATGAGATAAAGGAGACTAAGCGCAACAGTAACAATGATGTCAATGAGTCCAAGGTTGGGAGGGTTGTGGGAAAGATTTCTTTTATAGATCTTGCTGGTAGTGAAAGAGGTGCTGACACAACCGATAACGACCGGCAAACACGGTAAAAAAAAAAATCCCGTATGCAAGCTTGATTGCATATACAACTTGTATTGCAGAGCTTCTCGTGATCATTGGTTAAAATATTCTATCTAACCGTGAATTTGCTATTATTTGGTGAGATGCACCTCCTATGTTTCTAGGATTTAAGTGGTGAGCTTTTAGGAAGATTCGTATAAGTAGTCATCCTTGTAGATTGTGATGAATGAGTAACAAGTCTTTCTTGCAGGTTTGTCAGCGTCAGTTCTGTTTGGATTATTATGCCTTTTGTTGACCAAATTCGGAAGTAATAGTGTACAAATATGTTGTGTGCTAGTGTGATGCTGCATGGAACTGGTGTTTCCGCACATGCCCAGTTTGTTCTTGGTTGAATGGTTATCAGTGCATCACAGTTTAAATCACCCCCCCCCTCCCCCCCAAACACCCACGCACCCCACCACCACCATCACCAAAAAAGGTCCCATTTGACAAGAAATTTTCTTAAGAATATAGCTTTACTTGTGCCTTCTTGAAGTTCCACTAAAAATATTGCATCTTTTAGAAATGGGACTAGCAAACGAAAAAAAGGAAAGAGGGAGCTTTCTGTGGCAGCCGGGGGGGGGGGGGGGGGGGGGTGAGTGGGGGAGGGAGTATGATATTATGAATTTATGCCTCGCTGCGTCATATGTATTGTGTTGTCTGCATTTTCTTTTTCTTCAGCAAAATAGCAAAAAAATTATATGGCTACTTAAAAAAACTAATTTAGTTGAATTCATGATGTATACATTTTCTCATGTAAAATACAAGTGTCACTAATTTGTTTATCTTTCAGGATTGAAGGAGCTGAAATCAACAAAAGTCTTTTGGCTCTTAAAGAGTGCATTCGTGCTCTTGATAATGACCAGATACATATTCCATTTCGTGGGAGCAAACTCACTGAAGTGTTGCGTGATTCTTTTGTTGGAAATTCAAGGACTGTCATGATCTCTTGCATTTCCCCTAATGCTGGTTCATGTGAACATACCCTTAATACATTGAGATATGCTGATAGGTACCTAATTTATTATTTCTAATATTATTTACCTATATCCATGGCTTCTTATTGCCTGTATATCCATCAGCTTAAACATCATATCTCAATAAACAGGGTTAAGAGTCTCTCAAAGAGTGGAAATGGAAAAAAGGATCAGAGTGCATGTTCATTACCAGTCAGTAATAAAGATTCTTCTTCATCTTCTGCACCAGTAGCTGCTGATGTGGACGATATCTATGATCAACATCAAGACATAAAACCCGTAGATACAGGTAGAAGGGTCGTAGAAAGAGAAAATCCCTCCTTAATTCCTACTCCTGATTTTGGAAGACAACAAGGTCCTCCTACTTTTCCTTCAAATATCTCATTCAGTGGTAGGGAGGAAAGTGGGCCCACATCTAGCCTTGTGGACAGAGACCGGACTGATACGAAGAATACCATTAGTGGTCAAAATAATCAAAAGATGTATTCATCGGCATTCCCCCAGAATTTTGTTGATGCTGAAGAAAAGGTGCAGAAGGTATCACCACCTAGACGGAAAGGTCAAGAAAAGGTAGGGATGGGGTTGAAAAAAGATGGGGGTGAAGAAAAACCTGAGAAGTTAGGGAATTGGTCGAAAAAAGATGGTGGCGGTTCTGATCTTCCTCCCACGAGCTATAAACAGCAGAGAACAGGCAGTTCTGGTGCCATTAGCACTGGGTCGAAACCAAATGAATCTGAACCTCTTCCTGATGATGGGAGTATCAATGAAATACTTGAGGTTTGTTCTTTATCCTTTACTTTTTCTCATGCCCGTTATTTGTTTTGATGGGGAGGTTTATGGAGTCAAATTAATAATCTATCCTGTTTGGCTGTAGGAAGAAGAAGCTCTTATAGCAGCCCACAGAAAAGAGATCGAAGACACAATGGAGATTGTGCGTGAGGTAAGCAAGGCTTTTGATTTCGTAGTTTCTCTTGTTTGAACCTTTTCAACTCTTCACTCCCTCTGGTCCAAAATAGATGTCTGGTTTTTGACCTAAATCTTGGTCCAATATAGATTTTGTTTTGGGGTTAAAAGCATCTAAAGTTGTTGGTCCCAAAGGGCAACAAGGGTATGAAAAATAGCTAGAGGGGGGGGGGGGGTGAATAGCTGTTTTAAAAATCTTTTCGTACCCTTGAAAAACTCAATTGCAAATGCGCACTTTATCAAGTAAGCGTAATGAAATGCGCCCAAGTGAGTGAGTGAAATGCACAGCGGAATTTAGTAATGAAAATAGGCGCAAAGTGATAAAGGGAGCGCAACACACACACTAAGTATTTTGGCTCAAAGTGAGTGAAATAAGGAACTAAGGCAAATGTTTTAACAAACACAACACAATTCAGTTCAATCAATCTACAATGAGTAAACAAGCAAATAGTGAGTGAAAATAATAACTTGAAAGAAATAACAAGATAATAACACAAGCTATTTGGAGAGGTTCGATCAATGAAAGATCTACGTCCTCTACCAAGATGGTTAGTCTTGGATTTCAAATCGAGATCTTATATAATGAGTGAGTGTTACAAATTACAAAGTTTGAGCTTATACACTAACTCAAGATCTATTACTATGAAAGAACAAATCCAAAACAATAACCGGTGTATCTCTTAAAGAAGAATCTAAATGATTAATCTTAAAGAGGTGCGTGTGTGTTCTTAGTATCAAGGCTCTTTAGATCTTTGAGATGGAGAGCACAAGAAACTAAAGTGTTAAGGCTTTGAAGATCTGGGCTAAGGATGAAGGTATGAAGATGTTCTTGAGAAATCTGGAAAAACGAAGGCAATCTTCAAATCTTCAACAAATGCTTTAGAGAGAGAAATTCTTGAAATTCTTAGCAAAACTCAGCAACTTCAAAATGTTGAAGTTATGGGGTATTTATAGTGAACTTCAAAAAAACTAGCCGTTGGAAATCCTTGTGGATAAGATGAGCTGTCGCTCGTTGATTGGAGCATGCATATATTATGGCCATTTTGACACTCAACATAAATGTGACCGTTGTGGACACGTGTCAATAGATTAGGCGCATATGTATCTTTTAACCACCGTTGGATCATTGGCGTAATTTGAATTCTCTTCAAGTCTTCGAGTCTTTAATAAATCACTGAGTTTGAATAAACACTTTGAGGCGCGTTTGAGCCAAGAGGCGCATTGAGCCAAGAGGCGCACAGACGCGTGCGCTTAAAACAAGGGGCGCAGAGGCGCGTAACATAGCTTATGAAGAGAGCCTTATGCGCGCGCTCTAAATGGCGCATGGCGCGAATGTGGAAGGCGCGTGGCGCGTGGCGCAGGAGGCGCATAAGCGCGGCTGAAACTCACTGAGTGATTTATCTTGAAACTTGATCTTCTTGCCCTATTTCTAAGCCTATTCTATATCAATGGACAACCTAAAAAAATGAAGTATAAATACTTCTTACATGTGGGTCTAAAGTCCATGAAATAAAACTTAGGTGATGGATCAATCAAATCTAATCAATCCTAATACATTAAAATTTAGATATGTGGGCATACCCAACAAAAGTCCACTTTTACCCTTGCATTGGTACTTGGTGCACTTTATTGATTGTTTATTGTGTGAAGTAAGTCGAAGAGAGACGATTAATAAGTGCAAAGGTGGTACTTTCTTCATTAAGTTGTGGTTATAGTTGTGTTTTATTAAAACTGATAAAAAGTAAAAAAAAAAAAAAAACAAACTATTTTGGACCAGATGGAGTATGTAGTTGCTTTTATAAATACGCTGTAACTATTTATCATGCAAGTGTATTTAACTTCTTCACTGAAACTTATCTTCTTTAGCATTTTAAATTCTTATCCGATGCTCAATTTTGACTAGTGTGTGTGAAGTGAAGAATTTAACAATGCTAATATTTCAATTTTCCCCCTCCCCATGCCAGGAAATGAAGCTGCTGGCAGAGGTGGACCGACCAGGCAGTCTCATTGACAACTATGTGACTCAGCTAAGTTTTGTGCTTTCGCGTAAAGCAGCTAGTTTAGTCAGCCTGCAAGCTCGACTTGCCAGGTTCCAGCACAGACTAAAGGAGCAGGAGATTCTTAGTAGAAAGAGGGTACCCCGTTGATTGAGACCCCCACTCCGTCTCTTAATTACAACTGCAAAACATCTTACTTTTTTCAATTGTCTACACCAATTTCCTTGATGGGACGGACTTGTATGATGGGTGTGGGTTACTGAACTGTGGGATGGTAAAGCAAACAGTTTTTTTTTTTTCTCGTCCTAGCTGCAGTGCTGAATTAGGGCTTGACGCTCAGGTCTGAATGAGCATGGGTGTGGGACTGTCCTATTTACGAGAGTGGTGATGGTCTTGTGTAAAAGAATCATGTCTTAATCCCATGTCTGAATGGGTTTGTGGGACTTGGGCTGTTGTTAATTGTATTGTATCTTGAGTTGTACCAAAAATACAGTTTTTCGCTTAGAAGAAATGGAAAGACATAGTGTAAGTTGTCACTGGGTGTGTGTGTGCTTCTCAGACATGATTTTCTTTTGGAATGGAAAGGAAATCTGAAATACTCTCTTTGTCTGAAAATAATCTTCACACAACTTTTTCGACGTTATTACTAAGGAACTTTGAGCAATGATTTTAGGTTGATTTAATCATCCTAATGATAATCAAAAACTTGTTATTGATAGTATTATTGATGGTATATTCATAATAGGTTTTAGAGTTTCCTTAGTACAATCGAGTCAACCTAACATTATTGCTCAAAGACCCTTCTCGTAATAACGTAGAAAAAAGTGCGAAAATATCGTCGAAAAAATTGTGAAGATCATTTAAGACGGAGGGAGTATTTGCTAGCTTGAGATTCATAGCTGAAAATTGTTTCTGCTTAGTGGTTCTGTCTTGCCTATATTGAGACCAGGAATCAAGTCTTGTAGTCAATATATATACACATATGTTTATACATGTATATATACGTATGTACATACATATATACACATACATATAAGTTATTAGCACAACATTTGGAAAGCATACACGGGAAACAAGACACTGAATTACTCCCTCCGTCTCAAAATAGATGTCGTTTTGGGAGTTAATTTTTGTCTCAAAATGCTTGTCGTTTTACTATTTTCAATGCTATTTTGTTGTTGTATACCAACTCTACCCTTATTAATGATAGTGGACTATCTCCTACACAAGCATTTAATTGTCTAGGTAATTGGATTACTTTAGGGGTATATGAGACTTTTTCACATACATTAATTGCATTTCTTAATATGAGAGAAGTGGTTGAAACGACATCTATTTTGAGACGGAGGGAGTATAAAGAAACTCTCATTTCCTTGATTAATATTCTTATAAGCAAAACCACTTAAAATACTGATTACATCCATTAATATACAGCAAAATGATTATGATATGAAACTGTGATTTGAATCAAAACATACAAGATACAACTGGGGAAGTTGACAATTCTTAAAGCTACACGCACACCAATTAGCACAAGCCTTTTGAACTAAATCTCAAGTAAAAAAAAAAAAAGAAAAAAAAAAGATATAATGGTTGTTTTCTGCTAATGACTGGATCTGGTATAAACAGCTTACCAATCTTCTCCGACATTCCCTTAGTAACTGCGAGCGAACCGGGAATAGCCCAGCTTGAAAATCGGGCGGCCTCGCCGTCCGAATTGTAGTCTGGAGAAGCGTCCTCAAACGGTTAGTGATGGTAGGTAGTTAACTGACCAAAATCTGAAATAGAGCTTTCAGATGGCTCGAGGAAGATATTGCTCCACATATACATATACATATACATATCCTTCATTCACAAGAACATGGGCATCTTCTTGATAATTTATAACGGTCCACAAAAGCAAAAACTCTCAGTCAGCTTTCAGTCTCAAGATTTCCTTGGCAGTCCTTCTCCGAAAGTATGGCATATGTTCCTAAAAGTGGAAAAAAGCAAACACATTATGCCTCACGAGCTGTAGGAGAAATTCAATAGGCGGAAGAAAGGAGGAAGAAGAGAAACAAAATCTTGAAGTAGGCTGAACAGATCTAAAACTCAAGAGTAAATCACTTGGGCGAACTTTGTATAGTAAATACACCCTCCGGCCCGGAAAGTTTGGTTGTTAACTTGAATCAACTTTGACCAATGATTATGGTTAGTTTTAACTATCCTCATGAAAATCCAAAACATTGATACACCATTGTAAATACTATCAGTAACAAGTTTTAGATATTCATTAACATAGTCAAGACCAACCTAAATTATTGCTCAAAGTTGACTCACATTTTTTTTTTAGAAAAGTTGACTCAAAGTCAACAACCAAAAAGTGAGACTAACTTTCCGGGACGGAGGGAGTAGTTGCATTTATCAAGCTGGACAACCCAAGCTGCTGAAGATAGTATCACTTCAGGCTACAGTAAATCCTTCAAAAAGATGCGCCTAAATCCATTCAGATGTAAATATTAATGTTAAGAACCACAAGCTAAGAAAGATGTTTTACCTGCTCAAAGCAGAGTCCAATGTCCCTGCTATAGAAGTCCATGTACTTGATCATGAACATGCCACAGTCATACCTGTTAAGCGGATTACACCAACATATTTGTTGAGAAGAAGATCACAACAGAGGATACTCAAAAGAACATTAAACCCAAACAAAACAAAGACAAGCAAAAGTGTTGACTCGCATATCATTGTTGTGGTTGGATACTAAAAGGAAAAAGGAAAAAATCCCTCCGCCCTGGAATAAATGTCCTACGTTCCATTTTCGTTTGTCTCAAAATAAATGTCGCAATTCTAAAACTAGGATATTGTTTTTAGTACACACAAACAATGCAATAATGCCATGGGCAGTGCAAGGAGACGTTTTGTGAGCATAAGTTAATCTACGCATATGATAGACGGGGGCAATCGTGGAAACATAACAAAAAACTTAAAACTTTTTACTTGCCAACTGTGATGTTAATTCCGGGAAAGAGGGAGCAGATAATAGTAATATTAATATGCAGAAAGGGTCTCAATATAGGTACTTAATGAATGAATTAAACTTATTGATTTATCTTCAAGTCAACAAGCCTGAAGGAGAAAGTTTTTCTTTTATTAATTAATAAAAGTAACTTCAAGACAAGTCTGCAATTAATTTGCAATAACCTCAGGGTTTTTTCTTTTTGGTATATATAGATTTGGAAATTACACACCCGTTTTCCTGCTTAGGCAAGTCCTTTACATATTCCTGCTTCCAGGATCTAACATCAATGTCTTTCCCACTCTTGTCTTTCACCTCGTCCACAATGTACTGAGCCTGGACACAGTAAGAAGATGAATAAATAAAGGCAGTAAAACTATATAAGCCCACAACCGAAAGGAGAAACATGGAAGGATGGGAGGAAAAGAAAAGTATGATTCGAGAAGAAAAGAAATAGACTAAGTTTTAATACTCCCTCCGTCCCAAAATGATCTTCACGTTTGACTATTCAAACTTTTTAAGAATATGAACACTTCATGCTTTGTTTAGGCACTTTTAAGCTTAAATTGTAGAAATGTGAAGAACTTTTTGGGACAACGAGAAATGGCAAATGAGAAGATCATTTTGGGACGGAGGGAGTAGTTGTTACATTGTTCTAATCATTCTTCAAGGGGATTCCTTTAAAGAATTTTTAAGACACGAATAGAATGGACTGAAATCATTTCAGAAAGGAGAAAGTAGACAAGACATACCAATGCTTTCATTAAGTGCCTATCAACTCCTCCCAGAGAGTCAAGGTATTGAAACTTTCCCTCTTTCTTGTTGATTACAGCTAAGCACCAATGTATTTCCTTGTGGACAGGTACAAATATCTGAAGGAAAGCACATGATCAATAGACAGATAAAACAACAATGAAGAAGAAACACGTGAAAATATTTACCTTGTCGCACTCATAAAGGCAGTAACCCAACTTCCTTTGCGTAGTCCACCTTCGAACTGATTTGTAGTCATAGCCAGTCTTTCCACCTATCAACTAGACAAGATATTCATATAAAAAGGTATTAAAAAAACATAGAGAAGCTAGCTCGCTAAAACAATGAAGATGATAATCAGGATATGTCATAAATTGGTCTCTCCTATTACCCCACATGTCCCCTAAAAATTCCTATTAGTGATAGCAGGCAAATCAAAATATTCATTCAGTCTTAAAATAGTATACGATGTGGCTACTTTCAAGAAAGAAAACTCAATCCTAAGTGGAGTTGTCTAAAATAGTACTCCGTAGATAAATGTGCCACAACTGCTCCTTTTACTAGGAAATCAATTGTCTACTCCCTCAGTCCCAGCACAAGTAGGACTAGAGGAGTGGGCACAATAATTAAGAGAAAGTAGTGAATGTGTGGTAGAAAATGAAGAGAGAGAATGAGTGGGGTAAATAGTAGTGTTAGTTGGATAAAATGAGTGGTGGAAAATGAAGAGAGAGAATGAGTGTGGTTAAATGGTGGTGCTGGTTGAATATAAATATATTAAAACATTTCCATTTTGGGCAGTCTCAATTGTTCTGGGACGGCCTAAAAGGGAAAGAAGTCCTACTTGTGCTGGGACGGGGGGAGTATATGGAAACTACTTGGTCATTGAGCTGCCAATAGATAATCGATTCCCTATCTTGATTAATGGATCTCCCGAGGGATTTTCACCAACCCTAAAGGCCTATATCATGGAGTTCTCTCACTCAGTCTATCTTCTTACTCATATTTCTCAACGAAAAAGTTACCAAACAAAACAAGAGAGGTTTTAATGAATGGATTTGCGGAAGATGCTCGAGGAAAGGCTGCTTCTGTTTCTCAACTGCCGTTTGGGGGCAGCACCATTAACTTATGTGATTCTATCGAGTAATTTACATTTCCTTAAAGTTATATTCTGAATACATCTAAAGTCATAAGAATGATTAAAGGCCCGTTTGTTGCAGCTGGTGGCTGATAACTTATAGCTGATAGCTGATAGCTGGTGCTGATGACTTATTGACTTATAGCTAATTGATTGGAAATGTGTTTGTCGTAGTTGATTGTTGATAGCTTATAGCTGATGGCTGATTGACTAATAATTAATCTATCAAATATAAATATTTGTTTTTGTTATATTAGAAAAAATTAATCTATGCCTTCAAAATTCATTGAAAATTTAATCAATCAAAAATGAGAATTAAAAATTTAAAAACAAATATTTATGTTTCATTTGCATTACGTCATTTATATTAACTAAATTTTTTTATTAAAATAAAATAATAAAATATTTTAAAGCACAAATATAATCATAGTTTATTTAACATAAAGACTAAAAAAGGCAAATCTATAAGTTAAAATGTAATAAAGTTTCATTTTGTATTCACAATTTACTTTTTGTGCATATTTTACTTATTCATTTTCTTGATTTAAAGGGAAAATGAGAGAGAAAAGACAAGAAAAATGAAAAAGGAAAGAAGAAAAAGAATAAAGAAGAAACAATTTCAAAGGACGTTGGCAGTAGGAGGAAAAGAAAACCAAGTTCAGAATTGTAGCCGACGCACTTCGAAGCCGGGATCTCGATATGTACGCGTGTTTTATAAGAAGCCCAAAAAAGTTCCTATTTTGCTGCTTTTTAACTTTTACTTATTTGATGCAATAATGCACTTGTACTCTACTTATTGGCTTATTAAAATTAAGTGAAAACTAACACTCTAATTTTAACTTATTTAAAATCAAAAGTCATAAGCCACCTGAAATAAGCCGAAACAAACGAACACAAAGCTCATAGCTTCAGAATAACAGTTTTGCCTTTCTGGTCAAAATCAAAATCAGATTTCTATACTAAATACCATTATACGTACAGGAAGACAAACAAAACCTCACTAGTGAAAAGCATTACAACTAAAGATAATGAAGGAATAAGCACGACACAGAAGGTCCATAAATGAGGGTGTTCATGATGGTGCAGCAACTAGAGACTCAAGAGGACGCACATGATTTTATTTTCTGAAATTGTAAATTTAAAATAAAATAAACAAATGTACCAAAGTGTCTTACATTAAAAAGTATTTACAAAAATGTGCCAGTTTATAAAAGAGGCAGTTGGTAGTAGTCACATCTTTAGTGTTTGGTAGTCACATCTTTAGTGTTTGGGAGCCCTAAAAACACGGTTGTCAATTGCGTCTTATATATTCCAAAATATATTTTCAAAAATTTGGAAATTAATTTTGAAAATAGAAGAGAAAGATTCCAGCCACTCGCCTAGGGGCCAACGGAAAATATACTCACAGCGTCGATCAAACTCTTCCTCATCACAACCACTAAAGTTTGATGAGCAAATGATTTTGTTCCCACAAAGGTGTGCAAGCACTAGTCCCTCTATTTGAACACAAGTTTGTTGGAGCCATTCGTTGAACTCTTCCCCACCCTTGGCCTGCCCATCAGCTTCGCTCTAGTTTCAGATATCGTGATCAAGCAACTGAAAATTCATTAGATGAAAGTTCCAAGACAGAGGCTGAGGGTGAAGATAGAGAAGAACCCAGTAACTTATGTGGGAGGAGAGAGAGGCTCCAAAGAGATGATCCCATTGGGATTGCCTTTCGAAGCCAAATGGGCGATGGCTAACCCATTAACAACCAATCATTTGCGCTGGCGCCAGCTCCATTAACGCGTCCTCGAGGTACGTTTTTCCGCACCTGATTTGGGCACTTTAATAACCGACGCAATTGGCAACTGCAACACGCAGTTGACAATCTTGAGTTGAGGGTTTTAACAGCAAAGACATGATTGTCAACTGCGTCTTTCATTTTCCCAAAATTAACTTCCAAATCTCAAAAAAAAAAAAAAAAAAAAAAAAAGAGAAAAAAAGACGGAATTGCAAAACATGTCTCAAGGGTTTCGAACCTTAAAGAAGTGATTGCCAATTGAGTCTTTTATTTAAAGACACATTGAATTCAACAATGACATTTTGGACCATTTTTTTTAGAAATGATAGTTCGAGGGGAAAAAAAAAAATCGGACTCACAACATTAAGTTTTTAATGTTGAGGATTGAGTAAGAACTTGAGTGTGTGCAAGAAAGAGAAGTGTGTTCTCTTTTGCTTAACTATGACATAAGAGGAGGAAATCTGTCACGTCGTGCATAGTGGCTTATAATAATGATATGGAGCAATTATGTCAATCAAGGGATATGTTATAAGTAGGCACCTAGGCTAAGCCAAATAACTAATTTACCATGTACGCTTTTTATTCATATTTACATTTATATCTGATAAAAGTATAATGTACACACATTCTATCCCAAATAGAGAAAGAAAACGTAATAATTAATAGGTTTGAAAGTGACATCAACCAACCTTCTTGTAGAAAAATGTGTTGAAGAAATGGCATTTTAGATATTTTTTGGGCTCCCTTTTCTCCCTCTCTTTCAATAGCTCGAGATACACGTTAATAACCTATCAAACAAGAAAGTCTACATTTCAAGATCACCCATTTAAGTAAAAATTTAAATAGATAAAAACTGCAGAAAAAAAGTCACCTCATCGTTCAACCATTCACGTGGTTTTAAACACTGCAATAGTTCTCCAGTAATTTGGATATTAGAGTTATCATGAGTGACCAAAACCTTCCTCCTGCAGAAGTTGAACCCCAACAGATTACAAGAAGCGCCATTGAGAACAAAGTACCTCAAATATAAATCGGTTGTACTCTAGTGGCAATGTTTACTCATATTTTTCTAAATATATTCATGCACCAAAGTCGTACCGAGAGGCATTAGATAAAGCATGAGTAACCTCCGTCTCTTCTTCATCGTTAAGCGGCAAAAAGGCCTCACGACTTACATCCTGAAGATTTCAAACAATAAAGCTTACCCATTAACAAATGGCCAATTTAGCCAATAAAATATACCTAATAATCACTAAATACAAGCATAGGAGTATATCAATTTCAACACAACAAAAGATAAACATCTAACCGCTTCTTTCTTAGCAGGGCGCAGCAGCTGAAACGTCTCCAACAACTTCTCTTTCGCCTTAATTTGATTCTGCAAGCTGCTCAACTTATCATCATATTTCTTAGCAGAATTGTACAATTTCTTAGGTACAGGCATACCATTATCCACATCCCAAACCTCAATGTCCTGGTCCAATGACAACGATTCCAGCAATTTCCCATCAGTTAAATCCGAAGCTACCATCGACAAAGAACTAGGTTTTTCTTCAATCCCAACTTTACGATCCAATTCCCTATATTTTGCAGCAATCTCTTCCTTCTCCCTATTTTTCAACTCCTGTTCCTCTTCCAACCCGTCTTCCAAAACCTCAATCAACTCTAAACTAGAATCTCCTTCAACCACAACATTCTCATTTCGACGAGCATCCTCTTCATCAACATCAATCACCTCCTTCCCTTTACCAACATACCTTAAACAACCAAAGGCCCGATATTTTGCCATATCGTATTTCGTCGAAAGAATATTCCCCATTCGATCTCCTCCTCGAGAAGCCTCCTTTTTCGCCGAAAACCCAAACCTATCAAATCTTGTAGGGGCATGAACTTCCCGCTCAATCTCCTGCTCAACGTCGGGATACAATTGAAGTCTTGAAACAACACTTCCCGAGCTGACAACTTGATCGGGGGTTCCACCCATCGACGAATTCGAAAGCTTGGGCTTCTTAAAAACGTGAGAATGATTGAAATTCCGTATGGAAGGAGACTGGGATTTGGTGATTGAGTTGAAATGTTGATCGAAGTGTAGACGTTTGCGATTGCTGGTGAATGTTAGGGCGCCCATTGGGTGATGAAAAAGTTGAATTTTGGAAACCCTAGAAGAAGGAAAATGGAAGTCATTGGGATGTTAGCATTGTGGTTTGAATTGGGGGAAATGAAAATTATGTCAGAATGTGAAGAGATAAACCCTAGTTTATGATTTAGAGGAGAGAGAGAGAGATGGAAGTAGGGTTTTGAGTGACTGTTTTAAGAGGATTGAATGGATTTCTTGTGAGAGCTGAAGGAATAAGGATGAGCAGCAACTGTGTGTGTGTGTGTGTGTGTGTGTGTGAGAGAGAGAGGGGACTTATGTTTGTTTTGGAGGAGTTCTTGTGCATTCATCCGTCACACTTCAACTTTTTCAGTTAACAAAATTTTGTTTATTATTTATTAAATATTTGATTATTTTATACAATCATAAAAATTATTATTGATGGTATTTTCAGTGAGAAACATTAACAATTTTTTCAATTGCATATTTTGGATTTTCTTTAAATAATTTTTTCTTTAGATAATTAATTGAAGTTGACCATACAAGTGATACTGTTTTTTCGAAACCGTGAGAATATAACTAAATTTAAAAAATGTGTAAGTCTCCTGTAACACGCGTTTTACACTAGACTTAGTGTAAAACGTGTTTTATTAATAACGGCAAGTATGGTTTAAGAGATGCGGTGGCATAAGTGTAAATATTTGAAACTTATGAAATCTCAGGAGGCATATTTTAAAACTGCAGGAGGCATATTATGAAACTGAAGGAGGCATATTTTTGAAACTCCACATCAGGCACTTTGTAAAACCATAACAGGCATTTTTTTCAAAGACGCACTTCTAAATTTTAAAGCATGCATTTTTATAAGTACCTGTTGAGATTTTTTTTTACTAAAAATCTCAAGAGACATATTTTGAAACTGGAGGAGACATGTTTTAAAACTGGAGTTTGAAACTGGAGCAAGCATGTTTTAAAACTGGAGGAGGCATATTTTTATACTGCATGAGGCACATTTTTAAACTAGAGCATGCATTTTTTTTCTTTAAAAAAGACAATGTTAAAAGTTCAAAAAAATCTCAGGAGGCATGTTTTAAAACTGGAGGAGGCATGTTTTGAAACTGCAGGAGACACATTTTTTAACTAGAGCAGGCATTTATTTTTTCTCAAAAAGGCACTGTTAAAAGTTCAAAAAAAGTGCCTCCTCTAGAGTTAAAACATGCCTGCTGTGAAGTATTGAAAAATGCCTCCTCTTGTTTTAAAATATGTCTGCTGAGATTTTCATGAGTTCCACTTATTTACAAAATTGCCACCGCGTCTTTTAATCCCTCTTAAGCCGTTATTTGAAAAACACGTTTTACACACAGTTAGTGTAAAACACATTTTTTACAAGATTTTGTGTTAAAAAATAGGGGTGTAAATGGTTCGGCGGTTCGGTCTCGGTCAATTTATATATCGAATCAATTGTCATCGCTATGGAAAATATCAGGCGAAAACTAAACCATGAAAAATTTAAAACCGAGCCAAACCAAACCAAACCACCATAGTTTGGTTCAGTTTTGTGGTTCAGACCGTGGTTTAGATCGAGGTCCCAACCGTGGTTCAAACCGGAATCCAGACCGAGAAGTTCAAACTATGGTTTTTACTATTGTTTAAACCTTGTTTAAAAAAATGCTTCAGACCACAACTCATGTTAAATTTTGTTTAAATCTTTCGTGATAACAAGAAAAGCGAGTGACGCGGGAGTTAGAAAAGTCGAAGGAAGAGAAAGACTAACTAGAAGAAGAGAGAGGCCAAATGAAGAAAACACACTATACAATCTCGACCGTGTAGAGGACTTGGTTAGTTATTTATTGCAATGAAGGTAACAGATGATGAAATTAGTATTGAATAAGATGTAAAATGGGGGTTAGGATTAGCATGATGTAATGTAGGTTATTTTATTAATCTAATGGTAAATATTATTAAATATTATTCAACATATAAATATACGGTTAATATATGCAGTATGGTGGTTTGGCCTAGTTGTTCGATCTTGTGTTTCGCGATTTGGTCTAATGTTTTGTTTGGTTTGATGGTTCGGGTCAGTGGTTTGGTTTGACGGTTCGGTCTGGTGTTCGGTTTAATGGTTTCAAACAGGCTAGGGATGACCAAACACGGTTCCGGTTCGGAACCGCCGGTTCCGGTTTGGCTTTTATGTGAACCTTAACCGGCCCTTGGTTACACCGGTTCCGGTTCCGGTTGTCACAATACGGTTCCGGTTCGATTCCGGTCCGGTTCCGGTTCGGTTCCACGGTTCATTTTTTGATGGTTTTTTAACGGTTAATTCTGATGAAACTGTTAGAAATCGGTCAAAAACACATTTTTATTATTTTCATTCACTGATTTTGGCAAAAAAAAATCAGTCAAAACACAACTTTTCTTGTCAACTTTCCATTAGTAACGGTTAATTCTAATGAAACTGTTAGAAATCTAATGATTTTGATGATTTTTTAACGGTTTTACTGACGGTTCAGACGGTTCCGGTTCGCGATTTGGTTGGGCGGTTCGGAACCGCCGGTTCACGGTTTTTTGGGGGGTTGAACCTTAACCGGCCCTTATCCAAAACGGTTCCGGTTCCCACGGTTCCGGTTTTCGTGGCGGTTCATGGCGGTTACGGTTTTTTCGGTTCCGGTTCCGGGCCGGTTCGACGGTTCCGGTCCGGTTTGGCCATCCCTAAAACAGGCTGTTTAGAAGGATCAGACATAACCAAACGGAACCATGAGATTTTGGAAAAAGAGTGAGTACCAGTGTACCACAATTTATAGGCATACAAATGTTCTAAAATTCTAAATTTATTCTTACAACATTTTCCAAATCTAAATACCATAATCTAGCCATGACCTCCAACTACATTCTCCATCCTTTAAGATTTTCGAAAA
This sequence comes from Campanula takesimana, assembly GCA_026119855.1. Lineage (NCBI taxonomy): Eukaryota > Viridiplantae > Streptophyta > Magnoliopsida > Asterales > Campanulaceae > Campanula > Campanula takesimana. The sequence continues at coordinate 110,727 of JAOWBW010000604.1, read as the reverse complement.
CAGAACAAAACCGAGAACAAGCAGAAACTGGTCTACTTTGAGTAGAATCACATCAAAACTTACATCTTTGAGGAAGTTATTTTTAATCCGGCAAACCGGAAAATCTTGTAATATAGTAGTCGGGTTATTATCGCCGCCTAGAGGGCTATCTAACATGGACTCTGTCCATTTCATTTCCTCGCATAACTGCAGAAAAATACATTTTTCTTTTTCATGCATCCACTGATCTTGTGGCGTACTCTTTAACTAATGCCCCGAACAATGAAGGTCTTCCGATCAAATTTGTCGGTCTGTCAAACTCCTTCGCCAACCCTGCACAATCACGACAGAGATGAAACAACAATATCGTCATGCGCCTTTGCCAGTGGCGGGCCTAGGGAATTTTGTAAGCGGGTGCACATATTGCACCATAAAACTTCAAAATATAAATTGTGAAAAGAAAGAGGCTTATTGTAAGATTCGAATCCGCCAATTACCACTAAATCAGACAAACTATTTGATGAAATGGGTGCGCTTGCCCCCACATAACATGTCATAGGTCCACCCCTGGCCATTGCATATTCATAGGCAGTGGCGGAGCCAGGAAGTTTTAAAAGGGGCGGGGGCCCATTTTCATTAATCAAAAGCAGGCAAAATAATTTTTTGTGCATTTTTTTGTTTATACAAGTGGGAGGGGGGGGGGGGGGGTAGGTTTCAAAAAATTGCACTAAGACCTCAAATATTTTGAAACATTTGAGCTAGTAAATTTGTTTTGAAGCAAATGGGGGCAATTGACCCCATTAGCCCCTAACTCGCTCCGCCAGTGCTCACAAGACTACCCTTCGGTTAAACAGAGGAAGAGGAATGAGTTCCTTTAACAAAATCGGTTCTCGAAGAAAACGCAATTAAGGCCTAAAGCTAATAAGCTATGAGTTGAAAAGTTTACCTTCATCAATAACTAGCACCCTATCGCAATCAATCACTGTAGGTATCCTGTGAGCGATGGTAATGATTGTACAAGCTGAGAAGTCGCTGCGAATGATGTTTTGGATCAGAGCGTCGGTTTGAGAATCAACAGATGCTGTTGCTTCATCCATGAACAAGATCCTACTGTGCTTCAGCATGATCCTTCCCAAACACAGCAGTTGCCTCTGCCCGATGCTCCAATTATCTCCGCTATCAACCACTAAGAGTAGGAAATGTTGGAAATCAGGAAATCTTGTAGCAAAAAAGGGAGTACGAGAGAGAGAGACCAACCAGAGGCGTTTAGTTTGTCAGGCTTTGCAGCCACCACGTCTTTTAGTTGGCATCGTTCAAGACTCTAAAGAAAAATGAAATGCATCAAATCATTGAGAGAGGTTCAAAAACCATATTCCATCCGTCCGACCTCAATTTACGCATTAAGTTTGGGTACAAGAATTAAGGAAAAAGTGATGTGTTTGTGTCGATAGTTGGGTAGGAGAGAGAAAGTGGGGTATGAAATAGTAAGTGAATAGTTGTTGTGAGTATGACAAGCGGGCCCCAATATTCAAAAAGAATTAAAAAGTTTCTATTTTAGAATTCTGTAGATTAAAATGAGACACCCAAAATGGCTATTATTGTAAATTAAAGTGGGACGGAGGGAGTATAGCATTATCTGAAATCCAAAATTATTGAAGAACAAGATCATATAGACATACCTTCCATATTTCCTCATCTGAATGCAAACCAATGGGGTCAATATTGCTTCTAACAGTTCCTTCAAAAAGAACAGGATCTTGAGGAATAATAGCAAAACGAGACCTGAGATCATGAAGACCTAATGTGCAAATATCAACCCCGTCAATTATTATTTTCCCTCCAGTAGGCTCCACTAGCCTGAAAAAAACTTGAATTAGAGTTGACTTTCCACTTCCAGTTCGACCAACAACACCAATCTTCTCTCCTCCATTAATTCTGGCGGATATGCCCTTGAGAACTAATGGAGTCCCTGGACGATATCTAACCTGCAAAAAAGGGTCAATACAAAATCTTGTTAGGAACGTTAAATCACGGATAAGGGTAGTTTGGTCTCAACTTGCTGAAAGTACGAAAACACCCTTTATTCGGACTAGATAGTATGTTAAGAATCTGAAGGGCTTCTGTTAGAAATAGGTGAAATTACCTGCAAGTCCTTTATCTCAATGTTACCATGGCTAGGCCAATCGGGAGAAGGAAGAGATTCAGGTATCCTCCATGGAGCTTCTGAAGCTATGGAGATGAACTGCTTTATTCTTTCTACTGATACCATTCTATTTTCGACCAGTGTATTCGTCCATACAGCATAATATAGCATAATATTCAGTGACAGTCCATAAGAGAGAAACAAACCGATGTTTGCTACATAATAAAAAGGCTCAAGTCAGTTTCTCTCCAAAAAACAAAAAAAAACAAAAAGAAAAAAACAAGGTTCTCTGTTTATATAAATTGATACGATGCTTGAAAAAAATGCAAAAACTATACCTTTATTGATAATATTACTTGGCAACACGATCATGAACATAGTAGCAATGCAAAGGATAATGCTACCGATCGTTTCTAAGCGGAATCCCAGCCACTCATTTGATCCATTGCTGTGGAATTCCATCCGCAGATTTGCATTGATCCTGCGAATATTCTCATGAACAAACTCATCCTGTTTCCTAAAGCTACGTATGGTTGTAACACCAGCAATTGTTTCTGAGAAATGATGAATAATTGGGGCTTTGGTTATTGAGTCAAGTCTAGTTATCTCTCGAGACGTTGCAAGGTAGTATCCCTGCATACATAACAATTTCAACAATGAGCAAAAGAAGAGTTTTTTTTTTTGGTTCTTTCTTTTTTAAAAATTAAAAAGAAAAGAAAAAAAGAGAGGAAGCTTTTGTTGGCTTACCCGATACCATATATTGAGCCAACCTAGAGGGACTATCAGAAATATTGTTGGCCAAGCGCTTTGGCATGTAACGAATATGGCACCAAGTACTTGAAAGTACAACATGACTGAAAAAGACATTATCAAGGGGATAAAGAAGTCGACCATGCTTTGATCATTTGATGCCTGAAAGAAAAAAGAAACATCATATTCTACAACCATGCTCTGATCATTCGCTATGTGTCACTATTGTAATATATTAAGTTATCAAATACTCCTTCCGTCCCAAAATGATAGTCCCGTTTCTCATTTTTGCTTGTCCCAGAAAGTTAGTCCCGTTTCCAAATTAAGGTTCAAAATCACTGAATTTCCAAAACTTACAATGTAACCTTAAAATGTTTGAAAAGTCAAACGCGGCTATCAATTTCAGACGGACGGAGTAATAGAAAACCTAACTTAAAGAAAAACTCACGCACACACAAAGTGGACTTACTCGAGTTAGAATTCTTCCAGTAGGAGTAGTATCAAAGAACGACATTGGAGCATGCACAATACTGTGCAGAATTTGATTGAAGAAACTCTGTGCTGTTTTCAGACCCATAAAAGATATAAAGAAAGTTCTCATCGTGAGGATAATACCTGAAATCACAACTATGATCCAGTATACGGTGATAAACAGAGAAGGGTTAAAAACATGAGCTGGCGAAGTCTCGTATTGCATCCAATAGTCACTTGACATGGTGGAGGCCTGGCTCAAGATAGATACAAAGAGAAAGACCCCTACTCCAAACCATCCAAATGGCTCGGTCCAGTACTCCTTGTAAGCTCCAAAGTTGACTTGACCAGTTTCTCTAACCTCCTCATCAATGAGCTTCGAATCACCCTTTTCTGACTTGGATTGGTCAACGGGTAGGTCAACGCTTTGTTCCCTTTGGATCACGGGTGATTTTGGTGTCTTTGGGGTCTTTGGGGTGCCATCATCTAGAACAGTGGAACTCATTTCTACAAGCTCCATGGAGGTTTCATGAGCTGCTACAAGCGCACCAAAATCGAGGCCGGATTCAAGAAGCTCATTGTACCTCCCGGATTGGACAATCTTCCCGTCTCGCATAACCTGGTCATTAGGCAATGAAACTTTTCATTTAGCCAAATGACTACTATATGCAACGTCCTTTTCCAATTTTTATCAAATAAAAACATGAAACGGACTACTTGATTACCATTCAAATAATGCAACGAAATTCATTTTTTCACTAACGGTGTAAATTTTCTAACGAAATGTTGACGCAGCAAATGAGGTGTTACAATTCTAACGGAATACTGATGTGGCAAATGAGGTGCTAAAAATTGTAACTGAATGCTATTGTAAAAACTAACTTCCCGTTACATCCATCATCACTAGGAGAGGGGGCAGATGAGGGAGCGGAGGCGGGGGGAGGGTGGATGCGGAGGGGGGTTAACGGGTGTTAACCCCGTCATCAAGACGTTAACTATTGTTAACGTCCTCCGTTTGTTATTTTGAAAACTGCATTGTATGATAACTTCTTAGAGAAGAAGGTTATATTCATTAGACACAACGAATATATTTGCTTATTTGATAAAAATGGGTAAAGCATGCGCGTGCTTGAAATTATCTACAAGAAAGGAAGTATGCTTACCAGGATTAGATCAGTATTACGTAAGAAGTCAACTTGATGCGTTACAAGCAGTATGGTCTTATCCTTGAGCATTCCCCTCACGCATTCCTGCAGAACTATATGAAGTCAGGATCTTGCATTTTGAGCTTGAAACTAGACTGACATACACTAATTATGCGCATACAATCTTGCATTTTGAGCTTGAATCTAGACTGACTTACACTAGTTATGCGCATAAACAAATTCATTACAAAGAATATGTACTTATATATATTAACTATAAGATCCAAATTGCGAAGTGGAGTTAGAAGTAACCTTAAAGATATCAGATCCAGTGTGAGCATCAACAGCACTGAATACGTCATCAAGGAGATATATATCAGAATCCTGATAAACAGCTCGGGCAAGTTGGATCCGCTGCTTCTGTCCACCACTGAGGTTGATTCCACGCTCACCAATCTCCGTCTGATCACCATGCTCCATGATTTCAAAATCCTTCCTAAGGCAACAAACTCTTACAACTTCCTCGTATCTTTCCTTCTTCATTGGTGATCCAAACAAGATGTTCTCTTGGATAGTCGCGTTCTGAATCCATGATGATTGCGCCACATAAGCGGTGGTCCCACAAACTTTTACCTAAACAAGAAAAAAGATTTAACCAAATAGTCTCACGCCTTAGATACTCTCTGCATAGTTAATTTGATTCGACGAATCTCAGAAAAGATATGTAAGAATTAGTTCAATATTCCCTCCATCCCAAAATGATCTTCTCATTTGCCATATCTCATATTCCCATAAAGTTCTTCCCATTTCTACAATTTGGGTATAAAAGTGCATATATAAAACATGGCTAGAGAAGCAAGTGTCCATATTTTTAGAAAGTTTGAATTGTCAAATGTGAAGATCATTTTGGGACGGAGGGAGTATATAACGACGGAAAAAAAATGTTACCTTTCCTGAGAGTTTGTTCAGCTCGCCAAGAACAGAAGCTAATAAGGAAGATTTACCCGATCCAACGGTTCCCACAATCGCAGCAAGCTCCCCTTTCTTGATCACAAGATTCACGTCTTTCAAAACCTCGGAACCACTTTCTTCATCATCCCATGAAAAGTTTCCATCTTTGACCTCTACAGCAATCCTCCCCGCGCACCCTTCCTCTCTCTCCACCAACCCGTTATCCAGCTCCCGACTAGTCAAATACTCATCCAACCTCTTCAATGATATTATAGCTTGTGTCAATGAGACTAGAGCTTGAGGAAACGAATTCAAAGGTTCTTGCACGATTCTAAGTAGAGTAGTAGCCGTGAACACTGTACCAGCATCAAGAGGGAATCCCAAAAGCAATGCAACCGTAAATGTAAGAGCTGAGATCACAAGGGTAATTGTGGAAAGTACCACCGTGTTCAAGGAGATCGAGTAAGTGAACTTAGTAAGCCATCCATACTCAAGGGCGCGGAAAGATTGAATCCTCTTGTTGAAATGCTCTTCCCAAGCTTGGAACTTGATCACACGCATATTGTTAAGCATCTCGTTCGTTGCTTTCATCCTCTTATCTTGATTCATCATCCCAAGCATAATTAACCTGTTTGTTCTTCGTGTAATCCACATAGTTAAAAACATAACAGCAACTACTGCAACTAGTGATGCAAGAACTGAAGCTCCAAGAAATCGGTACAAAAGCACCAAAGCAACTCCAACTTGTAAAGGCATTGTCCAAATGGGATGGAAATTTGCCATTGCATCTCCAAGTCTCTGACAATCCACAGCCATGTAATTTGTAATCTGACCCACTCCGTGCGATTGTCTAGACGAGCAAGATAACTTTACACCCTTCTTGTATAAGGCAGCAATTAGGCTAGACCGAATGAGCATACCAATTTTACGCGACTCAAAAGTTAAGTGATGGGATGAAAGAACTTCAACAACTTTTGCTACTAGTAATGTTGCTAGAAGATAATATCCTTCAAGAGGATTTGTCTCCCAACCTCCATTGACATAACTAACAAAGCTCTGTATAAGGAGCGGGCCCACATACATAACGCACAACCTGATTACTGACAGGATACCCGTCAGAACAATTCGCTTCCAGAAGCAGCGGAATAAAGTGGTCCGTACCGGGCTTTTTGACTTTTCTTCTAGTTTTGGCCAATTCTTTTCGAATAGGTCTTCCATTTTTGCAGCTCCATAGTTATCTGGAAGGGTAGGGACTTCCTCAATCTTTAGAGGAGATTTATACCCTTTACTCAACAATGGGTTCATCCAAAGCCAAAACAATCTTGAAAACCATGAAGCAGAGCCATAGCCACTCACGCTTGAATCAATCTGCTCGTATTGTTCTGTGATCAAACAGATTCCGGAAGACCCCAAAATGGCAACAACAAAGAGAAAAGCCGATATGGGAAAGCTAACTATAGAAACTATATCATCAATTCTCATACTTGAATCCAATTCACCACCATAAGAGATGATACGGGTGATAGCTGAAGCAGCAAATAAAGTAGTGATAACAAAATCTGCTACCCAAAATACCCTCAAGGACAGTGGATGAACAACAGCTGCATATTTCTTCTCATGAACGATAAGAACCGATATTGAAGTAAAAGTTATCGCTTGAGCTACTCGAAACAAAGATTCTACTAGCCCCCATTCAGATTCAATGCCATGGATCAAGGCAAGAACGCTTAGAACTATGTAACAAAAGGCTAATAAGGCTGTCCCATTCAAAGATAGATAGAACCAAAGAGTGACTTTATATCGAGAGTTCTCATTTGGAAGCAAGGGTTCATTAACGGAAGAAGTGGATGGATTGTCTTTCGAGATGAACCTCGAAAACATCTTTTTGATCCCAAATCCCAAAATAGTGAGCAAGAAAAGGAGATTGATGCTTGAGAGAAGAACTCTTTGGGAACATGGAGATAAAAAGATGAACTTCAGCCAGTTTAGAACAACTGAAAGATTATCTGAAGAATCAATATTGGAGTTTGAACAATCTAGAGATGTTATCCATGAAGTAGAGGAAGACATGGCTGTTGACTAAGTTTGACTTGGAAAAAAATAAAAACACTAGCTTATTGATCATACACTACCCATCATAGCCAAACTTGAATTGGAATTGCCTCTTAGAACTCAGCCTCCTGAGAAAAAAGTACACATATACACACAAATATCAACAAACAGGAGAAATTATCCCAACACACACACACACACACACACACACACACAGAGTACCATAAGAACATACTAAATTTTACATACATAATTCAAACCCTCATCTTAAAAAGAGGAAAATACTAAATTTCACACACAAAAACACCAACCTAGCATAAAACCCATATCTTTGGAAAGGAGAAATACACTAAATTCAGGAAGAAAGAATACAAATACAGCAGAAAAAGAATGTACCCAGATGAGAAAATTTCAAGAAAATGACATTTAACTTCAAGAAATATACATGTATATAATGCGAGAAAGCAAAGAAAAAGATGAGCACCTTTGATGGTGAAATGGTTTTAGGCAAAACTGAAAAATTGTTTAGGTTGGAAGTATGTGTTGTGAGGGGCTGAGAGTCCAATGCCATGGAAAGTCCCAAAACCTAAAAGAAACCTTTTCGGCACAATGATTTGGGCACCCAAAATAAAATCTTTCTTTCTACCAATAATAGAATAAGAATAATACTAGGGCACAAAAAAGTTACAAAAATGTATTCACAAAATCATATGTGTAATGATGTTATTGGTGTTTTTAATTAGAGTGTGGTGGTCCATTATCGATACAACCAATAAAATATCGTCACCTCACCGAAGATTTTGTGCCCTTATTTTATGCCCTAGCAGCATTGTTCATAGAATAATAGGAGTAGTGACAAAAGAAGACCAGGTTGTTCAAAGAAATAAATGCGTTATGTAGTGTAGTAAATCTCCCGTTGTTGGGAACTGCAGATGATGAAATTGATAAATCTCCCGGCTCGAGGAACATTAAAGATCACTTATTTTGGGGAAAGACTAAATGTTGACTTTTGCCTAAAAGTATGAAAGAAAATTAATAGGAAAAATATGAAAGAAAATTAATAGGAAAAAATGTTGTGAGTATAAACGTAAAAAAAAATAAAAAGAATGGGTGAGAAAAACAGTGATTTGATTGGTATTATAGAGTCTCAAATAAAGTAAGATAGACTAAAATAGAACACAAAATCTTGGGAAAACCCTGTTTTACATTAACTTAGTGTAAAACGTGTTTTTAAGCCGGTGGCAAACTTGTAAATATTAGCTTGCGCAGAAAGCGGAGATCGCTGTGAGAGGCGCGGTGGCATTGATGTAAATAACTGAAACTTATGAAAACTCACCAGGCACTTTTCAAAACTGTAGGAGGCATTTTTCAATATTACACCAGACATATTTTAACACTAGAGCAGGCACATGTTTTGACATGCCTGCTGTTTTTTTTTTTCAAGTGCCAAAAAAGTGTCTTCTCTAAGGTAAAAAAAGTGTCTGCTTGAGTTTTAAAACATGTCTGCTTTTTTTTTTTCAAGTACCAAAAAAATGTCTTCTCTAAGGTAAAAAAGTGTCTGCTTGAGTTTTAAAACATGGCTGGGTTTTTTTTTCAAAGTGCAAAAAAAAAATGTCTGCTTGAGTTTTAAAACATGTCTGCTGGTTTTTTTTTCAAGTGCCAAAAAAAGTGTCTTCTCTAAGATAAAAAAGTGTCTGCTGTGAAAGTCCCAAAAAAAATGTCTGCTGTAAAAATATTGGAATGTGCCTCCTACATTGTCGAAAAGTGCCTGCCCAAAATCCTTCTATGTGGAAAACACGTTTTACACTAAGACTAGTGTAAAACGCATTTTTCACAAGAACGACTAAAAATAGAAATAAGCTTCAAATGAAGTGGAACAAAACGAGTATACATTTGTTTACAATATTACACTCTTCACCTTAAAATACTTGTATTTACGAATTTTTATATTAAAAGATAATTAATACACTCTTCACCTTAAAATACTTGTATTTACGAATTTTTATATTAAAAGATAATTAATACAGTATATGTCTAATATACTAAATTGCTCTTAAAACTATTCAAATACTTAAAGTAATTAAAAGTTTTTACATAAATAAAATATATTATTGGTAAACAATGGTAAACATTCTTTAATAACAACAAAGTAACAAATATTTTGAGACAAAATTTTACTCTTTAAACTACCAATATTTTGGGACGAAAAGAGTAACTGTAGAGAAAAAAAAACGAAACTGCTTTTGCTGAATCATCATTGAAATTTACAATTTACAATTGAATAAATATTTTTACTATAAAATATAAATATTTCTAATAATACTTAAATGTAAAATTTAGTAACAAACGTTAAAAGATATCTTTTATATATGTATATAAAAATATTTTACATAACATACACTACAAATATTTAACATGTTGTGATAAAATTTTCACATTGGTAGTAAATTTTAACTGTGCAATGCAGTAGCAAAAGCTCTGCACAAGCGGTTTTAAGTCTAGAAAAAGAAAGAAAATAAATACTGATATATTTTTTCAAAAGGAATACTAATATACTTTTTTCACATTAATAATAAATTTTAATAGAATAGAGTCTACTATTTCGGTCTAAAATAATTTGTTTTTTTTTTCTTTGTTTTATAAAATTCATTTATATTGATAAAACAACATCAAATTTTTCCTAATATCTTATTACGTCTGTTTTAAAATAAATATATATATTTTTAATTTAAATAAAAATTTAATTTAATATAAATAGAGTACATTAATTCATTTTTGAAGATATAATTCAAAAATTGATAAGAGTAATTAAGTTTGATAAAAAAAAAAAAAAAAAAAATTCATCCGACAACTATTATAAACCCACAAAATAACTGCATCTTCTACTCTAGATTTTATATGGATTTCTAGAAGCTCACTCAACACATGTGATTTGTAACTTATTCACCGGCTTTAAGGCCCGTTTGTCGCAGCTGATGGCTGATGACTTTTGGCTGATGACTTTTGGCTGAATGACTTATGGCTTATTGTCAGAATACTGTTTGTTTTGGCTGATTTAAAAATGTTTATGAGCTGTCTTAAGCTAATTGTGACTGTTTGTTGAAAAAGCTAAAAAATGGCTGAATATAATACAAATACCAAAATACCCCTCATATATAAATAAACACATAATAATTATAATATAATATAATTGTATAACTATTATTATCTAATTATAATTATTTAATTTTTATAATTATTTAATTTTTATAATTATTAATGATTATATATTCATAATAATCATAATTATATAAAAATTAATATTATATATAATTTTATTAAGTATATAGTAATAATGATAAAATAATATTAATGATAGTAATATAGACTTAATAATATGATGATTATATAATATTAATAATATTTATAGTAATAATAATAATACTAATAATAATATAATATAATTATAATTTTAATAATTTTTATTATTAATAATTTTTTAATGATAATAATAACACAATTGTAATAATAATATATTTATAATTATATAATGGTAATAATATAATTATAAAATATTATTATTATTATTATTATTATTATTATGTAACTAACTTATATAAATCATACATAAAAAAGGATGAGTATTATTGACTTACCAAAAGTGATGAAACTTCCATATTTTCAATAAGCCAAGAAAAGCATCATTTTTCTAGCTTTCTAGCTTTTACTTATTTATTTTAGCTTATAAGTGAAAACAAACACTACTAAAATAGCTTATTTTAAGTCAAAAGCCATAAGTCAACCCAAATAAGTGAAAACAAACAGGCACTTATTCGGAGTTTCTATCTATATTATTAAATTAAATAATATTCCCTCCGTCTCAGAGTAAGAGTCTCATTTTCTTTTTTTGTCCGTCCCCAGAGTAAGAGTCACATTCCTAAAATGACAAAGAATCTTTCTATTCACCCCACTCATTCTCTCTCCTATTTTACTTTTATACTCACAACACCAATCAATTCACTATTCTCTCTCACTCATTCTTTCTCATACTTTACTTTTACACTCACAACATTTACATCACATCCAATATTTATTAATAAACATGCAAATTAGGGGTAGGACTCTTACTCCGGGACGGAGGGAGTATCTAATACTCCCTCCGTCCCGCCGGAAATTGCAAAACTTACCATTTTGGGCGTCCCATAGAAATTGCAAAATCTATAAATGGAAAGTTTTTAGTACTTTTTAATTAGTGGGTCCCACTTCTCATACTCACATCCACTAACCCACTAACTATTCTCTACCACACTTTCTCTCTCCCACTCAACTATCAACACTCACAACACATCACCTTTTTCACTTTTTCCCTTAATTCTTGTGCCATAATTTTTTTTTGAAGTTTCCGGCGGGACGGAGGGAGTATAATTTGATTACTTCCTCCGTCCCAAATGATCTTCACACTTTTTTCGACGTTACTACAGAGGAACTTTGAGCACTGTTTTCAAGTTGATTCAATTGTCCTACTGAAAGTTTAAAACTTGTTATTAATACACCATCAACAATACTATCAATGACAAGTTTTATATTTTGATTAGGATAACTTAATCAACCTAAAATCATTGCTCAAAATCCCTTCATAGTAACGTCGAAAAAAGTATGAAGATCATTTGGGGACGGGGGGAGTATTAAATAAATACTCCCTCCGTCCCAGCACAAGTAGGACTTATTTCCCTTTTAGGCCGTCCCATAACAATTGAGACTACCCAAAATGAAAATGTTTTAATATATTTACATTCAACCAACCCCACCACTTAACCCCACTAATTCTCTCTCTTCATTTTTCACCACTCACTTTATTCAACCAACACTACTATTTACCCCACTCATTCTCTCTCTTCATTTTCTATCACACATTCACTACTTTCTGTTAACCATAGTGCCCACGTCTCTAGTCCTACTTGTGGTGGGACGGAGGGAGTATATCTTAAAAATAATTACAAACTAAGTAAAATATTTATAATGTGACAGCCTAGTATAGTATGGGATTAAATTTGCTTGCACAACATAAACAAAGAAATCATGAAGAAAAGGGCCAATTAAGTTAAATATCTGCCTGCAATTATCAGAGGAAAAGAACTTTTGTGACCTTTCGTTATCACTCACTCGACCACTTCTATTGGTAGATTGTACTCCAAAAAAACAATGATCCGTGTTTGATATTTTTTTTATGTTCAAGATGTAAATGATGTTTTATCAAATAAATTTTTAAAGATAAAAAATTGTCTGAGACGGTCTCACGTATGAGATGGGTTATGTTGAAAGAGTAAATTATTTGCCTCTTATATATGGGGTTGGGTCAGCTAATTTTCTCTCTCATCAAAACACGTCTCATACATAAACGGTCTCACAGGAGACTTCCTCATTTTTTTAAAAGAGTTAATTAGGCTTGGAGTAATAGAGGGGTTTTCCAATCAAATTTGCAAGTTTTTTTTTCCTACACCAGCACTCGAAATGCAGTCTTTTTGTCAAGTTAAGACATCTTGACGGAATTAGTTAATAATCTAATTAAATGGCATGTGTCAACTACGTGATTAACAGAATTATTAGTCTGATACAAGATTTTTAAATGAGGAGGCTGAAATAAAAATAACATTTTCCTATTCCTCTTCAAACAGTGGCAGACACCAATTTCAGATTCAACTCCCCCCAACCCTCACTCATCTTTCTGGGTTTAAGAGTTAAAAAGAAGATTTTTTTTATAACTTATGGATATGGAGGAACTAGTTTCCCCCAAAACGTACTCATCACAGTTTTTGTGGTATGGGAATTTAAATGAGGTCAAGGCAATTGCAGAGTAACTTGTTTTGTCAAAGAAAGGAGGGCCTCATAATTCTCTTTTATCCATGAGAAAAAAGATCAACTCAACTCTCTTTATCATGCTTGTCTTCTTCAACAAAGTTTTCTCCTCTCCATTTCCATTTCCTCTCCAGTCATGTCCATATCAAACCTTTATTTTCTTGTATAAACATCTACTCCTTCTTCCGTCCCGGAAAGTTTCTCTCTTTTTTCCATTGTTATTTTGAATAAACTTTTGAGCAATTATTTAAACGACTTTTTTATTCTAACGAGAATTTAAAATTTGTTATTGATAATGCTTATATTGGTGTACCAATATCTTTTTCAAATTTTCATTAAAATAATTAAAAATAACTTAAATCATTGCTCAAAAGTTAATTCAGACTAAAAAATATATATATATATATATATAATAATACTAACGTTTTGAGACAGAGGAAATATGTAATACTCCTACTATATAAACTAAGCATGAGGATTCAGTGTGTGCTATTTAAATGTCCACAAAGCTATCTTGACTCAAGATGCTTGTACTTAGTGGGCAGTGCCTGCATTTAGCAACTTTCATCACTCTGAATATATAATGAATGATACACTTACAGACTTGGTATAAAATTAGCTCTCTACAAATAATTGTTAAAACCCAGACAAAGGTAGCAACAATAATACAGTAAGAAAACCAACTAGAAGCTGCTAACTACAATAACCCTTAAAAAAAATGAGTGTCCAAAATATTTTCAAACTTGTCCTTAAAGTTTTATGAGTAAGAGTGCTAAGGAGTGTCAGTGGTGGTGTTTAAAGAATGTCAATGCATTTCTATTGTTAGTGCTAGAGCGTGAGTTTAAATGACTCTCACTGTGTGTGTTAAGGCGTGTCAGTGTTAGTGTTAAGTGTGGTCGATGCTAGTGTTAAAGAGAGTCATTATAGTAGTGTCATAGTGTGTTAATAAGTCTCAAGTATTTACAAAAATGTCACCGTGCATTAAAAAGCTAGTTGGTTATTATTTACAAAAATGTCACCTCACATTTTAAAAGAACCTCCAAACATTTGCAAAAATGTTACTGCATATTTGAAAGGAAAAAAAAAACGTTTATCGTAAGTGTTAAGAAAAACGCGTTTTTTCTAAAATGTTGGCCATATTTTTCAATAAGAAGTACTACTCTCCCTCCGCCCCAGTTTAAGGTTCTTATTTTCTATTTTAGTATGTCACAGTTTAAGGTTCTTAGTTGTTTTATTCTTTAAATGACAAAATATGAATAGTGTTTTGGGCAATCTTGTCCTCAAAAAATTCATATATTATAAAAATATCATTAATTACCTAATTACTTTTCACACAATTGCTTTATGAATTGACAATTATATCCTTTACACACTACTATTTTTTACCGAAGTTTGCCTTGATTCTTTAATAAGCATGCAAAGTCAAACTAAAAAAACTTAAATCGGAACAAATGGGGTATCTATTATGAAATAAATGTCATACCTTCCAATTTAGTTTATTATAAATTTAGTTGATTTTCATAAACTAACCATTTTGTAGGCACAACATTGATATGACAATGGAAGTGTAAGGAATCATTTTGTATATAGATTGGAGACAATCGTGGAAACTTAATAGAAATTTTAAAATGCTAAATCGCGAATCGTAACATTTATTTCAAGACGGATGGATGAGTTTAATGATGAGCAAAGAAACCGTGTAAATTTTATTGCACGTTAAAATTTAAGAAAGTAAATCAAATGATCTTTTCTCTCAAAAGGCAAAAATAAAATAAAATAATCTTCAAAATTTGACCGTTAAACATTCAACTTTCCACCTTTTCTATTCAAAAAAATAAATAAAATTAAAATGAATACAAATACTAGTCTATATATGACCGTTGCCCCTCTTTATTAGTAATATCATCTCCACCCACTTTCTCTCTCATCTGTGAGAATCCATTATTTGAAAACACACACACAAACACACAGTAGATTACAGTCTTGAAAGAAGGGTTTGTTCTCTCCAAATTCAATTTCAATGGCGTTAAGATCTCTTGATAATGCTCTACCCACAACACCAGAAAGGCCCAAAAAGCAAGTCAAGGTTGCGATTTCAATCAAGAAACAGACTGATGTTCATGTTAACGATGAAAATACAGCCCCTGTGCCCCCTCCTCCGGCAACCGCCGCCGCCGCCACCGCCATTGACTCCATTGATTACATCTCTTCTGAAAATCTCACACCCATTTCCGACCCGGAATCCAATTACCAAGTAATTAGTCTCTATCCGTAGTATAAATATTTGATTGAGTCTCTCTCTATCTCTCTCTCTCCCCCACTCACTCTGTGTGTGTGTGTGTGTGTGTGTTTCTGTGTAAAAATGTGAGCTTTTTGAAATTAGGTGATGTGACCCATTTGGGGATTTATTTTAATTTCGATGGTTTTCATATTTTAAAAAAATTAGGGCCAATTGTGTGTGTGTGTTTTGATACCATTTGGGGATTTAAATTTAAATTTTGATAATCTTGATTTTCATTTAGGGTTTGATTGAAGGATTAGAATCAAAAGATTGGTTGAAGGTTTGTGAGTCACTGAACAATGTTAGGAGGTTTGCATTGTATCACTCCACCATCTTGCTCCCAATCTTGTAAGACTTTTTCTTCTCTATTTTCTTGTTTTTCATTAAATTAATTATGAATTGGGATCTTTTTTTTTCTTTTTTCTGATATGTTAATGATGCATACATAATATACAGGGAAAAAGTTTTGTTGGTCATAGTAAAGTCAATGAAGAACCCTAGGAGTGCTCTGATCAAAACCTCAATCATGGCTTCTTCTGATCTGTTCAAATCATATGGTGACAAGTTGCTGGATTCCACCACATCTGATGCATTTGACCATATGGTATAAATACCCAGATGCCCAATTTTCTGAATTTCTTTGATTTATGAAAATATGGGGTCTCTTTTTTTTTTGGATTTTTCTTGATTTTTATTTTTTGGTGGGGTCCACAGCTACTTCAGCTCCTTCTGAAAGCCTCTCAAGACAAGAAATTTGTTTGTGAAGAAGCTGATAAAGCTCTCAATACAATGGTGGGGTCCACAACTCCATTGCCATTGCTTCATAAGCTTAAAGGGTATGTTAGTCATACTAATATGAGAGTCAGAGCCAAAGCTGCAGTTTCAATCTCCAATTCTGTCTCAAAAATGGTACTCCCTCCGTCCCAATTTATTTATTTATTTATTTATTTTTTGATTGTCTATAATTTCAAGTTAATCCAACTACTCAATGAAAATCTAAAATTTTGCTTGCTTGTTGGATCGCGGTCCTATGCAGTTAAACTGTTATAATATATTTTTATCAGTGTGAGATCGGATGTGCGAGTTACATTTTACCGTAACAGCTGTCCAACAATCCGACTGGACATGCCCCAAATTCCTTGTTTGTTCACAAATCTGTTGTTCTGAATCGTACAATGTTGAATTTTAGGGATTTGAAGAAATGAAAGAGTACGGATTGGTGTCTTTGATTCAAATGGGGGCGGAGTTGCTGAAAGACAGGCTACCAGAGGCGAGGGAAGCAGCTCGGAGAATTGTGACATTTATGCACAAGACAATTAAAGAGAATGATGAAGCGGACGAGGTAGAAAAAGATGGAGAAGAGAAAGAGGAGGAGGAGGAGGAGGAGGAGGATAAATGGCAAAGCTTTTGCCAGTCTAATTTGGCAGCCATTGATGCACTTGCCATTCTTAAAATTGTACCTTCTCAGTAAAGGGTCTGATAGTTTATATAGCCTTCATGCTTCAAGCTTCTGATGAAGATGGGCTTAAAATTTCAATTTTATGTACTTCCTTGGCCATGCTTATACATTGGCATATTTTTTCATTGAAATAAAATGTTTGGTTTTAGGTCACCTCCCTCTTTGTCCATAGTTGGCGGGCCATTCCTCGTTCGGGATATCCCCGCCCCCCCCCCCCCCGAACCGGACGTGAGGGTCTCCCCTCATCCGGCTCGTGACAACTTTATTTATGAAATGACAATTTTACCCCTAACTATTTGAAATCACAAACATTACATGAAATAATATACCATGATGAACAGGACTAACTGGAATTCATGCAGAATTGCAGACCCAAAAACAGGTTAAAGCTTGAGCAAAATTACTCATAAAAATGACCAAGTGCTTCTCCTTTGGGTAAAATCTGAAATATATTATCTTGGTAACCAAAAGTTACATACAAACAAAATCATGATTAATTACATTTTCCTTCACTGATCACTACTACATGTACATCCTTTTTTCATCAGTTCTGGAAGGGAAAACCTCACTCCCACCCGAATAACTCAAGTAAATATAGAAAACAAGAAAGACGATAAGAAGAAGACGTGAATGTAAATCTGTAATTTGGCTCCGCGTGCTTTTAACCTACTTGTGATGGTAGAAGTCATGTTAACTTTGACCGACTAAAGACTTCAATGCCTTCTCAACATCAGGAAGCGGTTGCCCAGCATAGAGCTCTAGTTGTCCTTTCTTTACAACAAGTACTTTCATGGTCTTTGATTTTAGCGCCTCCTCAAGTTCCTGAAAAAAAAAAAAAAACAAAACAAAAAAGTCTCACTAAAATGTTGAGCAAATTTGAAAAAAAAATAAAAAAATCGCACATTCATTAGGGACGGAAGGCAGTACTACACTTGCATAAGAATGACTTGATAAGTGCTCATATTACCATCAACCAATCTATCGTGTTAATTAATTTGATGCTTCACAAATATTCACAAGCACACATTTTTCCCTCGGTACCTCATCCACCAACAATTGCATAGATCGTTGGTGTAAGGGGTTGTTCTAGCTTAATCTGTAATACTTGGGGAATTAGTGTCTCATTCCCTACTTATATTCCGTTCATGTGTTCACAAACTAACCTCAATAAGGATTTTTTTTTGAGATATTCTTACTCTGGCAGCGAAGTGACATGTCCGCCCCAAAAAAGTTGACCTCAAAATAGCAAACATTAAGTTTAACTTGTTGAACAATGAAACAGAACTACGCAAGCATTGTGTTCAATCAACACAACATTCGTCCATTTTTTATGCCACGAGACAAGAAAGATTGGAGTGATCAGAACTGAGAGTAAGACTCTCACTTTTGTAGGTATCGATGTAATTCCAGCACTAAAGCCAATGAGTTCTTGAAAGTATGATTCAAGAATATGGCAGAAATTGGTGGCATCTGTATGGTCTTCAAAAGCAACTCTATAAACTGTGTCGCCCCTGCCCTGAGAAGTGCTCCTTAAAGTATATAGCCCTTTTGATTCTCCACCATCACTTCGTAAAACAATAGCCTGAAGTAAAATGTGACAAGTAAGAACAACTGGTAATTTTTCTACTTCCTCCGCCCCATAATAAATGTGGCACTTTCCTTATTGGTTCTTCCCAAAATAAATGTTACTACCTCTGTCCCGCTTTAAGGTTCTTACTTTCCTTTTTAGTCTGTCCCAATTTAAGGTTCTTACTTTGTTTTATTACCTAAAATGGAAAGTGGGACCCAGTTGTCATTCTCACAACAAAAACTCCCTACCCACTTTCTCCCTCCTACTTTACTTTTCATACTCACAACATTTACTTTTTCTTAATCTCCGTGCAAAGTCAAACTAAGAACTTTAAATTGGGACGGAGGGAGTACGTTTTAAAATAAGGAATGAGTCTTGGTGCATTTTTAACAACATACAAGCAATGCACAAATATGTAAAGCACATTTTAAAAGTGTTGACTACTCAAATGCACATTTATTATGGGACGGAGATAGTATTTATCATCAGCAATGTTGAAACCAAGAAACAGAAAAAGCGGAAAAGATGTAATCATATGATTAATTTTTGTGAGCACTTAAGGTTTAAGATTTTCTACTTACTAAAACATACAGAAGACTCAACCACCAAAAATCAGTATTGGCATATGACTTCTGGCCGCTGAATCCTTTGTTTGCTTTTCCATTTCCAACTTCTTTGATCTTCAAACTTTCATTCCCACTCAAATCATCATGTTTCTTGGACACTGACTCTAGCATATCATGGTGTTTTGATTGTACGAAGTTTTGAAAATTTTGCGCCTCCAGACTAACTGGTTTTACTTTTTCCTGCACTGCAGAATACCCATGACTTAAAAATAATAACAGTAACTGAGAGAGTATGGTGACTTGAGATTTGAGACTAAACATACTATGTATACTACTTATGACAGAAATACACTCCATACAGTTTGCAGCTCTTCAAGAAAATCTTGCGGGTTGCGACTCGATATGAGTTATAACATTCCTCTGTATTATTTTTTGGGATTTCTAAAATTTATAAATGCTGATATAGTGCATGTAGTATTGGGTAAACTGAATGTAACCGTTTTTTTTTTAAGGATAAATTGGAATTGAATGTAACCATTTTTAGGATAAATTGAAAAAAAAAAGGTCCCTCCAACTAATAATAAAAGGAGGCCCACTTTACCGTTGGGTTTGTCAAAATATAGTACCATCCCTAGAAGAGAGTATAATTATGGTGTAGCACCAATGGGGAACAAACATGTAAGGCCACATTCTTAAAAAGTTTGACCGGTCATGTTACCATATTCTCATTTCGTACCAGCTCAAAGTGCACACTCAATGTTGGGCACAGGACTTATGGAGTAACTATATATATATATATTCAAAAGTACTGATAGTGGAATAGAGGTTGTGATTATGATATGTGGGATAGGATTTGCAAGTGGAACCACAATTTGTGTGTGAGAGTATGACAAGTGCGGTAAGATAAATATGTTAATACAAAAAGATGTCCATTTTTACGAAGTGGGACTTATCTATGACATTCCCTGAAAGGGAAAGTGTGCGAGCTGGGACGGAGGGAGTATTATCTTTTTTGGACAGACAAATAATATTAGGGCGTTTATAATCCATACAAAAAGCATTATTATAAGCAAACCAAGCTGCCAATAAAAACATGTACTCCCCCCCATTCCAAACAATGTTATCACATTCCACTGTCTATCCCTAACAAACAGTCTCAATTCTAAAAACGATAGTAACTATAGTGTATATTAAATAAGGTACAAGCATGTCAAGCATAATCCACAAAAAATGACTTGTCAAATGTGACTATTCTCTAGGACAGAGGGAGTACTATTTTCCGCTTAAAGAGTCCACAATAGAAATTAGTTTGAAATTTGAATTTTTATTTCCAAATACCCTAAGTAGGTTTTTCTTCCTGCTATTTTACGTTTTTGGTAGCAAGAGTACGTATTTGGGAACTTATAAACTTACATATCTTAGTTTTTCCAACAATACTCTATTTGCATCACAAATTGAAAAGATGGAAAGGAAGACTCTTTGAGTGGAATATAGAAAAGGAAAAGAAGAGTAACTGAGATTACAGAAAAATAATCAGAACGGCAAACTCTTACCTACTACAACAAATACTCAAATGATGTAAAAAAAAAAATACCAAACGACAACCAATAGAGTACTTTAAAGAACATTACCGGCACTCTGCTCAGATTCTGTCACTCTGGATTTTGTTCGTCTCCTTTCCTTCACATACTTCTTCCTTGAACCCTGAATCTGTGTACTCTCTTCTGCTGGCAATTTCATTCCCTTGTCTTCTTCCAAAGACATAGAAGAACCTCCCAACACATCACTTCTTGACTGGTTTAGCTGCTCAGATGTTGTCACTCTTCCTTTTGTTTGTGCCCTTTCCTTAACAATCTTCTTTCTTGAACTGCTGCTATTACGTGCAGTTTCTTTTGCTGGTAGTTTACGCCCCTTGTTTTCTTCCAAAGACGTAGTAGACACATTATCCAATAAGTCACCTCCGGGCAGGTTTTTATTATTATCACCACGACCATTTTGTAATTTCCCACTTGTTTTTACCACTGTCACATGATCTTCCCTACCCGTAAAACCCTTTGGTTTAGTATCCCCTGCATCAATACCTAAATTAGTCAACCTTAGCTTCTTCTTAAACATCAATGTCTTATATGTTTTTTCTGCAGTCAAACCTTTTCGTGACAATGGCTGCTTCTTAGAACCCTTTTTCGATTTTCTCAGAACAAGGTCATCATCGTCATCCTCCTCCTCGTCCTCATATTCATCCACATTGTTTCCCTCCGACTTTAACTTTTCCTTTTCACGTGCTTCCCTTGCTAATGCTCGAATTTCAGCAATTTTCTTATCCATTTCAGACTTATATACTACAGCTCCTTCATTGATAATGCCTACCAAGTTTCCATTTTCTTTCAACAACAGCTCCGGATTTGGTTTGTTACGTCCATCATTATTTTCTTTCAACAAAACCTCCGAGTTTTGCTTGTTATTTCCATTATTTTCTTTCAACAACATCTCCGATTTTGGTTTATTATTTCCATCATTATTTTCTTTCAACAAATGCTCCGGGTTTGGTTTGTTATTTCCATCATTATTTTCTTTCAGCAAAAGCTCCGATTTTGGTTTGTTATTTCCATCGACCATACCCAAATTTTGATCTTTTTTAAAAGAATTAATTTTTTTTGCCATCCAGATTGACCGAATGGAGTTAATCACACAGGCTGCAACAAAAATTACCTCAATTTGAATCATGGAAAAACTAGAAAAAGGATTACCAGCAATGGGTTTTACAAGTTCAGATGAGCTTCTTGTTTCTTCTGATTGAGAAAATTCCCTCACTTCAGCAACCCCAATCTTTTCGCCGGCAAACTGGTCAACATCTAACTCCGGCAGCTGCTCAAGTCGGTCAGACTCATCATACTCCTCACTCTCAAACTGGTCAAAGGGAATATCCGAACGGAACGCCTTCATTCCCTCACCGGAAAATTGATCCGAGAGAAAGCCTGGATTCCCCTCATTTGACTCAAAACCCTCCACAGAATGGCTGGTAAATTGGTCGGAACAGAACTCCGGCGGTTCTTGTTCTTCAATTCCGTCGGACTCCTTCACCTCTTGAGCAACAAATTGGTCAGATGGAAACTCCACCTGCTGTTTCTGTTCAAGTGGAGATTCAATGGGAATAATTGGGTTTGCAGGGGTCAATTCATGGGGGATAGGAGGGGTTTTGAGGATTTTGGGACGGAGGTAGTTTTTTCTCTTGGTGGGTTTAGATGGGAATCTAATGGGGATAGCGCAAACTATTACAGAACGCTTTCTTGCCGGCGGGAAATGGAAGGAAATGGTTGCGGCGGCAGTGGCGCAGGGCGCAGCCGCCATGACGGACGAGTAGAAAGCGGCGCTATGGTAACTCAACAGTCCAGAGTGAACTCTGCTGCGGCACTTGAAATGATTTTTGATTTTTCTCCAAATAAAGATAAAAGGAAAAAGAAAATCTTTTTTCATTTTTCAAATTTTATTCCCATATCTTAGTTTTAACTCTGAAAATCTCGAGATAAACTTGTTTCACCCTCGTTTTAATGTAATACTCCCTCCGTTCCACCCGAATTAGGATTTTTGGGTTGGGCACGGAGATTAAGGGAAAAGTGTTAGTGGAGTAGGTGTTTTGAGTATAAAAAGTAAAGTAGGAGAAAGAAAGTGGAGTAGAAAATAATGAGTGAAAAGTTGTTGTGGGTGTGAATGTGGGTCCCATCAAATAAAACATTTCCATTTTTTGTTGTCTTAATTCGAATGGGACACCCAAAATAGAAATTTGTCATAATTCAAGTGGGACAGGGGAGTATTTGTTTCCATCTCTTAATATAAAACAGGTTTTATACATCTCTTAGTGTAAAAGAGGTTTTTAATAGAGCAATGCTAGGGGCACAAAAAAAGATTACAAAATGATAGATACAAAATGAGATGGCGATATTTTATTGGTTGCATCGATAGTGAACCTGTCACACTCTAATTAAAACCACCAGTAAAATCTTGACACATCATTTTGTGAGCCAAATTTTGTGAGATTTTTTGTGACATCAACACTTATCCCAAAAGCACAAGCCTACTACACGTACGGATTTGGAACCTCTACCCTATCCAGTGGCAGACCTAAGATTTCTAAAGAGCAGGTGCACAATTTCATTGCATGACTTCAAAACTAAAATTTTCCGTAACGTAATTACATTATAATTGATAAATGACTATTTTATAGTCATTTAAGGTCTAAAATTATAGTTTATTAGCTTTTATTACACTTAAAATTACTTATTTTCTACTCTTTATTTGATATAATGCACTTGGAGAATGTTTCTATGATGCAAACATGTTTTTTAGTACATTCTTGAGGAAAAAGGGAGCTAATGCATCATCTTTGTGAAGGAAGAACGCTTGGAAAAGAAGGAAATAAGCTAGCCCATTAAAAGTCAAAAGTTCAGTCAAAGCAAGGTCTGCTCGGGCGAGCAGTACCCTTGACTCGGCCGAGCATAGGGAATCAGAAGGGCAGATTTATTTTCAAAGGCTTGCTCGGCCGAGCACTTTTCCTTGACTCGGCTGAGCACCCCCTGAATCAGCAAAATGTGCCTTTTCAAATGAAGACCTCTCCAAGCACCCATCCGGGAAAGATTGCCTCCCCTCCTCCAAAGCTTATATATAGAAGTAGAAATGAGTGATTAAGATATCTAGAAACATTGTAAACTTACTATAGTGAAATTTGTACTCTCAAACATCAAATAATTCTCAGAATTTTTGAAAGACATTCATCATTTCTTGAACAAACTTCTGAGTTTTCTCAAGCAATAATATCAAGAGGTTATTTTCAAGTCTTTGTCTCCATTTCAAGTTCAGAATAAGTATCTCTACTCTTTTATCTCATCTTCATCTTATTCTTCTCTTTTCACAAATGGCTTGTGAGTAATCCCCATATTTCTTGGGGTTGGAAACTCAACAAACACTTGTATTTACTAATATTCATGCTCTAAATCTACTTTCTTCATCTTAAACAATTCTACTTTATCAAACTTTAACGCCTACAACCATGATAACGTCCATAGCTTGTATGAATCTTAGTTAATCAAGGGAAGTACTGATCGGAGAACCTTGATTAGCGGATCCATATAGTCAGAACTAAGTTCATTACTCACGAGAGTAGTGTAATGGCTTAGGGATGCTCCTTGAGTGGAAAGTATGCTGATTTTCATAAAAGAAAACTTAATGGATTCTTACTAATTATGGGCCATCGAGAGATAGGGCATAATTAGTATGAGAATACAAACGCTACTTGCTTGATCGTGAGAAGTAGTGTAGGCCAAGCGTATCATCCTTGTTTTAAAATGAAACTTTAAACTAAATAGAGCATGGATTGTTGATGAATATATGTTGTTGATGTTCCAATCCCAAGGATTCCCTAAAATATAAGAGTTTTTATCTAAGTTATAGTAATTACAATTTCATTTCTAGTTTAGTGACAAACAATTTTATAACCCCCAATCATTTTCCTTTCTCTATTTTTTATTCTAAGCAAAGATATTTTGTAAGTAAAGTTGTCCTCGTGGGATCGACTCGCTCTTGCACTATCTATACTACATACACCCGTGCACTTGCGGAATAAACACTAACAAGTTTTTGGCGCCGTTGCCGGGGACAACGGTTTACTTTCAAAAAATTTCTTTTGCTTTCTATTTTTAGTTTTTAGTTTAATTTTTTTTAAATTTTTTGGTTATTATCTAACATCCCGTCAAAGAAGTTTTGTCTTTAAATTTTATTTCATTTAGGTACTCTCGGAGTATATGAAAAGAGCCCGGAAGCCGCTTGAAGAGTTTGATCCGAAGCCAGAAAGGACCTTTCACGAAAGGTTAAGAAAATTCAGAGAATTCCTAGAAGCAGAAATGGCACAAAATGGTGACCAAAATGGAGACGGTGACGGAATACCTGCCACGCCACCACCTAGAACCCTTCGGGAGTTTGTTAACCCAAGTACCCCGGGAACTAGGACACCAATCGTGGTGCCAAATGCCGACGCAGCCCACTTTGAGATCAAGCCACAACTTTTGCACATGGTTATGAATAACCAATTCGGTGGCTCGGCACTTGAAGATCCCCACCTTCACATCCAATCCTTCTTGGAATATTGTGACACCACCCGAATCATAGGTGTCACTCCGGAAGCTATTCGGATGCGCCTTTTCCCATTCTCACTAAGGGATAAGGCGAAACAATGGTTGAACGCGGTCCCCCACAATTCATTAACAACTTGGGACCAAGTTCAAGAAGCTTTTCTTGGACGCTTCTTCCCTCCATCCAAGACCGCTCAGATCCGGACCAAAATAACAAATTTCAGTCAAAATGGAGATGAGTCGTTATATGATGCTTGGGAGCGCTTCAAGGAGCTTTTAAGGATGTGTCCACACCACGGGCTTGAAAAGTGGTTGATAGTGCACACCTTCTACAATGGTCTCACATTCAAAACTAGAGAGACCATCGATGCTGCCGCGGGAGGAGCATTAATGAACAAAGGAGTGGATGAGGCATATGACTTGATCGAGAGCATCGCCTTGAACCACTACCAATGGTCTAATGAAAGGGACCAACCGCAAGGAACAGCAGGTAAGTTTAATGTTGATGTTGTTACTCTTCTATCTTCGAAATTTGATATGCTTTTTAAGAAGATTGATAACTTGAATACAAATTCTGTGGCTAACGTTAACGTTATTTGTGAACTATGTGGGTCAAACTCACATAGTAGCGAAAGTTGTGATTTGCTTGACACTAATTCTAGTGAACAAGTCAATTTTGTTAATTCTAATGGACAAAGAGGGGGTATGTATTCTAACACATACAATTCCGAATGGAAGAATCACCCCAATTTTTCCTATAGAAGTAATAATGTTTTAAACCCACAACCTTCCTCACAGCCACCGGGATTCGTACCCAAGAATTTCAACAATAATTCTTTCCCTCCCCCTAAATCTAAATTAGATCTTCTTATAGACTATATGGTCGAGAATAATAAAAATCAGGAGAAGATTAATAATGAATTTAGGGAAAACTTTAAAGTTTTGAATAATAGGTTTGATAACCTAGCAGCGCATAATAAGATGCTTGAAAATCAGCAAGCTCAACAGGCCAGCACATCGCATAGACCACAAGGGAGTCTTCCCGGTCAACCTCAAAGGCCAAATGAGCATGCAAATGTAATAGTCTCGCTAAGTAAGGAAAAAGAGAACAATAGTCCAACCCCACTAGAAGTTGAGACTAAGAATGGTAAAAGCGAGATTAGTTACAATAAATACTTTGAACCACCGATACCCTATCCTCAAAGATTAATCAAGAAAGGGGTTAATGATCAATATGCTGAGTTTTTGAAAATTTTGAAGTCTTTAAATGTTAGAGTTCCTTATTCAGATGATGTAAAAGAAATACCTTCTTATGCAAAACCTTTAAAAGAAATGCTCTTTAAGAAGAAGTCTTTAGAAGAATTTGAGAACTTTACTTTAGCGGAAGACGTTAGTGCAATTTTACAAAAGAAACTTCCCCCAAAACTCAAAGACCCCGGCATTTTTTCTATCTCTTGTAGTATCGGTAGGTGCAACGTGGAAAACGCTATGCTTGACTTAGGGGCTAGTGTAAGTATAATGCCTTTTTCGGTAAGTGTGAGATTAGGTGTAGGGGAACTCAAGCCCACTACCATATCTCTCCAATTGGCAGACCGATCCATACAATACCCGATTGGTATTATGGAAAATTTGCCCTGTCGTATAGGGAGCTTAATCATCCCTGTCGACTTTGTGATCCTCGAAATAGAGGAGGATAAAGATATTCCAGTCATCCTTGGTAGGCCATTCCTTGCCACAGCAGGAGCTATTATAGATGTTAAAAAGGGTACGCTTACTCTAAATGTAGGAAATAAGACAGAAGAATTCTGGAAGCAAAACCCAACGATTGAAAACTCTTGTCGAAAAAATGAAGTCTTTGACAATAATCATGAGGAAATAAATGTCATTCAATCTATGGATCCAAAAAAAGATCATATAGACAAATTAAATACTTATGAAAAATATGTCAAAGGAATTAAGGAGTCAAGGGCCAATGATAAGAATATAGACTGGAAAAGGATGCTACATGACGAAGATGAAGGGGATGATATCATAGAGAGGACAAAAGAAGTAGCACCCAAGAAAACAACGGGATTTCGAGCATGTGAAGACTATCGTAAATTAATCCCGTCAAAGAAAAAGAATGGATGGCGCATGTGCATCGATCATAGGGCCTCAATCAGACCAACGAATATGCAATGGAAAGTTGTCAAGGACAATAGGCCATCTCAATACCATGCCATGCCCATTAAAAGAAAGGCGTCGAGCTAATGACGTTAAACAAGCATCATCGGGATGGTAACCGGTGGATTATTATTTATTTATTGATTTATTTATTTATTTTATTTATTTATTTTTATTATTATTATTATTTCCATCTAATGTTTATTTTGTAGTATGTATATATATAAAAAAAAAAAAAAAAAAGTTATTTCAGGTTTCGCTCGGCCGAGCACCATACAAGACGCGGCCGAGCAGAAGAGAGTCAGAAAGTGGTACATTCAGAAGAGGATCGCTCGGCCGAGCATATCGGGGTTGACTGGCGAATTTTGGTAAAAAAAAAAAAAAACGGGTCTTTTGATTTTTTTCCCATTTTTTCATCTTCTTCAACTCTTCTTCTCTCTAAACCCTCTCTACCCGAAACCCACACATCCTACCCTCCAAATTCCGGCGAAAACTCCATCCTCTCCGGCCAAATATCCCATCCCTAACCTCCCTTCACCTCCCAAACACCATATCCACAATCAAAACCCACCAAATCACCCCAAAATCTCCCAAAACCAAAAAAAAAAATAACCCAAGATTGCCAAACCCATAAAAGTCATCAATCAAACCCACAATTCTCATAAAAAACCATCTCCATATCACCTCTAAAACATCTAACCCACCTCAAAACATCCAATTCCAGTCCAACTCACCCTAAAATCGAAACCCTAGGTTTTGCCCCAAAATTCAAAATCCGGGTTTAGTTGAAATTGAAGGTCAAGGTTCATTCTTTTGGGAATTTTGAGGCTATTGGAGGAGAAAGAACAAAGATTGAAGCTCATTCCATCATTAACATTCGGGTAACAAAAATTTTCACTCCTTCTCTCTCTAAAATCATTTGGGTTATCTTGCTTTGTTTTTGATTATTGTTGTAATGGAGAGTCGTGGAAAGAGGGCAACTTCTAAGGCATCTAAAGCCTCTGGGAGTGGGACTAAGAAATCAAAGAAGGGTGAGGGTTCAAGTTCGAATTTAGTTCCTACTCTAAACAACTTGGGAATCCAATTTAAATCTAATCCCGAGCTAAAAAGATTTGAAAGGTTAGCAGGAAAAGATGTTAAGCCAACCCAGTTCCCAAATTTTGATGCTATGGGGTCATTAGGTATTCAAGGAAATATTTGGAATTTGCACATAGGATTGGAAGCGCAAGATTTCTTGCGATCTCAGGCAAAAACTTACGAAAGCATCACCCTCGAATTCCTAAGCACAGTGTCAAAAACAACAAGGGATAGGATAGACATAGCATCGGGTGAGCAATTTGAAGATATTAGGCTAACATTTCGTCTCTTGAATAATTCCTATAAGCTTGATTTGGAAGAAATAAATGAAATCCTTGGTTGGCCTTCCCCTAGAAATCTAACAAATGAGTTCCCTCCAGAGTTTAATGCGGACCTCTTTTGGTTACAAATCACTGGGCAAACACCTTTTCTTCCTAGAACCGCTAAGGCTTCCTTAATTGTCCACCCCGTTCTCCGCTACATCCATAGAATGTATGCGTGCACTATCTTTGCAAGAGAAGATAAAGGAACAATAAATAGGCCTGAGTTGTTTCTCCTTTGGGCTTTTGTGACTGGTTATAGGGGAATTAATCTAGGGAAATGGTTAGTCGACCGTCTTTTGGACCATGTTTCCCCTAATTTCCCTGGGGATATTCATATTGGAGGAATGATAACATTATTTGCTGAATATGTGCACATTGAGATACCTGAGGAAGGACCAAACGCTTGGGAACCAGTCCGAGGTTCAAGGGCATTGGACATAGCTGCCCTTAAAGTGATGAATATGATTTCTGAAAATGAGGAAGGAAGCTATACAATGTATGTTGGAGGAGGAGCAAATAGAAGACCATACACCCACTTACCCAACAACCAATTGCCCATCATCATCTTAAACCAACCTCAAACTTGGATTTTTCCAAGTAATCAAGGACCCAATATTCAACAAAATGAGCCAATGGGAGAGCAACAAGAAGAACCGCAACAACACCATTTCCAAAACCAAATGCCTCCCGATTTTTATGACCAATCAACCAAATGTTCATCCAGCAAAACCAAATGTACCAACAAAATACCCAAATCCTTAACCGACTCGATCAATATTCCACCAATTTTGATCAATTTCGCACCAACATGGAGGATCGGGTCAACCACATTCAGGGAAGAGTTGATTACATTTACAACTATGGAATTGGAAATTGGATGAATTTCAGGCCTCCAAATCAGCAACCACCGCCACCATTCTAGTCGGTACCTCTTTCTCCCTCTCCTTTAAATTACTCTTGTCCCAATTTTCATTCCTACTTTTCAAACATTAGGGACAATGTTTCATTTAAGTGTGGGGGGGTAGTATCTATCTTTTTATGTTTTTCTTTTCAAAGAAAATGTAAGGGCAATGTTCCCGATTTTCAAAAAAATAAAAATAAATAAATATATATATATATATATATATATATATATATATATATATATTTAGCCAATGCTCCCGTTGATGAGAATGTTATCTTTATTATCATTTGCCTATGTAAAACTTTTTCCTTTTAACTTTTACTTCTTAAGAAATTTGATAATAACAACATAGGATTATATTGGATTATAAATAGAAAATTTTCAAAATTAATATGAACTTTTAAATCCTATTGAATAGAAGCATTACATTATTAATGAGTTTGTGGGCATTAAGTTTGGATACAACATACTTGTGAAACTTTTAAAACATTTTTTGTATATGCATCTCAAAAACTTTCATTTCTACTCTTTTTCAAAGGTTTTTCATCCTTGTTATGCTTATGAATCACAAAAATTTTTGCTTTAATCCATCTTTCCATTCCCACTTTTAAGAGACTAATTAATCAATTTATTCTTCTTTTGATTGTCCATTCAAATATCTAAATGAATATATCATTATAGAGTGTGACAATTTAGAAGCAAGAAACTCAATTGCCACGTCTAATTAATTAAATCTCGAACCTTATTCCACTATCATCCTTCACCTTTCATCAATTTTTGTGATTCAAAATGCATAACGACATATGGACATCTTTGTTAAAGAATAAAGATCATAGTTTAAGATATGTATATTCAAGCATGAAAAATTTATTCACAAAGCACTCTAAAAGAGTGAATATAATTTTTAATTCATACTTATGCCCCACAAACTTATTTGGTTATCTCTATATGCTCTTATTCAATGGTATTTATTCATGTTATATTAACATTCAAACTTTTCTATTTGCACTTCAATATCATCCTACCTTCTTCTTTACAAATCTCTTGAGATGAAAAACTTAAAAGGAAGAAATTTTATAAAGGCAATATTATATAACAATATTCTGAGGGAGCATTGAAGACCTTTCTTGTTTTTTTTCTACTAGTGTCATTTGCACTCCTCTCTTTTTGAACATTTAACTTGCTCGAGGACAAGCAAGATTCTAGTGTGGGGGAGTTTGATAAATGACTATTTTATAGTCATTTAAGGTCTAAAATTATAGTTTATTAGCTTTTATTACACTTAATATTACTTATTTTCTACTCTTTATTTGATATAATGCACTTGGAGAATGTTTCTATGATGCAAACAGGTTTTTTAGTACATTCTTGAGGAAAAAGGGAGCTAAGGCATCATCTTTGTGAAGGAAGAACGCTTGGAAAAGAAGGAAATAAGCTAGCCCATTAAAAGTCAAAAGTTCAGTCAAAGCAAGGTCTGCTCGGGCGAGCAGTACCCTTGACTCGGCCGAGCATAGGGAATCAGAAGGGAAGATTTATTTTCAAAGGCTTGCTCGGCCGAGCACTTTTCCTTGACTCGGCTGAGCACCCCCTGAATCAGCAAAATGTGCCTTTTCAAATGAAGACCTCTCCAAGCACCCATCCGGGAAAGATTGCCTCCCCTCCTCCAAAGCTTATATATAGAAGTAGAAATGAGTGATTAAGATATCTAGAAACATTGTAAACTTACTATAGTGAAATTTGTACTCTCAAACATCAAATAATTCTCAGAATTTGTGAAAGACATTCATCATTTCTTGAACAAACTTCTGAGTTTTCTCAAGCAATAATATCAAGAGGTTATTTTCAAGTCTTTGTCTCCATTTCAAGTTCAGAATAAGTATCTCTACTCTTTTATCTCATCTTCATCTTATTCTTCTCTTTTCACAAATGGCTTGTGAGTAATCCCCCTATTTCTTGGGGTTGGAAACTCAACAAACACTTGTATTTACTAATATTCATGCTCTAAATCTACTTTCTTCATCTTAAACAATTCTACTATATCAAACTTTAACGCCTACAACCATGATGACGTCCATGGCTTGTATGAATCTTAGTTAATCAAGGGAAGTACTGATCGGAGAACCTTGATTAGCGGATCCATATAGTCAGAACTAAGTTCATTACTCACGAGAGTAGTGTAATGGCTTAGGGATGCTCCTTGAGTGGAAAGTATGCTGATTTTCATAAAAGAAAACTTAATGGATTCTTACTAATTATGGGCCATCGAGAGATAGGGCATAATTAGTATGAGAATACAAACGCTACTTGCTTGATCGTGAGAAGTAGTGTAGGCCAAGCGTACCATCCTTGTTTTAAAATGAAACTTTAAACTAAATAGAGCATGGATAGTTGATGAATATACGTTGTTGACGTTCCAATCCCAAGGATTCCCTAAAATATAAGAGTTTTTATCTAAGTTATAGTAATTACAATTTAATTTCTAGTTTAGTGACAAACAATTTTATAACCCCCAATCATTTTCCTTTCTCTATTTTTTATTCTAAGCAAAGATATTTTGTAAGTAAAGTTGTCCTCGTGGGATCGACTCGCTCTTGCACTATCTATACTACATACACCCGTGCACTTGCGGAATAAACACTAACAATAATACATAAGTTCAAATACAATTGTCTCATACGGAGAACCAATACAAATATCCAAATCAATTTTGTCCCTTTTGCGTTTTCATACGTTGAAAACGTTTAATATCATTGTCCATGACTTTTCTAAGAAATTGTTTTAGTGAAATTTACAAGACAAATTATACTAAAGTACACACTTTCAAAAATTTTGGTATGATCAATTGTTTTTTAAAAAAACAAATAAACTCTAGTTCAAAAAAAAAAACAAATAAACTCTAAACACTTTGATACAATTAACATAACAATTGACTTAAATTGAAAAGGCAAATAGCATTTAAAGGGATGAATTTTGGAACAATTAATTTAACCAACCTTAGAAAAACCGTTTGGCTTAAATTTGAAAGGGAACAGGATTTTAAGGGAGGGAATTAAAGTAACAAAAGGCTTATATTTGAAAGAGAAAACAAGATTTTAAGGGAGGGAATTAAAGTAACCAACAACAACACTCGAACATGGGACCTACGGAAACAAACTTGTGACTCCTAATCAACTGAGCTGCTGCTGACCTTGTTATAGTATGCAGGTGCACAACTTGTATAGATATAATTTTTTTTAATGAAATTTTGGGTTGACCAAGTGCACGTGCACCCCCTCCCACTATGGGAGGTCCGCCCCTGACCCCATCAATCCCTTCCCCTCCCAACCGCGAGATTTGGTCACTTCCACTTCGCGAAATGGATGACCGAGATCAATTGTGTGCTTGGTGGGACCCAAATCTAGCCCAACAAAATGAAAGATGTGGCCAAATCTCGACTGTTAGGAGCAGCCGATTGATGAAAGTAGCAGTTGTTAAGCATATTATGATACCACTTTGTGGTTTATATCACAACCTTTCAGCCAAAATAATGAGAAAAAAGGAGCCCAAAATCATCCTTACTTAGAGCAGAAACATGTTCCATACCATTGTTTCTTTTTCTTACGTTCGGAAAGAGCATTTCTTCAACCTGAGCAAATTGTCAGAACCTAATACAATGGTGCAACAATGAATACAAAGATTTCTGTTAGCAAATAACCGAAGTGATATATAATACTCGGTTTTGTGAACAATCAACTCACAAGCAGTCCAAAATATGTCGGTGAAATAACACATTCACAAATATGCAACTTTTCATTCTTGAACGGCCAAAATTTGTCACTAAAATTTCTTATTAAAGTGACACAATGAACCATGACCAAATAAATAAGTCTTGACTCGGATTACATATGCCCATTACTAGCCAACTCTAGACACCTAAAAACAGAACACAATTTACTATAATCCCTAATCCTCATTCAATCCTATCTTCTCCAAATTGGAACTAGTAAAAACACCTAGAACAAGAAAAATCAAACACCATAGATTCTTACCATCAAACCTATTTCTACATTTTGCCTTCAAGAACATGATCATCTTCATTCGTATCATTTCCCTTCGACCCTAAATTTTCCTCCTTCTGCACTTTCATTGGCCAACTTCCGAGGTCATCAACCCTCTTTCTGAATTTTGTTTTCAAGAACATGACCATCTTCATTTGAATCATTTCCCTTCGACCCCAATTTTTCCTTCCCATGTGCTTCCTTGGCCAACTCATCAATGGCTACATCTCCCTCATTTTCAACCTCACTTCCCTTCACTAAATTATCCTCCTCCCGTGTTTCCATGGGCATCTCCGGAGTTTCAACAATTTTCTTATCCACAGTAGACTCGACAATGGCTACATCTCCCTCATTTTTAACCTCGTTTCTCTTTCGTTTTCTTTCCGCCCAACGTTCCCATATTGTTGTCTTACTTCGATCATCGCTACCATCGTTCACCAATTTCCCTTCTTTTTCCTTTATCATGGCATTAAGTTTTCTCTCCATAGAAATCGACCAAACAACATCAAGAACAATAGCTGCAATAAAACTTAACCCAACTTGAATTATAGTAGGAGTGGAAAAAGTATTACCAGCAAATCCATTTCCAGTTTGAGGTGAACCCACTGATTGCCAGTATGAATATTCTCTCTCTTCAGCTTCCTCAATTTTCTCGTTGAGGAACCGATTAATGTCGAATCTGGACCGCTTCAGTTCAACTGGAACAAATTCCTTCGGAGAGGTCTGCTTCCCAACTGGCTCAAATCCGTTCAAACCCTCACTCGGAGACTGGACGGACGCTGAATTTGACGGCGACTGCAACTGTGACTCCGACGGCGGCTGTTGTTCGATTGGGGCTGAGACTTTGACCTCCGTGCAGGAGAATTGTGTCAATTCGGGGGTTTGGGGATTAGATAAGGGTTTAGGTAGGGTATTGAAGATTTTGGTTTGGGGGTAGTTTATTCTTTTGGTGAGTTTTGGAAGGAATCGAGTGGAGGTGGCGACACCGAGGGACGGCGGTTTTCTTGCCGCCGGGAAGTGAAAGACGGCAGTTGCTGAGTGCGCAGCCGCCATGGTCGGAGGTATTGTGACTCACTTCGGGGAGTGAAGTTGTAGCAGGTGGATTGAATTTCCAAATTTCTACTCAGTCCTTTCGTATTTATATTTTCCTCTAATGCCAAAAACATGAAAAATGAAGAAATTGCTTTTTCCATCTCAGTTTAAATTTTAAAAAAAATGAGTGAGTACAAAAATTAAGAAAAATATGATGTGTTGTGTGTAGATAGTTTGGTAGGAGAACAATAATGCATTAGGGAATAGTTAGTGGATAATTGTTGTGAGTACGACATGTGGGGTTTACAAATAAAGAAGTATAAAAAAAAATCATTTTTTAAGTTTTATAGTATAATATAGGACAACCAAAATGTAATTTTTTGAAGTTTAAAATGAATCGGATAGAAAACATATTAACTTTATGCTTTATTTCGGATTTTATTTTAACAGAAGTTTTGATAGTGAGTCACTAAATTGGTGACGTTAAAAGGGTTATTTTTCCATCAAACAAAGGTTTTATAAATATGTGTTTGAAAAATGGTAATTTTTTTTA
Source organism: Campanula takesimana (assembly GCA_026119855.1). Lineage (NCBI taxonomy): Eukaryota > Viridiplantae > Streptophyta > Magnoliopsida > Asterales > Campanulaceae > Campanula > Campanula takesimana. The sequence goes on along the minus strand of JAOWBW010000604.1, from coordinate 75,314 downwards.
GAAAGTTGGTTTCATTTAAGGATATTGTCACCATGTTATAAATTTTCTCCATGTAATTATAATCCTTCTCATAAATTGGTTCTAGGACTTGATTCTTTATCACTCTCTGTCCCATAAAGTTAATCTTATTTTTTCGTTGTTATTACGATGTATATTGAGCAATAATTTCGGCGCTCACTGTTATGCTCGTCCACCTGGCTTTACGAGCTATTCATTCAAACCACCTTCTGAAAGAAATTTGTTTGACATTACACGTCGGAATGCTTGATTTTAGTTTGTTGCTGTGGAAGTCATTTTTGAGGGGGGGGGGGGGGGGAGCTCCCCTTAAAGAAAACCTTTACACAAGTCACACATACCATTAGGCCAAGAGGCCTTAGGTAAAATTAGGGGTGTCAGTGGTTCGGTCCAAACCGCGGTTTGGGACCGAACCGAACTAAACCATACGGTTTGGTTCGGTTTTTAAGCACAAGTAGTTCGGTTCGGTCTCAAAATTTGGTAAACCGCGTGGTTCGGTTTGGTTTGTGGTCTGACCCCTCCAGACCAAACCAGACCGAACCATCAGACCGAACCACCAGACCATACCGTCAGACCACATATATTAGTCATATATTTGTATGCTAAGTAACATTCACCTTTAAATTATTAAAATAATTTACATTACATTACATCATTCTTAACTCTCGTTTTGCATCTTATTCAATATTCATTTCATCGAATGTTATATTCATTGAGTCACATAGTTAACAAAGTTCTGTAGTGTATTCACTTCCTTCGGCTTCTTTATTCGTTTGATATTTTCATTCTTCCGAATTTTCTCTTTTAAACAGAGTGTAAACCATAATTTGAATCGTGATATGAACCTCGGTGTGAATGGTGGTTTAAACCACAATCTAAACCATATTCTAGACCACGGTCTGAACCACAGTCTAAACCGCAGTCTGGACCACATTACTGAACCGCGGTCTGAACCAAACCGAACCAAACCATGGTGGTTCGGTTTGGTTCGGTTTGAATTTTTTTGTGGTTCGGTTCGGTTTGGAATTTTCTCAAACCGATGACTAGTGGTTTGGTCTCTAAAACGGCTGAGACCGAACCAAACCGAACCATTTACACCCCTAGGTAAAATGGTAAATTTTAAATATGCTGAAATTGGAAAATTTGGCCAAATGACATATTTTCAGAGACATCCAAAATGAAAGGTATTTTTATTTTTTGATGGAATTTCACATTAAAAGTCTGCTATTTCTTTTTGAAATATTCCATATAAAAAGTCCACTTTTAATAATTAAGCTATGGATACTTTATTTAAAAAAAAAAAACACTATCCATAATTGTAGAAAAAAATATAAAATAAACCATGAGAAACACAAAATGTTTAATGTTGAACCAGAGTAAGCAATTTGAACACGAATGAAAAAGTAAATCAGAAAAGACCAAATATTTATTAGTCGGCCTTGTGAAAAACGCGTTTTACACTAAGTTATAGAAAAACGTGTTTTTCACAATTGCATTCTCTACCATTATCATGTGCCTATACACTCAAACAGACACTTTTAGAGGTAGTTTTATGATTGTGATATTCAAGCAAACACTTCTATACACTCAAACACTTACTTTTAGAGGTAGTGTATGATTGTCCATTGTAGTGTTAAGATTGTATTTCCTAGTGTTGAAAAGTGTCTCATGTAGTGTTGAAATATGTCTCTTACATTCTAAACAAGTGGTTGGTGAGGTTTTAATAGTTAAAAAACATGTGTCTGTCTTAATGTTAACAACTGCCTCCTGTAGTATTGAAAAATGCCTCATGTAGTGTTAAAAAGTATCTGCTGAGTTTTATAAGTTACAATTATTTACAGCAATGCCACCGCGTCTTTTAAATAACGTTCCACTTATTTACAAAAATGCCACTCCGCGTACGAAAAAACACGTTTTACACTAAGACGCGTGTAAAACGCGTTTTTCTCAAGATTTTCTGAATATTTATAGCTATAACATAGATTGAGGAGTTGGATAACTTGAACCCCTACAACAAGCGTTTTAGTCCTAAAATGATTTGAAGTCAATTAAACACGTGATTGGCAATGGAAAAATGCGAGCAAAAAGATAATCAAAAGAAGAAATTGGAGAGTAATAAATATGGCAAATCCGCAAAAATATGTGAAGGATAAGAAGAAACTTCAAAGAAGAAATATGTGGGAAGAAAACATGACAAAAACTTGGGTGAGAGGTTTCACACGTGACGTGTGAGGGGAGTCTTGTTGAGAGAGTAAATGGTTTGCCCCCTTATGAGGCAAGCCCATTTCCTCTCTCATCAAGATCTGTTTCATGTGTGAGACCGTCTCACATAAGACTTCAGAAAATGTTGCTGAAAGCTTTAAACCAACATGTAACCTTGGCAATTAATCCTTCTGTACTTCATTCACTTTGATCCAAAATCGCCTCAGCATATTTCACCATTCAAAAGGTACAAACTAAGAGGTAAGAAAAGTAACCAAGAAACCCTATTTTCAACACCATTACTGGGGGTCAGTAACCTTACCAAAGTACAACTTTATTAAGCCTCTCTTCAGACAAAGTACAACTTACCCATGACATGAAGAACAGCAACAAAAGCAATGAAACCAATACTCATGACAAGAACAACATTAGGAGAGATCTTAAGTCCCGGAGCATCATCTGTGTAGAACTGCAGCATGTTTCCAGCGGTTCCTCCGGCAGCTCCCCCACCAGTGCTACTAGTCCTCCTCCTTCGTAGGTTGGCGGCAGCAGCTGCTGCACTTCCTCTCTGGGGCGCTCCTCCATCCAAAGCCATCTCTGCATTCATCGTTTAAAAAACCCAATAAAGCTTTGGCTGTGAACTAAGATCTTGTGTAGAGAGGAAAGGAAAGTGGGTGCACAGATTACAAATTAAAAATTACAGCAAAGTTATACTCCCTCCGTCCCAAAATGATCTTCATACCTTTTTTGCTGTTATTGCGAAGGAACTTTGAACAATGATTTTAGGTTGATATAATAATCATAATGAAAATCTAAAACTTGGTCTTGATAGTATTTTTGATGCTGTATCAATAACAAGTTTTAGATTTCCATTAGGACAATTAAATCAACTTAAAATTATTGCTCAAAGTTTCTTCGCAACAACAACGAAAAAAGTATAAAGATCATTTTGGGACGGAGGGAGTACTTGACAAGAGTTGAATTTAAGACCTGCTTTTTTATTATGGAGGATCCTAACCATTGATCTATAACTATTTGATATTTAAACAGGGTGCACTTTTACTACACCTTCCAACCCGGAATAAATGTCACGCTTTCCATTTTGGTTTGTCCCAACATAAATGACACATGTTTATCTCCTATGAAAAGGGAGGCACTAAAGGAAACATAACAAAAAGCTTTAGAAATGTTAGACTTGTCAACTGCTGACATTTATTTCGGGACGGATGGAGTAATATATTACAAATTGGGGGTAAATATGTTTAATAAATTATGGGAAGTAATTGTGTGCACTTGCACCCAATTGCATCGCCTTGGATTCGCCTTTGCTTGTGTATTCTAAATCCCCAGGCAACACAAGCTCACATCAGCAATAATTATTACTACTTGAACGATACTCCCTCTGTCCCGAAATGATCTTCTCTTTTGCCAAAAGTTCTTCCCGTTTCTATAGTTTAGGCTTAAATGTGCATGATCACAACATGGCTAGTGAAGCAAGTGTTCATATCCTTAAAAAGATTGAATAGTCCAATGTGAAAATCATTTTGAGACAGAGATAGTACAAAAAAAAAGACTTTACAAGACTATTGAGTGAATGCGTGTGCAAGAAATGTAACAACCACTGTGCAAGATCTCAATCAACTTTGTATATAGACTTTGCTTGTTCTACAGCTGATAACTACGGCAATTTTACCAAACAATAAGCCCCTCCAGATCGTGAATATGTCCAGCTGAAAAAGTCCTTTCGGAAGGTAAGCTTTGCGGTTAGCCATAAACCGAGGCTTACAGAGATTTCTTTTTCCCTCTATTGATTCTCTCTACAGCCTAAAAACCTTGTTGTCTTAAAAGCCAGCATCAATAAACAGAAAATTTCAAACAAAAGGTGACAGGTTAAAAGGAGCACGAACAAGAAGAGTGATGGAGTCAAAACGCTCTTCCTCAGATTATTCAATATAATACTTTTCCCAAAATTCATAAAATATATGATCCAGAAAATTCCACCCTTCTGTTACATGTGTGTGTGGGAAAGTACACAAAATAGACAGATGAAACACACATATGCACCTGTCTTTCCTCATCTGAACATATGTGCGTGCATAAACACATATTTAACATGCTTTGTGTGTAAGTAGAAGTTAAGAGGTGATAAAGAGATTTTAAGTGCGCTGACGGAAAACAAAAGAAATGATAGGGTGGTGCACTGTGCATATTTACACGAAGATGGGAACATAAAACTAACAGAAAAGCCAGTCAAGGGATGATTTTGGACAGAGAGCTGATAATCAAGCATAAAACAGACATAATGACATCAATAGAGTGATGATGATTGGCTGCCCCTAGCATTCGGGTACTAGAGAGCTGGGGCTGCTAATGGTGGTCACAAGATGATTCCGTGGTTCTGAATCTGATGATAGAGTGGAAGTACAGAGTGTAGGAGTCCATGGAAGAGGATTTGCATACAAGTAACAAGCTTAAAACTCATTACTTGTTACAGGATAAACACATTTCTACCAAACGATTCCTGCAACACTTCAAACTTTCATCAGCCAATGATTCCAACACGTTGTTTTGGGCCAGGGCGCTGGACTTGGACGGGGACGACAACAATGGGGAAACAGAGTAAAATTCTACTCCCTCCATCACAAAATGAATGTCCAAAATTTTTTCAAATTTGCACAGAGGGAATAACACTTTGTTCGCTACATGCTTACAGTATTCCCTCTTTCTTATAGACCCATTCCAAGCTGCATATCAAGTCTACCAATATCTGCTTGAAAATTGATTTCACAATTTTGGATACTTAAATGCTGAATCAAACAGTTTAAATAGCCATTATAGCTTTCCGGAGAGGAAGGCATGCAGGGATCCAAACGCAAGATCACAAACTTCAAACATCTGCCATACTCCTCAATTCCTTGGGGAATTGCAGACTTCATAATCAAAAGTTTCAACAACATATACTCATCCAGTTATCATACATTACCTACTCGCAGCAACAAATCAATTCATCGAATCAAAGTATTCATTAATGTATCCAATCAATTTGCACAAGCTTTACCATCAAACAACAAATCAATTACATCGAATCAAAGTATTCATTAATGTATCAAATCAATTTGCACAAGCTTTAGAGCGTGTCCAATGGAACGCCAAATCTTCAAACTTAGAGCCAACTTTGCGCCATCCTCAGTCCAACCATGCGCTAAAAGGGTCTTCAAAAATGGCGCAACACATTTTGTGCTTCAAAATTGGCGCAGCTTATAAAGTTGCGCTATAGTCTTTCTCTCTTTTTTCTTCTTTATACATACTCTTTTTAACTCACTCCGTCTCAAAATAAATGTATTGTATTAATATTTCTTTTATCTTAAAATAAATGATTTTTACTCTCTAACAATAATAATTACTACTCCCTCCATTATTGCTCAAAGTTTCTTCATAGTAAAGACCCAAAAAAAATGTGAAGATCATTTTTAGACGGAGACAGTATCACTTTTGACTTGTAACAATTTCCAAATAATAATATACTACTCTCACTTGTACATTGCTTGCACAATAATAAAATGCACTAATTTATGACATTATTTTTTATTTTTATTATAATTGCATTTTGAATGTATTCCGGCTATCTATTTAATTGCATTTTAAATTATTTATTTATTTAAATAAATAAATAAATTTATTTTATTTTATTTTGTAGCTAATATAATTATATAATTTATGTCTTACTAATTAATTTTTTAGAGTGTAATAATAATATACTACTAATTACTAGTAGAAAACATATTAAATGAAATGCAATATAAAGAATATTCTAAGAGTATGTTTTTTTGATGCAATACTTGAAGCATGATTGTTGGAGATGATAGTTTATATTTAGTGCAAATTTTGCACCATTTTAAAGAAATAGTGCAATTTTTGCACCAAACCATTGGAGATGGTCTTACCATCAAATCAAGCTCAATTCTAAAACAAAAACAAGGGAATCATAACGGATGATTTAACAAAAATAAGCGAATCGAAATCCTAAAATTACCGAGAAAATCAGTGTGAAGATCAGACCTACGAATACAGAGAGTATATCTTAAAGTAGATCTGAGGTCTTACATAGTATCAAATTCGAAGATCCGATCCCAGGTACAAATGCAGATTGTTGAAATTAAACAGGCTCGCCCTCCGATCCTGATTTAGGGTTTTTTTTTAATTTGACACCAGGGCGGTTGATAGATCGGAGCTGATTGCATGCATCTGATCTGAAAACGGAAAATTTAATTAGGGAAGTTTCCATTCAACCCCTCTATATATTTCAATTTAGTTAGTATCCCCTCTTCTATATGAATTGGTTTACTTCTTCCCTTCGGACTCGGAACCGCTCCACCCATTTTAGCTTCAACCCTTCACCCAACGGCTCCGATCAAGGCCACATAGGCAAGCTCATCATCTATGTGACTAAGATGATTTCAATTTTTTGTGGGTCCTGCCGAGCTCGAACACATCTCATCCGTAGAACACAAAAAACAATGAGGTGGCTTTAATCAGAGTCATTGGGTAAAGCGGGTGGAGCAGTTCGAAATCCCTTCCCTTCCCAAATAAAGTTCATCATCTTGTTTTACTTGGTTAACATTTTAGGGTAAATTGCACTTTATTGTCTCCAATTTTATAAGTTGTTGAAATTTGAGTTTTAAGGTTTTAATTTATTTAATTGGGTGTCTAATGTAATATTTTCATAGTCGGTAAATAGCAGCGATTGACAAAAGAAAAGATCTAAGAAAGTGGATGGAAATGTTAACAACTTTATTAAAAAAATAAAAAAATTGTAATGTCTACCCAATTCAAATTATTTTAAATTTTCACGGGCAATACTTACAAAATATGAGTAATACTTTAATGATTCAAGGTCATCATTGGCCCCTCTACTAATTACGTAAACACAAGTTTCATTTATGTACTTCATTTATCTCAAATATTGGAGTAATATTACATCTGATATTAACTATTTGCGAATGTTTGATGTACTCCCTCCCTCCGGTCCAAAATAACTGTCTTTTTTTGCATTTACACAAATCTTAAGAAATGTAATAATTATCATGACTTAGTGACAAAAGTTCCAACTTTACCCCTATTAAGTGTGCAACTTTCTTACATTAATGTCTCACACTAAGATAATTAATAAAAGATAACAAGTTTCAATGTAAGGATAAGAGAGACATTTAGTTCAAAAGTGACAATTATTTTGGACCAAAATTTTGGTCCAAAAGTGACACTTATTTTGGATAGGAGGGAGTAATATTTAAGTGCTCATGCGCTAACATTGAGTATCGGTATCTTTAATGAACTTTCAAGTTCTCAGTTATCTTTAATGCTCAAGTTCTCAAATACTATTACATCAATGCAAATTGTTTGCGTAGCCAATCGACACTCGGGTTATTACAAATAGTAACAAAAGAGAACTTGATGGTACAACCGTGAGCGGGTCGTTACAAATATTGACATTTAATTAAAAAAAAATAACAAAATTAAAATTAATTTATTTCAATATTGACATGGACTTTAATGTTATTACAAAGTTGGTCCCTCAACTAAGTTTTACTCCATATTTCATTCTTTTAAATGGACTTTTAAGCAATAATAATGAAATTTTTTAATACGTTATTATAAAAACTATCAGTAAAATTTACAATATCCAATATTTATTAAAAAACTTATAAGCAATTTACTTTATTGTAATTTTTAAATTTAAAATGTTGTTTGAAGTGATAAAATTTAAAATAATGATGCAATACGGAAATATAATTATATTAAATATTATAATTATGTTGGTATTGTATTATTAGTTTACGTTTAATTAGTATTTTTATTAGTATTTTCGTCATTAATTATTTTGCTATTTTTAAGTCCTATTAGGTTACTATATAGGTTAGGGTTAATTCTAGAAGGTTTAGGATTGTTTTTCAAGTTTTATGGGCACTATAAAATAGGCCTAAGGTTGTATTCCGAAAATTAGATTATTCTCAATAAAAATTGAATTGCAATTGCAATATTAGTTAAACCTTTTGGTTTTCAAGATTTCTTGTTGATTTCTTGTTTGGGGATTCCTTAATCCTTGCAGAAGAATTGTTCGTAGATCAATTCTTGTTAACTATTCCGCTGCGTTTACATCAGTTGGTATCAGAAAAGGGAACGATCCTCAGACGATGACCAATTCCGGTGGAGACAACGGAGCCATTCAAACCACTCTTGCAACTATCCTAGAGCGCATAGCAACTCAAGATCGCGAAGCTAGAGAAGCTAGGGAAGCGCCTTTAGCTCTCCAACGTGAACAACATACCCAATTATTAGCGGCCTTGGCGGGATTGCAAGTTGGTGGCGGTGGTGGCAACCCTAATAATCAACATGGTCCTCGTGGGGATAACCTCCATCATGATGAACCGGTTAGAAGGGGATTTTCGAGCTAATGGTGGTGGCGAGGACATGGGAGCTCCTCCGGTGGCACAGCAACCTAAGATTCAGGCGAATATTCCATCCTTTAATGAAGGAAAATACGAGGCACGAGCAATGCTAGATTCTTTCACCAACAACAATAATTTAGATCATGCTAGATTCATGGTTGAGTATGTTCGACATATGCAAAACCCCGAATCTATATTTTTCGAACAATAAGTTGCTCAAGAAATTTTGTGGACTAAGAAGGTTCGTGACTTGGAAACACTAATAGCTTTGATTGAAGATGTCAAAGACAATACGGTTCGTAATAATTTGTCCGTGGGTGGAGAGATTACTTCAGAACAGAAATCTGATGAGCCTCTTTTTGATGTGGTGGTGCCGGTAGATTGTATGGATCCGTGTTTGGAGAAGTTGTCCGTGACGCACGATGAAGGCAGAAACATGACGATCCCTAACCAAGCACAACCTCAACGCAATTAACCCAGTTCTCCCAGGAACCTGCACTGATCCGCCCGGACCTTGGGCTAGACCCGCACGCACCCAGGCCTGTGGTCCGCCCGCACCCGGTTCATGACCCGCCCGGACCTGGAATGTTTTGGTCACAGCAAGTCAACTCCTTGGCCGAACCAAATTATGTTTTGACAGAAAATTTTAAAGTCAGTGTTGATAGATTGTCTTATTTCCTACCTTGTGCGGGAATGGAAGATTTCTTGAACATCGGGAAGGAACGTGTCTATTCTAAATATCTCTTCAAGTGGCGTGGAAGACTTCAAAATTCAAGAACGAACTCGAGGACGAGTTCTTTTGAAGCGGTGGTGAATGATGCAATACGGAAATATAATTATATTAAATATTATAATTATGTTGGTATTGTATTATTAGTTTACGTTTAGTTCGTATTTTTATTAGTATTTTCATCATTAATTTTGATGGGTCATTTAAAGAAGGTTTTAGAGTAGGATTAGGAGTTATTTTGCTATTTTTAAGTCCTATTAGGTTACTATATAGGTTAGGGTTAATTCTAGAAGGTTTAGGATTGTTTTTCAAGTTTTATGGGCACTATAAAATAGGCCTAAGGTTGTATTCCGAAAATTAGATTATTCTCAATAAAAATTGAATTGCAATTGCAATATTAGTTAAACATTTTGGTTTTCAAGATTTCTTGTTTGGGGATTCCTTAATCTTTGCAGAAGAATTGTTCGTAGATCAATTCTTGTTAACTATTCCGCTGCGTTTACATCAAATAATGAGATTATTTTTTGGCTTAATTACGTTTAACCCCCCCCCCCCCCCCCCAAGTATACATCGAATCCCACTTTGCACACCAGCGTGAAATTTGTGTCTAAGTGGTACCCAATGTTATAATTATCCCACTTTTGACTCCTGGATCCTAACAAATGTTAGAAATTTAACGAAATTGATCATGTGCATGTCACATGATGGTTATTTCCGTCATTTATACTCTCAATCTTCAATTTAATTTTCCACTCCTCTCGTATAAGATGATTGTTTTTTTTTTAAAAATTATACTATTTGTGATATAAATTACTATCATATTAATTTGTTTTATTTATTTTAATGATAATAATAAAAAAATTAAAGCAAACAAATGACTCATGTAATAAATAAAAATTTTATATTTGGATTTTTAAATATTGGTAAAATAAAAAGTATAAAAATAATTAAACCTAAAAAATAAAAAGAAAAAATAAATCATATCAAACTACAACCCACCAATTATAATTTATAATTCCAAATATAAAATTATTATTTTTTCCATAAGTCATTTGTTTGGTTTTATTTATTTTTTTATCAGTATTATAATTTTTATATGTAATAAATAATGTAATTTTTTTTTAAAAAAACTTATAATAAGTGAGAGAAGAGGAAAAATAAATTAAAGGAAGATTGAAAGTTAAAATGAAGAAAATACCCATCATGTGACATGCACATGATCAGTTTCGTTAAATTTCTAACATTTATTAGGACGCAAGGGGCAAAGTGGGATAATTTTAACATTAAATATCACTTAAACACAAAATTCACGCTGGTGTGTAAAGCGGGGTTCGGTGTATACTTGAGGGGTAAACATATTTAAGCCTTATTTTTCTGGAATAATACTAGGGGCAAAAAAAAGTCACAAAAACTTGCTCACAAAATCCTAGATGTCAAAATTTTATTGGTGTTTTAAATTAGAGTGTGGCTGGTCCATTATCGATGCAACTAATAAAATATCGCTACCTAATGTTGTGAGCAAGATTTTATGACTTTATCTTGTGCCCCTAGATGTGGTAATATCAAATTTTAAATAATGGAATTTTATAGACATGGTGAACTCGTGGCCTCCAAGAACTCGAGTGTATTATCTGAAACTCAGCCTTTGCTGTCTTTTGTTAAACCCCTTACTCCTATGTGGTTTCTATTGATTTTACCAAACCCCTAATCTATCGTCATCTTCAAACAAACACAACCAAACAACAATAATCCTAGAAAAACACAAAAAGAAACCCTAACCCTACCTCTCTCTCTCTCTCTCTCTTCCATTTTCCCTCCCATCTCAAAAATTTGTTTTTCTTTAGCCTCTCTTCTGGGTTTTCAAATTTCTATCTTTATCTTGGCAAGCACTTTTAAATTCAAATGTTCTAATGGACTCTAAGTCAAAGCGGGAGATTCCATTGCAGGCTGACATGTTCCCAAAGGTTTCATCAGGTTCTTCATTTTCTTCTTCTTTTCCTATTAGAGCTCCTCCTACTATTGATTCTGATTCTGAAGATTTTCTTTCAAGTAATGGTAAAAAGTTCAGTACTAGTAGCTATGATAGTGATTATAGTGGGTATTTAACTGGTGAAGATGATAATGAGGTTGTTGGACTTGTACATAGTAGTGTTGTTGATGATGATGTTTCTAGGCCTTTTGTGAAACACCCAGATGATGAATTGTCTGAAGATAGTAGCTTTAGTGAAGAATTTGTTGTTTCTAAGCCTTTTGAGCAGGACCCAGATGGTGGATTTATTGTGGAGAGTAGTATTGTTGAGGAAGTCGATGTTCGTAAGCCGGTTTTGAAAAACCCGAATGAAGAGAAGTTTGTGAGGAGTAACGTTGTGGAGGAATTGGTTGTTGCTAGGCCGATTGTGAAAATTTTAGATGAAGAAGTGATTGAGGAGGAGGGTCAAATTGATGGGTCTGATGTTTTCTTTGTTAGAAACCCGATTGAAGAGGTTGTAGAAAAGAGCAGCCATGTTCTTGAGCCAGCTGTTATTGATGTTGGAAATTTATCGCCACCTAAATTGGGCATTCCGATTGCTGTCTTGTCTGGGTACAGCGATGATGATTCTATTGGGAGTGAGATTGAAGATGATGTGTTTATTGGTAGAGTTATGGTCCCCAGTGCTGAGGTTGTGGAGAATGCCGTTTTTACCCCTAAAGTGAAAGCCTTGGCACACGAGGAAGGGGAAGATGATGATTTGCTATTTGAGGACTCTGTTTTAGATGAAGATGTAAATGGGGTTTTGAAGTCTGATGAACAAAAGGATATTGCAGAACAGGTCTCAGTTTCTGGCATAGATATGAATGGAATAGTAGATTTTGATGGAGAAAGGGGTACGGAAGGAAAGGACTCCATTAAGGATTCCAATATTGCTGAAGTAGTCAAAAATGAGGGACTTGAGTTTCATGAAGCTGCAATAGATGAGTGTTTGGGGGAAAGTAATGGTTATAAGAAGTCATTGGTTGAAGACGTGCAAGCATTTGAAACAGCAGAACAGGAGAGCCAATCAGAATTTGGGGATACAGTGGAGAGGACAATGCCTGATTTGCATGAAATTTCTTCTGTACACCCGAACTTGATGACTCAAGTTGTTCAATCAAATTTGCCAGAGATTGGACTTGATATCTCCGAGGTTGATGAACCTGTTGATGAAGTTGCTTCCAGTAAAGGATTTATTTGTAGGCAGGGGACGGAAGATGAGAACTTGCAGAGGGAAGACAAGCTAATAAGTGAGAAGGGATTAGCCAGGGATGAGTCTGTGATTCAGGAAAATACTCTGGAGCCTTTTAAATCGCTGGATTCCAAGCCGGATTCTGAAGTGGAAGTAGATCATAAAGATGAAGCAGATTTTCTTGAAAGTTTAACTGAAGATTTGGAGAACTCACCTTTGTACGATAGTGCTATATATGGAGATTCAGAAACTATTGTGGAAATAAGTGACAGTGGAGTTGACACTCATGATTCTTTAAGTTACAGTATTACCCTTGATCCTGTTCCGTCCACGAATCGCAGTTCCGACTCTGAATTGAAACTAGATGATACAGGTGGGGCTGATTATCCAGAAATATTCCCGGAAGAGGCGGAAAGTTCACTTTCGAATGATAATGCTGAAGGTTTGATATGTTCTGATCCTGAAACACTGGTGCAGAATAGTGAGAGGGCATTCGACTCGCAGGATTCTGACAATTACGTTAATACCCTTGAACATGAAGTTAAGGTGGATGATAAAGATGAAGCATACTATGTTCCTGAAATGTTGAGTAAAGAGGTGCAAAGTTCTTTATTAAACGATAAAGCGGAAGGTTTGGTATTTGGAGACTCGAAATCAATGGTGGAAATTTTAGGTGAGCTTGAGCAAAAGTTCAAGCACACTCAGTCAGTTGAAGGTAGTTCACACGATGGGACGGACGAGGTAAATGGTGTTGGTGAAAGTGAAGGTAAAGAATCACTTGACTCGACTACATTGGCTTCTCTTTTGAAAGCTGTTGCAGGATCTGGTGGTGTAAGCTCCACATTACCTTCTGTGAGGCCTACTTCAGATTCAGAGCTTTATGCTAGTGATGACTCCAAGAAAATTGTAAGTGTAGAAGAAGAGAGAAAGTTGGAGAATTTACAACAAATACGAGTGAAGTTTTTGAGGCTTGTCGAGAGACTTGGCCTATCTTCTGATGATTCAATTGCTACACAAGTTTTGCACAGGCTTTTCCTTGCTTCCGGAAGGTTCTCCAGTCAACCATTCAATCTCGAGTCAGCTTTAAGGGCAGCCAAGAAAGTTGAAGCGGAGGGTAAGAATGAGTTGAACTTCTCTCTGACCATTCTCGTAATAGGGAAAACTGGAGTTGGTAAAAGTGCAACTATAAACTCCATTTTCCGTCAATCTAAGTCCTTGACTAATGCATTCAATCCTGCAACGACATCTGTAAAAGAGATAGTGGGGTTAATCGATGGGGTTAAAGTTCGAGTCTTGGACACACCTGGTCTCCGATCTTCTCTTTGTGATGAATCTTTCAACCGAAAAATCTTGTTATCCATAAAGAAATTCACCAAAAAGTTCCCTCCAGATGTTGTTCTCTATGTTGATAGAGTGGATACCCACTCCCGAGATCTTAGTGATATGCCCTTGTTAAGGAAAATTTCTAGTTCTTTGGGGCCTACGGTGTGGCGTAATTCCGTAATTGTCCTTACTCATGCAGCTTCTACTCCACTGGATGGATTATTTGGCTCGCCCGTAAGCTTTGAAGTTCTTGTTTCCCAACGATCTCGTGCTATTCAACAAATGATAAGCTACGCTATTGGTGATGTCAATCTGTTGAATCCTGTGGTCCCTGTTGAGAACCACCCATTGTGTGAAAAGAATGAAGACGGACAAAAAGTACTTCCCGATGGACAAAGCTGGGTCCCCCAACTATTGCTGTTATGCTATTCGACAAAGATTTTATCTGAAGCTAACTCACTGGTAAAAGCCTCACAATCTTTGGATCACAACAAGCTATTTGAGTTACTTGGAAGGCGTAAGAGTGTAATACCGCTTCCCTACTTCTTGACTTCTTTATTGCAGTCGTTTCCTCACCCAAAACTCGAGCGAGAACATAATGTCTCTAGTCTTGATTCAGATATTGAGTTGGGAAGTTTGACTGACTTTGACCAAGAAGATGAGTATGATCAACTTCCTCCATTTAAGCCGTTGAGTGAAGTTGAAATTTCCAAGCTCAGCAAGGAACTAAAGAAAGCTTACGTTGATGAGTATGACTATCGTGTGAAGCTTCTGATGAAGAAGCAATGGAAGGAGGATATGAAAAGATTGAAGGAGATGGAGAAGAAAGGAAAAGATGACACGGGTACGGAACAAGATGGGGAGCAGGAGATTCCAGCTGACGTGGCAGTTCCTTTAGATGACATGGCAATCCCTCTCTCGTTTGACGGAGATAATCCTTCTTACAGATACAGGTTTCTAGAACCTTCATCTCAGTTGCTAACAAGGCCGGTCTTGCATTCACAAGGGTGGGATCATGATATTGGGTATGACAGTATTAGCCTCAAACAAATTCTTGAAATCGCCGACTCTTTTCCTGCAGAAATTTCCATTCAGATGACTAAAGACAAGAAAGAGTTCAGTCTTAATATGGATTCCTCTGTTTCTGCTAAGCATGGGGCGAAGGGATCAACAATGGCAGGATTTGATATTCAAACCATGGGTGACCAACTTGCTTATATCCTAAAGGGAGAAACAAAAATGAAAAATTTCAAAATTAACGAGACGGCAGCTGGTCTGTCAGTAACTTTCTTGGGTGAAAACGTGGTCCCCGGGTTTAAGATTGAAGATCGGGTGGCAGTTGGAAGACGGATGATTTTTACAGGAAGTACTGGCATCACACGATCCCAGGGTGAGAATGCATATGGAGTTAAACTTGAAGGGCTTATTAGGGAAAAAGATTTCCCTATCGGGCAGGACGAAAGCAATTTCGGGTTGACTTTGGTTCAGTGGAGGGGGGAGTTTATATGGGTATGCAACTTTCAGTCTGAATTCTGTGTAGGGAGAAGCTCTAAGTTGGGTCTGAATGCTGGATTGAACAACAAAGGAAATGGGAAGTTTTCTTTAAGGCTAAACAGCTCAGATCAACTAAAGATTGCATTTTTAGGCCTTCTTCCAGTTGCAAATGCCATTTGCAGGAATGTCTTCCCGCAGTTCAGTGAAAGGTACTTAAAGTTTTAAGTCTTAATTTTTTAGCAATTAGCGTTAAAATGTGATTAGTACTTAATGATGCAATGATCTGTAGATGGTTTATGTTGGAACCTTTTTGCTTATATATGCCAATTTTTTTTATTTCTTACCATGATATTAGTTTGGGGCCATTTTGAGAATTGTGATCATGCAAGTGTTTGAAATGGCATAATTATAAATTGGTCTTACTCCATATTTTTAGAATTCTGATCATGTAAATGTTTTGAGCCAAATTTTGATTTGCGAGTTAATGCCGGGAGATCTTATGCGGCCGAGTCTTGGCCGTGCAACTTGGCCGTGCACCATTGCAAATCATTTTTTAGTCTGGGAACATTTCTTTTTTAGTCTCGTCTCAGAGTAAGTGTCCAGTTCTTAAAATAACAAAAAATCTTTATTATTCCTCCCAATCATTCTCTTTCCTACTTTACTTTTACACTCACAACACCAATCAACTTACTATGTCCCACCTCACTTTTCATACTCACCACAACGCCTACATCACTTCCACCATTTCTTAATCCCCGTGTAAATGGATGGGTGGACACTTAGGTGGTGTTTGATGCTTAATAGATTGCAAGGTATATTTTGGAGGTAGGGTGCCTTTGATGACATTGAGGTATAGATGTTGGAGGTTACGTGAGGCTCTTAATAATTGAGAATCAAAATCATTGCTTAACCAATAAGAGCCTCATGGAACTTTCAACATGTACAGCTCAATGTTATCAAGGCACCCTATCTCCAAATTATACCTTGCAATCCATTAAGCATCAAGCATCAAGTGCTTAATACATCAAACATGACCTTACTCTGAACGAAGGGAATACATATTTCACAAACAAACCTAGGGTTACAAATAGCCCCAGAAATGTTAGTTATAGAACTCGCACCAACGTCAACAATTAGCAAGCAGTCCTTCAAGATTCACTCGCAACCTCATCGGAAGGCTCAGAGCGAGACAAGGCTCTCCACAAAAGTAACCCCAACTTCATAGTCATCCAGAATCCCATCAACTATGACACCCGTTATCTTCTGCTCTACCAGATCAGACTTCACCATTTTCTCTTTGTAAACCTGCAGGACCAATTCCTTCTCCCCCAACAATGCAAACGGCTTTACTGGATACAAATCACGTTTAGAGATCCTGTACTTGATCCATGACTCTTTAACACCATACTCCTTCATCATCCAAATATCTGTCACCCAATTTCTTGAACACGCAACAATGCAAAGACACCCGCCAAGAACTGTCAGATCATAAAAGTTCACCAACATATAGGAAACAGCCTCTGCAGGGTATGCAGGCATTTCATCAAACACTTCACCTGCTAAATCAAATGCAGCAATCACCAGAACCCCATTTTTAAAAGCTAGCCAATGGATAGAACCGTTGAGATAAACACCTTGCCATGGCACCGAAGCAGGGTGGTCGTAAAACGACTTCCCTACCCTCTTCCACTCCCTCGATTTTACTGAATAAACATCTACAGAATCGTCAATTGGATCACCATTATGAACATGGTGATGCGTAATTGCAACGACTTTGTAATCACTTGAAGATTGATCATACCCAAATCCATATATGACACGAACAGAACCAGGATCTAGAGTATGAGGTAAACCTGGAAATCTTACTGATTCTCGAGTTGATGGGTTCAGAAGAAAATGGTTTCCATATATATTAACAACAAATAACAACCCATTACAAGAACCCATTACCTTCTCCCATAGGTTCACGTGACTGAAATCAAGTTTCGTCGCAGTTCCATGTTTGTGTTCATCATCAAACTCGATCGAGAAGATAGAATGTGAAGAGGGCGATACGATTACAAGCTTCTTGTTGTTGTGGGTATTGCGATTGAGGTGCCTTTGAATGAAGTGGGTGTCGGAGATTAGAGCTTTCCATGGCTTTGATACGGATTTAAAGGTGCAGAGTGGCTTTACTGGGAGTCGAGAGAGGATTTCAATGGTGATGTCTTGTGGGAGATTTGACATGGCTGCCGATTTCAAGACTTTGGTAGAGATGAAGGATGAGATATGGGATTATATAGGAGTTGAATGATTGTTATGAAGAAATTTCTATGAAGGGCGGAGGGAGAATTTGATGACTTTGAAATAGGACCACATTACCAAAAGTCATGGTTGATAGAGAATGATGAAACCAGTAGGAAGATGATCCTTGATTGATGTGGTTTATTTGGTCCAATGTCCCTCCGTTCCGGCGGCATACGATTCTTAGTTTGACTATGCACGGAATTTAAGAAAAAATAAATATTGTGAATATGAACAGTAAAGTAGGAAAGCAAAAGTGGGTAGGGAGTTTTTGTTATGAGAACTAGTGTTGCGATTTTTTTTTTTTTTTGTCTTTTTTTTTTTAATTGAAACATTTAAATAAGTATCAATGGGCAGAATATATTGTAAATATTTTAATAATTACTAAGAAAAAAATAAAAACAATAGTTTATACACATTTTAGAAACTTCTTTATGATAAATATATTTGTAATCCACAAAGCTAATCTATTTATGATTACTTTTAAAATTACAATTAAAATTTAAGAATTTCAATAACAATAAACCGAATATAATTTTAAAGTGGACGAAATGTAAATGTTTTAGAGTTGGTTTTGGGGGAAACTAGTTCCTCCATAAGTTATAAAAAGTCCTGTTTTTTAACCTTTCTTAAACCCTAAAAAGGCCTAAACCCTAAACCTTAAACCCTAAACCTTAAACTTTAACCCCTATAAAAACATGACTTTTTATAAGTTAGGGAGAAACTAGTTTCCCTCAAAATTTTCTCAATGTTTTATATTTATTTAAAATCACATTTCTGTAAAAAAGGTGACATTGGTAATGTAAAATTGTTTTCATATATTAGGGAATAATTAACATGTGTGAAACATTTCAAAAAGAAATTAATTTATAATTATGATACTTGATTCACATTATACTAAAGTAATCATTAGTAATGTATATCTGTCCCAGCAGAAGTGAGACTTATTTCCCTTTTGTTCCGTCTCACCACAAGTGAGACTATCCAAAATGGAAATGTTTTAATATATTTATATTCCCACTCTCTCTTCATTTTTCACCACTCAATTTATTCAACATACACTACTATTTACCCACTCATTCTCTCTCTTCATTTTCTACCACATATACTCTCTTTTTCTTAATCTCCATGCGGGACCTCTAGTCCTACTTATGCTGGAACGGAGGGAGTATGAGATAATTTGTTATTGGTATTTTTAATATTCGGATTCAAAGTTTATTTATTTATAAAATAAATATATATATATATATATATATATATATATTAACATTGCACTTAAAACAGAAAAAGGAATTGAAATGAAATTAAAATTACAAAAACAAGTAAGGATAACGAAAAGGCCCCATGGAGGAACCATCTTCAGATCCACTATCATTCCTTTCAAACATTCGATTCATCATGTCATACATATTGCACAAGCCCGAATCAGGTTCTAATAGACCATTAAAGTCAAGGTGATGCTTCATGTAGTGAGCCATTGCACGGTGTTCACCCCGTGATTTATTCTTAAAATTAGTTGAAGTATTGGCATTGATTGCATGCTGGAAAAGTGAAGTGCGGTCCATTTCATTTTTCTTCTTTCCCTTGCATGGCATAAAAGGACACTGAAACTTAATATCAGAAACCCAATCATAGTTACAAATAGGATACTTACCAGAATTGAACTTTTTTAGACATTCAGAAAATGAAAGGTCTTGTTCTGCTTCGGAATCTAAGCATTCAGGAGAACTTTTGTTTCGAGACATTATTTGTGATAAAGATAAAAATAAATAATGTTAGTGGAGTAGGTATTGTATGTTAGTGAAGTAGGAGAGAGAAAGTGGAATAGAAAATAATGACTGGAAAGTTGTTGTGAGTGTGAATGTGAGTCTCATTAAATAAAACACTTCTAATGGGACACAAAAATTGAAAATTTGTCATAATTCGAGTGTGACGGAAGGAGTATATATATATATACACTCCTACATGCTTTAATTTTTAAAATAAATACATATCAAATTACATATGTTATAAGTATATTTTTACTTTAATAAGGACCCTCATATGATTTTAGAACATAAGAGAATTCAAAAAGAAAAACAAATAGTAAAATTATGAAAAAATATTCTTCATGCACTTGATTTATTTATTGGGTCATATTCAAATACAAAAACCTACTAATTCTCGTTGCACCAAGGCCTTCTATCTTTGTTGTCTTCCCCATATTAACAGGCACTTGAAGATAGGAAAATGATATAAGCTTTAATGAGTAAATTATAACAAATTGGGGCCCCAACTTTTTTCAAGCCCAATGCCAATTTTTTTCAAGCTCAATGCAGTTGCTTGTGTCAATTGGGCTACGAGCCGCCCCTGTCTAAACACATATAGTAAAGAATGGTCATCATCATTTTAATAGTCTCTATAGTTACTTATCTACTCCTTCCGTCTCAATGATTTTTGCGTTTGACTATTCAAAGTTTTTAAGTAAACTTTTTTAGTGACAAAAGTTCCAAAATAACTGTCTTTTTTTGCATTTGCACAACTCTTAAGAACTGTAATAATTATCATAATTTAGTGACAAAAGTTCCAACTTTACCCCTATTAAGTGTGCAACTTTCTTACATTAATGTCTCACACTAAGATAATTAATAAAAGAGAACAAGTTTCAAGGCAAGGATAAGAAAGTCATTTAGCTCAAAAGTGACAATTATTGTGGACCAAAATTTTGGTCCAAAAGTGACAGTTATTTTGGACCGGAGTATATATATATAATTACTTTTACATATCTATTTATAGGGTAGAATGATAATAATCACACACCTGATTTTCTGGGGAAGAGACGCACATTTCGGCAAAGATACGGATTGATCGTGATTGTGATTGTGAATGATTTACTGTTTAGCCATATCCTTTACCTACCAAAAAAGATAACTAAGGCCTTGTTTGTTTTTCACATTCAGATCTTAATTGCCTCTGAATGCCTTAGCGAATCAGATCTTCTCCAATTCAGACTGTTTGATTTTTTTCAGCTTTTAGATCTAGTTACCTCTTATTAGCCACTTATTGATTCAGATTTAAAATGAAGGCAGAAATCTCAATAATATACTACACAATACTCCCTCCGTCTCATTTTAAACTTAAAAAAAAAAAGTGGGCACAAGAATTAAGATGAGAATCTTTATATTATATAATATAGATAGTGGGGTAGAGTGTTGTGAGTATAGAAAGTGGGTAGGGGAGAGAAAGTGGAGTAGGGAATAGTTAGTGGATAGTTGTTGTGTGTATGACATGTAGGTTCCACTAAATAAAAAACTTTCATTTTTTGGATTTTAAAATTTAAAATGGAACACCAAAAAGGGAAATTTATCGTGGGCACAAGAATTAACCAAATTATCACAGGACATTGGGCTTGTATACACTGTAGTCTATCTATAATAGTAACCTTGAACAAAAGTTAAAGATATAGACCTAATTAGTAAAATTCATTTTCGGCCCATACATTTATTAAAAGCCCAACGGCGTACTTTGTGGGGCATGGGCTCAGTGGCAGCCTGATTAGACACCACATATACGGAGTATACTCCCTCCGTCACAACTTAAAGAGTAAAAAATTTCCCAAAATGACGTCTCAACTCAAGAGTCAAAATCAAAAAATGGAAAGTATGTCCTACTACATGTTATACTACTTAATGTATTCCAATGATTTCATCCAATGTTCGAGTGAAATGTCTAGATGACTGCAAATCCTCTTCAGCACTCTCAAATGTTGGCATGGGCAGATTAAGAACAGGAGGTGCAGATGGGCCTTCCAGGACGAGTCTAGTTGAAGTAAAATTTAAAAATGACATATCAGTCTATGTTTTCATTTTCTTACTATCAACATTTTCGTTTTGTAAAAATAATAAATTTCCATTTTACTATGTATATGCATAGAAGAAGATGATGTGGAGATGAAAGAATTTGGGGTTATAGTTCCTCAGGAAATTCCTAGTTACTGCTGGTAACCGAACCGATATAATATCCAACCTGGAAGACATTGGGACGGAATGAATAGCATGAACGGTTAGTTTAATTCTACTCTAAACTAAAACTATGTTGAAATTACAATAAAAGTGTTTACTCCTCTGTTTCCCCTTGTAACTTGTAACATTCAAAACTTTTAATATTCACTAAAAAGTGACAATTTGAAGGTTAATAGTGCTATTTATTCAAACCAACAATTTATACATTTAAATTGTCACTTGAAACATTTTAACTCACACTTTCACTTTATTTTTATTTTTTACATTTGTTAAATAAGTCAGTTGCAATTTTGCTTCATTGCAATATACTTCAAATTAATTCCCGCTTATCACACTTTGAAACCATACAATCATTTTGCCCACTATCTATTTTTTTTATTTAGATATCATAATTATGCGGCAAGAAGATAGATCGAACCCTAAACTTTAAGATTTTTACGAGAGAAGATTTTTATTATTCATGTTTTCATGTTAATATGGATGTCTCCAACCCTCACATACTCATGTTGGAAAATAATTTGGCAACAACAATGTGTTGGAATTTAATATGCAACGATCAGATTAATAGGGCAATCACGTAAGCATATAACAATATCAGATTAAGCCAAAAGCATAAACGTACCCACAAGAACAGGATCCAAGAAAGACAGAAACAAAAAGAGAGTTAGAAAACTTATCAGTTTAGATCGAGTCGCCTATAATAGACTCTCCTAAGAGAAACTATTGCCCCCTGCTGGTGCGACTGAGGGTTGCGGCAAATTCCTCCGAGGATGAAACGATCTCAGGAACGTACCAGAAAAATCTTCGCATGAACAGGTACCGAACCACTTGCGACTGTTGTCCCACTTCACCGGAATCTCACTTCTCAGATCAACCACAGATTACGAATTTAGAGAGAGAACAGTTCCTTAGCAATTTTAATTGCGTGTATAAAACTGATGTAGGGATCGTATATTTATACTGGTATATAGTCGGTTTAGGTATTCTAGGAGGACTCCAAAACCTACCCGATTTACAGTGACTTATTCCTGAAGGAAAAGAAACTGCACTGTTAGAGTCCAGTTAGGAAACTAACTGACCTAACAGTTTCGTCAGGGACCATTCGGCAAATACTGACTTATTCCTGAAGGAAAAGAAACTGCACTGTTAGAGTCCAGTTAGGAAACTAACTGACCTAACAGTTTCGTCAGGGACCATTCGGCAAATACTGGAAACTTCAAATAAACTTTGTCCAAAAAGATACGCCCACGAACCGAACCATTCGCCCAAACGCCCTTAGCCCGTGCCCGTGCCGAGCGAGCGCGCGTGTGGGGAAAGGTTCAAGTCCACCTCACATGTAACTTGAACATGAGACTATGATATGCCAAGTAATTTATGGCCCATCAACTACCCATTCCAATTCCATGTGGGATGTCCCAAAAGCCTTTTATACTTCTAAGCAAAGGGAAGGTTTGCCTTTCCTTTCCCATGTGGGATGGCAACCAACCCATCTCATCCTTGGAAGCCAAAAAGTCTCTTTCAAAAGCTCGTCTTTGAAGTCTTAGAACTATGGATTTAATCCATCATTTGGCTTTCACCAAAACACCAATATTGTTCATGGTATAACATACTACAAGTATAAACATTGACCAAGGTCAAAGTCAACGGGACCCACTCAAAGTTGACCATTTCAAGCCAAATTTCCAACAATCCCCCACAAATCCATGGTGATAAGACTAGTAGAGATTATCCATGTCGTGCTTTCAGTAGATGGTGTCTCCCGACTTGAACCCCTACCTAAGCTAGTCAACGCAAACCCCCACAGGACCAGATGAACGGGTGTCTTGAATCTGATTCCTTTGAGTGTAGGAGCCTTTGTTGGTAGCAACACGACAAAGGCTATGACAACAGCCTCTATCATTATGTTTGACGCGTATAAGCCATACGTCCTTATCCTCTATCATAAGTGCTTTCGAGGAATAACCCATTTTCTCTAATTGCGGCTAACAATAACACTTATTTAGTTAGGCATCTCCAAAGATGTACTGCTACCATCTTGTCTAAAAGACTTGATCCCATTCAAAGCCTAAAGCTTTTACTATACTTGCAGTAATGAACACCTTTTAGGCTATTCAGGGGACAGACACAGACATGTAACATGTCAATCTGTTTAGGTGTTCCAATCCACCCTACGGCTTGTTACTACCACATTGAACCTTCTTTGTGGGATCTCCACTCAGATAGGTTGGGTTCCTACCGCATGTGAATCAGACGGGGTTCAGTCCCATCCCCAACCTAGATTTTTGAACTAAGACTACATCGAGTCCCTTAGTTAAAGGATCAGCTGTGTTATCCTTGGTACCAATATAATCTACAGCTATCACCTTTCGAGACACAAGATCCCTTAAAGATTTCAATCTTATTTGGATGTGTCTCCTTGTTTTGCAGTTGAACTTGACACTTTTAAGTTTCTCAATTGTGGCAGTATTGTCACAATGTACAGAGATCACAGGAATAGGCTTGCTGACTATAGGCAATTCAGACATAAGTCCTTGAAGCCATTCAGCCTCCAATCCAGTAGTGTCAAGAGAAACTAGCTCGGCTTCGAAGGTAGACCGAGACAACAGGGTTTGTTTTGTAGACCTCCAGGCAACTGCAGCTCCACCTAAGGTAAAAACATACACAGTACAGCCATAACTCCCAGAGTTAGTGGCAATCCAGCTAGCATCACTGTACCCTTCGAGTACAGCAGGAAATCTCCCATAATGTAGCCCAAGGGAAATGGTTCCCTTCAAGTATCGAAGTACTCTACCTAGAGCTTCCCAATGAGCTCTATTCGGACACTTAGTGTATCTAGCCAACCTCGTAACTGCGTAGGATATATCCGGTCGAGTACAGTTAGCAAGATACATTAAGCTCCCAATTATCTGAGAATATTTCAACTGAGCCACGGGTACTCCATTCTCATTCTTAGCAAGTGCCAAAGAAGGACTAAATGGAGTATTGACGATTTTACCATCCTTATAACCAAACTTCTCAACTACACTCTGAGTATAATGAGATTGTGAGATGGTTATGCCTTTAGTTGACCGAGTCAACTTAAGGCCAAGAATCACGCCAGCTACTCCCATATCCTTCATTTCAAACTTACTTTTCAAGAATGATTTAGTTTCATCGATTATTCTCATATTATTTCCAAATAACAGAATGTCATCAACATATAGGCATAAGACAATACAACTATCACCTTTACTCATAGAATAGACACACTTGTCAAATTCATTAGTAATAAAGCCAAACGATGAGACGATTTTATCAAACTTCTCATGCCATTGCTTTGGGGATTGTTTCAATCCGTAAAGGGATTTAACAAGTTTGCAAACCTTCCTTTCATTGCCAGATGCTATAAATCCTTCAAGCTGATCCATATAGATCTCCTCCTCAAGATCGCCATGAAGAAAGGCGGTCTTCACATCCATTTGATGGATATGGAGATCATATACAGAAGCCAATGCTATAAGCATACGAATTGTAGTCATCCTAGCAACTGGTGAATATGTATCGAAATAGTCTATTCCCTCCATCTGATTAAACCCTTTAGCAACTAATCTAGCCTTAAACTTATCAATGGTTCCATCAGGTTTCAGTTTCCTCTTAAAAACCCACTTGCATCCAATTTCTTTGCAACCAGGAGGAAGTTCAACTAATTCCCATGTCCCATTTGAGACAAAAGAATCAATTTCACTTTTAACGGCATCCTTCCATTGCTTAGCATCAGGAGATGCCATCGCTTCTTTGAAGGTATTAGGGTCACCCTCGATATTGTAAGTGATATAATCACTTCCAAAATCCTTGGTAATCCTAGCCCGTTTACTCCTTCTTGGTTCATCCTCATCATCAGATAAAGAACCAATTGGATCTCCCCCCACATTTGTCATCTCTTCCACTTGAGATGGAATTGAATTAGACGTGGTATTTGACTCTTTGGGGAGTCCGGTTTTCATGGGAAACACATCTTCAAAAAATGTTGCATCACGTAACTCAACAATTGAGTTAACATCTATGCCAGAAATTTCAGATTTGATAATCATAAATCTCAATGCATAACTTGTTTCAGAATATCCTATAAAGATAGCATCAACAGTTTTAGGACCAAGCTTCTTTCTCTTGTGTTCAGGGACAAGTACCTTTGCAAGGCACTCCCACACTTTCAAGTATTTCAAGTTGGTCTTTCTACCTCTCCAAATTTCAAACGGACTTTCATTTCTATGTTTAGGAGGAACTCTATTCAGAATATGGCAAGCCGTATTCAAAGCTTCTCCCCACATATACTTAGGTAGTCCAGAACTTATAAGTAGGCTGTTAATCATATCTTTAAAGGTTCTATTCTTACGTTCAGAAACACCATTGGATTGAGGTTTGTAAGGGGGAGTCTCTTCATGCACTATGCCATTTTCTTGGCAATAATGCATAAACGGATTAGACTCATATTCGCCACCTCTATCTGATCTTAACCGTTTAAGTTTCTTACCAGTTTGTTTTTCAGCTTCATTTTTAAATATAATAAATTTTTCAAGTGCTTCGTCTTTTCCATTCAACAAGTAGACATAACAATATCTACTACAGTCATCAATAAAAGTAATAAAGTATTTCTTCTTATCTTTGGTCAACAAGCCATTAAATTCGCAAATGTCGGTGTGAACTAAATCAAGTATTTCAGAATCTCGATTAACTGAATGAAAAGGCCTTTTAACAGATTTAGCTTCAACACAAACATGACATTTAGAATTTTTATCAATAGCATGCTTAGGAACAATATCCAAATTCATCATTTTTTTAACAGATTTAAAATTAATGTGTCCCAAACGACCATGCCAAATATTTGAAGATTTAATGGAATAAGAAACCGGATAATCAATAAAACTATCATTAATAAAATGAGTACCAAAACTACTCTCAACGCTAACTTTAAATAAACCATCCGAAGCATAACCTTTTCCTATAAAACTACCAGAATCCAAAATAATAACCTTATTACACTTAAATGAAAACTCAAATCCTTCTCTAACTAAACAAGAACCACTATTGATATTACGACGAATGTCAGGAACGTGATGCACATGTTGCAAGGTCAGAATGCGCCCATTAGGAAACTTCAGGTCCACGCGTCCAGTTCCAAGCACCTTTGCAGCACTAGAATTCCCCATCGTCACTGATCTACCACGTTCAGGCTGGTAAGACACATATAGCAATTTATCAGCACAAACGTGCACATTTGCCCCAGTATCTCCAACCACTCGTTGGGTTCATAAACAGTAAAGATTTCAGGATTAGAAGTTACATACTTGGTAATCTCACTGGTAATAGCATCAACTTCAGGCTGAAGTGTATCATCAACAGGATCATCATCAGATGGTCCAATGACCACGTTCGCCTGAGCTTGATCAGCAGAACCTTGCGCCACTTTTCCTTTCTTGGGACAGTCCCTAGAAAAGTGTCCAGCTGTTCCACAATTCCAGCAGGTTTTGTTCGCTTTTGGCTTTTTCTGGATGTTCTTCTTAGGTTTCAGCTTATCATTATTATTATCATTAGAGCTAATTTTCTCGAATTTCCTTTTGTTCTTATTAGCAGTTATCACATTGGCTTTAGCCTCCACAGGCACACTAACACCGTTACTATGGTGCACTTCCTGGATCGATATTGCATTCATCAAATCATTGAGTGTCAAGCTTCCTGTACGGTGCTTGAGAGTCATACCAAATTCCTCCCAAGATCGAGGAAACTTCTCAATGATTGACATAACTACGAACTTCTCAGGAAGTTCCATAGCCCCATCCTTGAGTGATTGCAATATGATCTGGAACTCATGCACTTGATCAGTAACAGATTTCCCATCAGCCATGCGATACTTAAGGAACTTAGACACACAGTACTTTTCAACACCAACATCGTCAGTGTTATACTTTGTGTTAAGCGTTTCCCACAGCGATGCAGCAGTGAGGGGAGCAGAACAATAAACATCGAAGAGCACATTCGACAGAGCCGAAAGAATGCATCCACGAACAACATCATCCCTCTCCCTCCACTGCTCAGCAGCTTTCGCTGTTGCAGGGTCCTTCTCATCAATAGCAGGGCACTTTTCAGTTAGCATACCAGTCATCCCTTTAATTGACAACCAGATTTTCATCCGTTCCTGCCAGCGCTTGAAGTTCTTACCACCGAACTTCTCTGGCAGATCAGAAGTGTCAACAAGGGAATTGAATGGAGCGTTAGCAACAGACATGATTAATAACAAATAGTTTCTCTTAGATTGTTGGAATTTAATATGCAACAATCAGATTAATAGGGCAATCACGTAAGCATATAACAATATCAGATTAATCCAAAAGCAGAAACGTACCCACAAGAACAGGATCCAGGAAAGACAGAAACAAAAAGAGAGTTAGAAAACTTATCAGTTTAGATCGAGTCGCATATAATAGCCTCTCCTAAGAGAAACTATTTCCCCCTGCTGGTGCGACTGAGGGTTGCGGCAAATTCCTCCGAGGATGAAACGATCTCAGGAACGTACCAGAAAAATCTTCGCACGAACAGGTACCGAACCACTTGCGACTGTTGTCCCACTTCGCTGGAATCTCACTTCTCAGATCAACCACAGATTACGAATTTAGAGAGAGAACAGTTTCTTAGCAATTTTAATTGTGTGTATAAAACTGATGTAGGGATCGTATATTTATACTGGTATATAGTCGGTTTAGGTATTCTAGGAGGACTCCAAAACCTACCCGATTTACAGTGACTTATTCCTGAAGGAAAATAAACTGCACTGTTAGAGTCCAGTTAGGAAACTAACTGACCTAACAGTTTCGTCAGGGACCATTCGGAAAATACTGGAAACTTCAAATAAACTTTGTCCAAAAAGATACGCCCACGAACCGAACCATTCGCCCAAACGCCCTTAGCCCGTGCCCGTGCCTGAGCCCGGTCGAGCCGAGCGAGCGAGCGCGCGTGTGGGGAAAGGTTCAAGTCCACCTCACATGTAACTTGAACATGAGACTATGATATGCCAAGTAATTTATGGCACATCAACTACCCATTCCAATTCCATGTGGGATGTCCCAAAAGCCTTTTATACTTCCAAGCAAAGGGAAGGTTTGCCTTTCCTTTCCCATGTGGGATGGCAACCAACCCATCTCATCATTGGAAGCCAAAAAGTCTCTTTCAAAAGCTCATCTTTGAAGTCTTAGAACTATGGATTTAATCCATCATTTGGCTTTCACCAAAACACCAATATTGTTCATGGTATAACATACTACAAGTATAAACATTGACCAAGGTCAAAGTCAACGGGACCCACCAATGGGACCCACTCAAAGCTGACCATTTCAAGCCAAATTTCCAACACAATGGTGCCCGTGACTACTACTCTCTTTACGATGTGATACAAATGATCGATAATATTCATTATAGAAACATCATTACTTTTTCCGACCTAGACTTGCCTAAGTCCAGAAAGAAGCACAAGGAACTAGTGTGCATTACCATACAATTAGAAGAGCGGAGACTTTCCATTTATAGTCAGACAGTAAACCAGTGGACATTCATATTTGAAAAGTGAACGATGCACTGGGAATTAACTAATGCCAAGATTATAGAGTTTTACTTACCGATATCGCAGTAGATCTGTTTTTAGGGTGGCATGAAAGTACATACGAAATTGCATGAAGGAGAGAGTACAAATGGAAGAATGTGTTAGGAAAAGAGAGCTTTGGAACGAGTCAAATAATAGCTGGGTCCAAAGAAGGATGGTGTTTGCCCACAGTTGCCATTCTGGCGCTCGACAAGAACTTCTTGTCGCTGGAAACGAGAAAGAGTTCTCGTCATCCTGCCAATGATGCTTAGCCAATGATGTGCCCATGATGCTTAGATGGTAAGTAACTTTTCTCTGTGTTAAATAAGGACGATAAGCACGCGGCCACCAACCGATCAATAGCAAATGCTAATCGAACTTGTCCCACAAAAGCGCCAACCTGTAATGGGGAGAGAATTATTTACCACACTTAATCGGTATTACCGAACCTCATCGGTACCGTAACGAAAGTCCAATAGATATGGTCGACGCCACTCTGGACGAAGGGAGTAATGATGAGACGGATTTTATACCTTTAATTCCTAGGTTTCTACGAGCTTAAAATATGAATTTATGTATTTTAGTTAGATTTTTATGTAATTTTGGGCAAGTATGTAATTTTGGGGTTTAATTGTAATTTGGGGGTCATTTTAGCATTTTTATATTTTTACCCAAATTAGATAATTTATTTTTCAAAAGAAATTCCAAAATATGCAAATGAAAGTCAAACGGGACGGAAGAAGTAGTGGGTCAACTGTTTGGTGAAGAAAAGAAAGAAAATCAAATTGCCCCAAGCCAAGCCAAGCCAACGCATGAGAGAGAGGAGGAGAATCAGCACGTGTGCTGATTAAAATCCGAGGCGGGAGCACGTCTGGAAAGTGTTGGAAGTTGAGGGACTGTTTTGCAATTACTGAAAATTGGAGGACCAAACTGCAAATTACTGAAACCTCATTGCAAATTCTTGTGAAGATATGGTATACGGAATTCGACAGCCGTTTTGGTTTTATTTTTTTTATTTTTTTTCCCTTTTTATATTATTTTTTTTCCTTATTTGAATTAGTTTTAGTTATTAGACTATTTATAGTTTTAGGTTTCTCATTATTTAGGGGATTGATTCATTCGAGACGGAGACTGGCAAAGAGAGTATTACGTACTTTTCTTCTCCTCTCTCTTTTTTGGTGTTGAACTTTTTAATGGAGAACTAACTCCATAACTTTGGGTTTGAATCTTGAACCATCTTTTGTCAATTTGAGGTATTTTTCTTTCACAATTTGATTTCTATTCATAATTTTACTTGTTCTTAATTCTAGATCCGTTACTAGGGTTTATAAATCTGATCAATTTATTTATCTTTGTGATTGGATCTTTGCTAGAATTCTCTGTTCTGTGCCAGAATTAGGGTTTTCACTGTAGCAATTTCATGATTTATGCATGTGCCATGGTAAATTGTGATTAGGGTAAAATTAAGCAATTATCTATTTTAATAAATAGAAAGTGTTCTTGATCTTAGTTTCTTAAATCTTGAATCAATTAATTTTGTGATCTAGACTGTGCCAGTTAGATTAATTTATTAATTAGGGTTTCTAGTGAGTGTGCCACTGCTAGTAACTATTCTGAAAGAAGAAACAGAGATTGAAATAAATCTCGGATCAAGTGAATAGGGTAAAAAGTGAATTGATGTATCGATGATAATTGATTAAAAAGGTGGGGACGGAAATAAATCTGAAGTATTCTTTAATTACTGTTTTTGCTCATATTTAGTTTAATTTATGTTCTTAGGATTTAATAATTATAATTTTCCCCCAATCTGGTCAAGTGACTGTTCGTAAATAAATAACCGTTCTTCGTGGATCGATTCTGGACTTGTCCCTAATTACATATTTTTAGAACCTAGTCCAGGTTTAATTTGTAGGTGTGCGATTTAGCCTATCAAATTTTGGCGCCGCTGCCGGGGAACGGTGTTTATTTGTTTACGTTCTTATTTTAATTCTTGTTCTTTTTCTTTTTATTTTCTTTGTATTTTTTTTTTTTAGTTGGTTTAGTTTAATTAATTTAATTTTCTTTTTAGTTATTTTTAATTTTGTTATTTGTTTTTAGTGTGGAACCTTGTAAGGTCCACACCTTTTTTTTTACTGACAATCTGCTTGGAAGTCTTGAATTAGTAAACAGATGGCAGATCAGTCATTGAGGCAGAAAACTGCCCCGAATTGGAGTGAGCAACCTCATGCAGTTCAGTTCCCCACTCTGCCTACTGGGGTTACATTTGAGTTGAAGCCGGGTTTGTTGAGCCAGTTACCGCACTTTACTGGGATGCCCGGTGAGAAACCGAATCAACATATATCCCAGTTTGTGCAGATTTGTCAGAGCATGAAGCCAGCAGCACTTCCGCTTGAGCATCTCCTCCTTAGATCGTTTTCTTTCACTCTGAAAGATGATGCTAGTGCATGGTATTACCATCTGCCGCCTAACAGTATCACCACATGGCAGGAGATGAAGGAGGTTTTCTTGGATGAGTTCTTTCCTCCCGATCAGATCAATGTGATGAAGCGGGACATTAGCAACATGGAGCAGAAGGTGGATGAAACCTTATATGATTATTACAACAGGTTCCACAAGCTTTGTAGAAGTTGCCCGTATCACGGATTTGACGATGATCAGTTGATAGTATACTTCTATGGGGGTTTGACAGTAATGGATAAGCGGTTAGTGGATTCTTGCTGTGGGGGTAGTATTCTGAACAAGACCACTGAGGAGGCTAATGAGATCATAGACGAGTTGGCTAAGAGCACTCGGACACATGGCAGGAGGTCGAGTTTCAAACAGGTCAGTGCTACGAATTCTAGTAGTGGTGTGACAAATAAGCTAGAGACGTACGTTGAGGACCTTAAGGGGATGATGAGACAATTATTGATGGGTCCACCACAGAGTCAGCAGTACCAGACTAATCAGTATAATCAGTACAGACCACCGTATGGGCAGCAGCAGCAGCAGTATCAGAGTAACCCTCCGAGACAGTCTACGGATGATATGCTTCACTCTTTAGCACAGTCAGTGAGTATGATGAATGGTAATTTTCAGCAGTATCAACAAAAGACCGATGCGAGTATTGGTAATTTGGAGAGACAAATGGGGCAAATAGCTGATGCGGTTGGGAGACTAGAGGCTAGAGAGGCAGAGAAGGTACATTCTAGATCAGAACCGAACCCTAAGCAGAGTGCATGTGCTATGACTTTGCGCAGTGGTAAGGAGATTGGGAAGGAAGTTGTACCGGAGGAGCTAGTGACTGAGGTTAAGGAGGTTTTGCCTACTGAGAAAACCCCGGAGGAGGAGAAGAAAGCTACACCAGAGCCCACAGTTTTTTAGCCGGATGTTCCATTTCCTGAGGCATGGAAAAGATCGCGAGAACATGAGCCTGACAAGGCTATCTTTGACACTTATAAGAGGATTGAGGTAAACATCCCATTTTTAGACTTGTTGCAGACTGTCCCGAGTTATGCCAAATTCCTTAAAGCGTTGTGTACATTGAAGAGGGATCAGAAGGCGAGGAGTCAGAAAACGGTGAAGATGAAAGAGCATCTGTCTGCAGTCTATCATGAGAAGATGCCCAAGAAGTGTAGTGATCCGGGTATGTTTGTTATTCCTGTGTCTTTGGGTGATGATTATGAGCATATGGCGATGCTTGACTTGGGTGCTTCAATCAATGTCATGCCTTATGCATTGTTTGAAAAACTCAAGTTGGGACCCTTACAGGATACATGGGTTGTTATTCAGTTGGCGGATAGGTCGAATGCATACCCTAAGGGGAAGGTTGAGGATGTGCTTGTTCGGGTTGGTAAGTTCATATTCCCTGCTGATTTTTATGTTTTGGAGATGGATACGGATCCTAAGGCTCCCATTCTGTTGGGGAGACCATTTATGTCAACGGCTCATACTAAACTAGATGTGTCTAATGGTTCATTGACTATGGAGTTTGATGGGGATTTAATGGAGTTCAATATTTTTGACTCCAAGAAAGACCCTGAGGATGTTCTTGGTTTATGTTTCATGGATATAGTTGAGCCAAAGGTAGAGGATGTGCCCACTATTTGTAGTGGGGTTGATGATGTGAAGACTGGTTTGGAGATTCCAGCGGTAAAACATGGGCCAAGAAATGTGAAGAATCTTCCTGAGCACCGAAAGCATACATTTGGAGGTGAGGAAGAAGTGATGATGGCTAGTGGTTCGATTGAGAAGAAAGGAGGTTTGAGCACGATGAACAAAAAGACGAAGGGGTTCATGGAAACAATTCGAGCTCAAACGGGGTGGAGTGTGCATTAATGAGGTACCATTTATACCCTTACGTTTAAACTGTCCTTATTTTTATTCACTTTTATACACTGAGGACACTGTGTAGTTTAAGCGTGGGGGAAGGATTTGTAGTTGTATAGTATGCATTTTTCATTCTAGATAGTTAGTTTTTCTTAAAAAAAAAAAAAAAAAAAAAAAAACGCACAAGAAAAGAAGCCCGCTAGATTGAAAACCCGAAAGGGCAGTCTAGGCAAAAACCAGGGTGTGCATTAAAAAAAAAAAAATGAGTGGCTAAGTGAAAACCCGAAAGGGCGCTTAGGCAAAAGGTGAGGATTGAGTAATAAATTATCATACATCCACCGGAGAGAAGACATAAGGGAGGTTTGGAGTTTTGGGTAGGATATACACTATTGGAGTAGGAGGTTTGGATTAGTGGAGTTTAGGTTAGAAATCCTCGTTCTTTTCTTGGAGATATAAGGGGGTGTTGGTGTTTTGTTACGAGGTAAGTTTTGTGCATATTTATTAATCACATAAAAACTTTTATTTTTATGAGGGAGATTGTAGTGTGAGATAAGCGTGGGGGAAATTTAGGACATTTTTAGTTCCCATTGGCTTTTGAGTAGGCATTTAGTTTGGATACCGTTTATTATGGTGTTGGTATCAAGCTAATGTCATTTTTATTATTTATTTGAGGAGTTATAAGGAGACGGAGTTTCTACACTTCGATTTTATTTATTGATTTATGATTTGTGGTTTAGATGAGATTAGGAATCATTTTTCTCCATGCTACGCTGTATAGACCGGAGTTTAGAGGGGAGTTAGGATTTTACTCAGGGACGAGTAAAGGTCTAAGCGTGGGGGAAATTGATGAGACGGATTTTATACCTTTAATTCCTAGGTTTCTACGAGCTTAAAATATGAATTTATGTATTTTAGTTAGATTTTTATGTAATTTTGGGCAAGTATGTAATTTTGGGGTTTAATTGTAATTTGGGGGTCATTTTAGCATTTTTATATTTTTACCCAAATTAGATAATTTATTTTTCAAAAGAAATTCCAAAATATGCAAATGAAAGTCAAACGGGACGGAAGAAGTAGTGGGTCAACTGTTTGGTGAAGAAAAGAAAGAAAATCAAATTGCCCCAAGCCAAGCCAAGCCAACGCATGAGAGAGAGGAGGAGAATCAGCACGTGTGCTGATTAAAATCCGAGGCGGGAGCACGTCTGGAAAGTGTTGGAAGTTGAGGGACTGTTTTGCAATTACTGAAAATTGGAGGACCAAACTGCAAATTACTGAAACCTCATTTCAAATTCTTGTGAAGATATGGTATACGGAATTCGACAGCCGTTTTGGTTTTATTTTTTTTATTTTTTTTTTCCCTTTTTATATTATTCTTTTTCCTTATTTGAATTAGTTTTAGTTATTAGACTATTTAGAGTTTTAGGTTTCTCATTATTCAGGGGATTGATTCATTCGAGACGGAGACTGGCAAAGAGAGTATTACGTACTTTTCTTCTCCTCTCTCTTTTTTGGTGTTGAACTTTTTAATGGAGAACTAACTCCATAACTTTGGGTTTGAATCTTGAACCATCTTTTGTCAATTTGAGGTATTTTTCTTTCACAATTTGATTTCTATTCATAATTTTACTTGTTCTTAATTCTAGATCCGTTACTAGGGTTTATAAACCTGATCAATTTATTTATCTTTGTGATTGGATCTTTGCTAGAATTCTCTGTTCTGTGCCAGAATTAGGGTTTTCACTTTAGCAATTTCATGATTTATGCATGTGCCATGGTAAATTGTGATTAGGGTAAAATTAAGCAATTATCTATTTTAATAAATAGAAAGTGTTCTTGATCTTAGTTTCTTAAATCTTGAATCAATTAATTTTGCGATCTAGACTGTGCCAGTTAGATTAATTTATTAATTAGGGTTTCTAGTGAGTGTGCCACTGCTAGTAACTATTCTGAAAGAAGAAACAGAGATTGAAATAAATCTCGGATCAAGTGAATAGGGTAAAAAGTGAATTGATGTATCGATGATAATTGATTAAAAAGGTGGGGACGGAAATAAATCTGAAGTATTCTTTAATTATTGTTTTTGCTCATATTTAGTTTAATTTATGTTCTTAGGATTTAATAATTATAATTTTCCCCCAATCTGGTCAAGTGACTGTTCGTGAATAAATAACCGTTCTTCGTGGATCGATTCTGGACTTGTCCCTAACTACATATTTTTAGAACCTAGTCCAGGTTTAATTTGTAGGTGTGCGATTTAGCCTATCAAGTAACAAGAAAATGAGTCTTGTAGTTACAATGAGAATTTCAACACAATTTCCCTTATTCATACCGGCACTTATTGATGAACAAAATTAGAATACCTCGCAAGTGCACAATCTATCGTTATAACAACATGCAAAAGACAACGGTCGAACCACAGACACTTGAATTAATTCAAAGTTATTTAACTATTTTTTAATAAAAGAAAAGAAATGAAATACTATTAACAATGATCAACATGAGCAACCATATAAATGATAGGAATCACTGAATATGGTTTCACAAATATCCCCCCTATGATCAATTCGCTACTATGTCAATTATTGTGGTGTTCATTTACTATTGTAAAAGACACACTGTCTCCGGTTGCGACTTTAGTGATGTATGTCTATCGTATTTTTCCTTAAGTCCACACAATATCCGAAGACCTCAATAAGAACAAAAGAATATAATGAACTTGAATCATGAATCGTGCCCTAGCCTCTAAAAACACAATTCAATTATCACAAGAATGACTAACATGCAATTAACTTACCCTAACGCAATTAATTACACCACTAAACATCAATTATGCAATGTTTGAAAAAGTTACATTGGTGAAATTGTTCTTCATAGAAGAAGAGCAAATCTCTCCAACCTTGCAAGTCCTACAAAATATTTACTAGCCACAGAATTGATAAAAAATACAAGAAAGATAGTCTAATATTTATAAAGTAATAAAACCTAAACCTAAAAGTAAAAAGAAACTTGATGTAGAGAATGCAGTGGAATAGTAAAAAGGATAGACAAATATTATCGAGATTAGAATAATTGACTTAATTCCAATGTATGAACTAGGGTTTGAACAAGGATTCACCAAAGAAAATCCTTCTACAAGGAATAAGAATTTCCAAAGATTTTTTTTTGCAAGCCAAAGGCTTCAGGGATTAAACCCAAACAAGATGCAAAGCAATCTTAATTTTTATTGAATAAAGTCTAATTTTTGGATTACAACTTTAGGCCTATTTTATAGTGTCCATAAAACTTGAAAAACAATCCAAAACCTTTTAGAATTAACCCTAACCTATATGGTAACCTAATAGGATTTAAAAACAAGTAAATTGACTCAAAATCTACTCTAGAATCATCTAAAATTAACCTACTAAAAAATAATGACTAAAATAAAATGAAAATAATAAAAGATAGGAAAATAATTATTATTTGTGCTACATCATTCTCCTCTTCTTAAAAAGAACTCGACCCCGAGTCCGGACCCCCTTTGTAAATAGGTGTCAAACTCCATTATTCCGTTTTGCCCCCGCTTTGTACTGCACCCATGTGTTTCGTCTAAATTCTTTTATGTTCAGGTATGCAGCCGAGCTAAGGACTTCATTCGATCGAACCTTGGTTTTGCTCGGGCGAGCGCTCTTCCTGCCTCGGTCGTGCATAGTCAGGGGAACTAATTTGGATACAAAATAATATTCTTCGTTGCCAATAACCTTTTGATTTCACGAGTTTGAATTATTGTTTCTTATAAAGACCATAATACAAAATTCACTCCTTCATTTTATGTTTTTCTACACTTATACAATAAATCGTACCCGATGTTAGACCAAATCAAATAACCGAACTACTGAACCGAGAATACTTTAACTGAACTACTTAAGTACAATATTGATTTTACCCCAAAGTTGTACCACGTATCACGTACACCCCTAAATTGTAGTGATAAATGTCATGGTGATGTAGCTTCCCTACACGAAGGATAAAGATTCAAAATTGATGAGACCGAGCCTTCTAGGCCGGATGTTCTGCGGTCCAAACCGATGCGACCTAATCCGCCCGAACCGGACCTGAACTCTTGGGGCTGAACCGGCGAAGACTGCAGGCAAGCAAGCCCGAGGGGTCCGATCTCCCTGATATATATGCCCGAGATGACTCTGCCTCCCGCTATCCTGAGGAGCCCGTAGTGCCCAGCTGGCACAAACGTACACAAGACGTCGCCTATTCGTACCTGACACACCATAACGGTTGGTGATGGAACCATGCTTCCCTGACAAACACGCCACCTTCCCAGCCACTCTCCTGACCGATCCACTGAGGACTCGCCACGTGTCCATCCAGTGCCAGGGCAGTTAGTACCTTGTGCAGGTTTCTTTCTCCTTGTCATATATATACTTCTTTTTGCTCCCATGGGCAAGGTACGTGCTCTATCCTATTCACACACACAAGGTCTTCATTGAACCTTCCACTTAGGTTTTCCTCAGAGATCTTACTCTCACACCCGAGGGCCTAAGCCGGATTCCAACCCGGCCTTGGTCTTAACGGTGTTCTTATCTGTGTTGTGATCAGGATCAAGAGACAGCTAAATTGGAGTTCTATCTCCGTGACCCCAGAAATATAGGGCGTCATCAGTGGTTCCATTACCGGGAATCGAACAAATTTCCTAGTGCAATATTTTCATCGCACTCGCTTGCTTAATCTTCGTTCATCTCAAAATCATCAAAGTACAGTCTCCGTACGTTTCGTTTTTAGCCGTTCAACACCATTCCTCTATTTTACGGTTCTCGAAATATAGCTCATCCTTCCTGTTGATTCCCACTCACAATGACTGGAAAAGAGATCCTAAATCCAGACGCTAGCCCTTCGAAACAAAGGCCTCAAGGGTCTGCCCTTGCTAGGCTGGGAGAGGGGACGCTTAGCGGCAACTCATACACTCTCTCTCAAAGAGCTAGGAGAGAGATAGATCTGAGGAATCAGATTGAAACCTCCAAAGCTGATAAAGCTCCAAAAACCCCCGTCACTCCTCTCACTCCTGACCAAATTCAGAAGAAAATCCAGATCCTGAAAGACAGGCAAAACCTGGTAGCAGAAGGGCTTCAGCTAAACCTGGCCCTGGAAGAACTGTTCGATGCCGAGGCTGATGCTAGGAACTCCCACGAAAAGTCAAGAACCCACGGTTCTAAAAGCAGAGCCAGCAAAATGGAGGGAAAGAAAACGAGCAATCGTCGTGGAGGATGACGACGAGGAGAAAGAAAAGGGAATGAGTGAGAAAGGAGAATGACAGCCTAAGAAGTCCGGAAGCCATTTCAGAGAAAGGGTGATCGCTAAAGCTGGCGGCGAAATCGGTCGAGCAAGCAAAAGAGCAACGACTGGAGAAGGGACTGACCACAAAGTCCAGAGAATGATCAAGAGTTATGGGAGTCCAAACAAGGGGTAGCAAAGTGTGTTGGGCCCATAGATGCTTTTGCCCCCTGGATAGCAGATTCACCAATCCAGCGGGGAAAGGTCCCTACGCTAGACGCTTATGATGGCTCATCCAATTCAAAAAGCCATGTTGGGCGGTTTGAAGGCCAGATGGCTTTATTTTCAACTGATGAGGCCATGAAATGCAAAGCTTTGGCATCCACCTTCAAAAGGAAAGCGTTGGGATGGTTGTTAGCCCATAAACCACGCTCTATCTGCAGCTATGAGCAGTTGCGAACCTCATTCCTGAATTCGTTCGCGGGCGCGGGGGAGGTCGCGAGGCCAAAGTCGGATTTGTGCGGCGTTAAGCAACACCCCCGGGAGAGCACGAAGGCATACATTACTCGGTTCAGAAAGATGACCGAGCAGATCGTTGACCTAACCAGGAATGACATCGAGCTATGCTTATTTGGAGGATTAACATCCTACACCTTGAGGCAGGAGTTCGCTTGCCGAAATCCTGAGGGAACAGAAAATATGTATAATAGAGCTATAGCTATGGCCGGAGTGGAGCCCTCATTTATGGATGATGCCCGCGGGAGCATAAGGGGGAGGATCGAGCCCACTCATGACTCATGATACCACCCGGGCTACCCAGGGAGTAGCGGTGGCCGGAACCGAGGAAGACCGAGGGGAATGACAAATTTCAAGCCTCGCACTGACAACGCTTTCACCCCTCTGATCGCACCCAGAACTGAGATATTACGGGCAGAAGCTTTACCTCCCCCACCTCCGTTAGAAAGAAAGCCCTACGAAGCAAACAAAAAGAAATGGTGTGAGTACCATGAAAGCCACGGGCACAACACGGACGAATGCTTCCAGATGAAGAAAATAATACAGCAGAAGGTGGAATCCGGAGAGTTAAAAAAATGGGCCACGGGGTCCAGCAGTAAAGGTGAAGCCCCACGGGGAAATGTTCAATACGTCAGAGACAATGATGTAGACGGGGAAGGACGTTATGACATTCAGTACATAGGAGAGGAAGCCCCAAGCAACACCTAGCTTTCCATCCAGATCAGACGACTGGAAAAAGTATTCTTGATACCCACTTACCCGCCCGAGCAGGAGGAAATGATCGGTTTCAAAAGGAGTGAATTGGCATCCACCCTTTTCCATTCAACACAACCATTAACGATCAAAATGGCTATAGGAAGGGCGGACATTGGAAGAGTCCTCATTGATACCGGGGCTTCGCGGGATATATTGTACTTCCACTGCCTGGAAGAAATGGGAATGCCCGAGGCGCACTTAACTCCATACGCGGGTTTGTTAGAAGGGTTCACAAACCACACAGTCTATGCCAAGGGGACAATTGACTTCGAAGTAACCATCGGGGAAAGGCCGTTTGAGAAAACAGCTCGCGTTACGTTTATGGTGATCGATCTGAAATCCCAATACAACGCGATACTGGGCGTAACCGCACAAGCTGCCCTTGTAATAGTGGCATCGATCCCTCACCAAAAAATCAAGTTCAGCACCCCTGCGGGGACCGCGTGTATTGAGAATAAACCCGAGCTCTTCCTCAAAGTAATACATAGGAAGAGGAAGGAAAGCGCAGCGAAGCAAAAACTGGGAAGCCCGAGGGAGGCAAAAAAGGCCAAGGCAAGTGAAAAGGAGGTCGCAGACGCGGCCATGATCGGGACGTTGTCTTTCCACTCAACAAGGGCAGAATTCAAGCGGAGCAGGAGAGCCCGCCGTATAGCCGCGGAAACCGAGCACATTAATATTGTAATTGATTCGCTGTATGACCGAGAAGTTACAGATATTCGCCCCAATGATGCTTTGGAAGATGTGGTTATAAATCCGGTATACCCCGAGCAGGCAATAAAGGTCGGGCTAGAGATCCCCGCGGAGGAAAGGAAGGTTCTGATAGAATTGTTGAGAGGAAGCCTGGACGTGTTCGCCTGGACCGTAGAAGATATGGAGGGGATAAGCAGAGAGGTGATCGAGTACGAACTGAATATCGATCCCACATTCACCAGGGTACTTCAAAAAGAAAGATATTTTTCCCCGGAGAAGAAGGCTGCGATCAAGGTCGAGGTGGATAAATTGCTGAAAGCGAAGATCATAAGCCCGATCAAATACCTGGTGTGGTTAGCCAACGTAGTAATGGTGACCAAAGCAAATGGGAAATGGAGGATGTGCGTAGATTTTACGGATCTAAATAAGGCCTGTCCCAAAGACTGTTATCCCCTCCCCCGGATCGACCAGTTGGTAGACTCTATCGCCGGGCATAGGGTATTGAGCTTTATAGATGCATACTCGGGATACCATCAAATCAAAATGAAGGAGGCTGATGTTCCGTCCTGCGCCTTTTACGGTGCGGGCAAAACTTACACTTTTAACAACATGTCGTTCGGTCTCAAGAATGCGGGTGGTACATATCAAAGAATGGTGGGAATCGTTTTCGACGATCAGTTGGGCCGAAACCTAGAAGCATACATCGATGATATGGTTATCAAGACCAAGGAAACCTCTTATGATATTGATGTAGCAGAAACCTTCACCAGCCTCCGAAGAAACAATATGAAACTTAACCCATCCAAATGCGCCTTTGGAGTAAAGGCAGGAAAGTTTTGGGGCTTCATGGTGAACCAGAGAGGGATAGAGGCAAACCCGGAGAAAATCATGGCGTTGATAAATATGCAACCCCCCAGATGTGTTAAGGAAGTACAAAAGCTGAATGGCCGCATCACGGCCCTAGGAAGGTTCATCGCCAAGTCAGCAAAAAAATGCCTACCTTTCTTTAATACTTTAAAAGGAGGAAGAAAGGAAGGTTTTGAATGGAACGAGGACTGCCGGAATGCTTTTGAGCAAATAAAAGCCTACCTGGGAAAGCTGCCGCTGTTGAGCAGCCCTGTTTTGGGTGAAGAACTCTATATTTTCCTAGCCGCAACAGATCACGCAGTGGCTGCGGTTTTGGTAAGGGAAGAAGGCGACCTTCAGAAGCCCGTGTATTATGTCTCCAAGGCACTATCCGCAGTAAAAGGTCGCTACTTGAACATTGAAAAGCTGGCATTCGCCCTGCTTATAGCCGCTCGGAAGCTACAGTCATACTTCATCGCCCACCCTATCACGGTCTATTCGGATACCCCGCTGAAGAAAGTGCTCCATAAGCCCGAATCCTCAGGGAGAATGCTGTCATGGTCTATAGAGCTGACTGAGTTCCAGATTACTTACTCCCCGCGAAAGACCATCAAAGCACAAGCACTGGCGGACTTTGTGGCAGAAACCACGTTTGAAACAAAGGAAAGCGAAGCGGACAAAATCCAGCCCGCTAAAGCAAAGAAAAAGCGGGGCAAGAAGGCCATAGATGATGGGGAGAGACCGGAGAATTGTTGGTCGTTAAGTGTTGACGGATCCTCGGGAAAAACTGTTAGTGGCGCCGGAATCCTCTTGATCGCCCCAGAAGGTCAAAGGTTTAAACGAGCTTTGAGGTTTAAGTTCGCGGTCTCAAACAATCAAGCCGAGTACGAGGCATTGATAGCGGGCTTGGAATTAGCCCGGGACATGAAGGTATCCAATTTGATCGTGAAGAACGACTCACAGCTAGTGGTAAATCAGGTCAAAGGGGAATATGAGACAAATCACCCGGTGTTGCTCAAATACAAGGAACTCACAGCAAACCTGTTAAAGGAATTCGAGTACCACGAGCTAACCCAAGTTAACCGGGCTGAAAATTCCGAGGTTGACTTGCTTTCAAGAATCACAAACGAAGACATTGCAAAGCTTAGTGTGGACTACTGGATAGAATTTACGGAGCGCCCGGCCATTGACAGGACAGAGATCCACCAAATAGGGGAGCCCGAGAAGGATTGGGTGGACGAGATTAA
Source organism: Campanula takesimana (assembly GCA_026119855.1). NCBI lineage: Eukaryota > Viridiplantae > Streptophyta > Magnoliopsida > Asterales > Campanulaceae > Campanula > Campanula takesimana. Next base: position 32,383 of record JAOWBW010000604.1, on the reverse strand, counting down.
GGAATACATCGAAAAGGAAATCCTTCCCAACGATCCGGATCGAGCAAAAGTTTTGAGGAGACAGGCCGCTAGATACACGGTCATTGACGACGTGCTTTATCGAAGGTCTTTTACCAAACCCCTACTGAGGTGTGTGAAATCCGAGACCGTCACCAACTTGTTATACGAAGTTCATGAGGGCGTATGTGGAGGGCATACCGGAGCCCGGACACTATCCGATAAAATCAGATTCCTCGGGTATTACTGGCCGACAATGAAAAGAGATGCAGAGGAATATGTCCGCAAATGTGATCAATGCCAGAGATTCGCCAACATACCGAGGCAGCCATCCACGGAGCAGAGTCTGGTAGTCCCAACTTGGGCATTTGATATGTGGGGGATTGATTTGATTGGGCCTTATCCCAAAGCACCCGGGGGAGCACAAATGGTAGTGGTCGCAGTAGATTATTTCACAAAATGGGTGGAGGCAAAGGCACTAACTAGTACTACTGAAGCAAGTATTATCAAATTCGTCTACGACCATATATTCTGTCGGTTTGGTTTTCCGCGGGCTATTGTCTCCGATCATGGACCCCAGTTTCAAAACAAGTTTACGGCGAAATGTAAGAGACTCAACATAGAACATCGGCAATCCTCCGTCGCAAGACCGCAGGGAAATAGACAGGCCGAGGCCGCAAATAAGTTGCTCATGACCGCTTTACACAAAAATTTGAAGGGAAGGAGTGGTCGCTGGATGGAAGAGCTCAGTACTGCTCTATGGGTTGTCCGAACCACAACGAGGAACTCAACGGGAGAAACTCCTTTTTCCTTGACATATGGATCAGAGGCGGTCGCGCCAGTAGAAGCAGCCCTACCCACCTACAGGGTCGCCCATTTTGATGAAACAAAGAATGAGAAAGCCCGGAGAAAAGACTTAGACTTTCTCGAAGAAAAACGGTTGGAAGCACGAGCAAAGATGGTCAATTACAAACAGAAGGCCAAAGTTCATCATGACAAAAGGGTGAACAAGAGGTCGTTTTCCGTGGGAGACTGGGTCTTGAGAAAAGTTGAAGTCACGGGGAGATAGCCCGGATATAACAAGCTCTCGCCCAACTGGGAAGGGCCTTATCAGATTGCCCGCGTAATCAAAGAAGGAACCTACAGGCTTCTAACGGCAAAGGGAAAAGACTTGAAAAACGCCTGGCATAGCGATCATCTGAAGAAATATTACCTCTAGAGGACAGAATTATAGAGCTTGAAATCTTTTTGCAAACAAGAGCAGTTAGAAATTGTGAAATTACTCATGTATTGTAAGGAAATCGCAATGTAATTTGTTCAAGTAAGTAAATAATACCACCCTCGTTCTCTGAAAAAAGTATGTTCGCTCTCAAGCACGGTCATACGCCCTCGAGCTAGACCGCATGCCCGCAAAGCGGATGCCGTTGTGTAAATCTTTGCGCACGATGCGCGATCATACGCCCTCGAGCTAGACCGCAGGGCCCATGTCATACGACCCCGAGCTAGACAAAGGTGGGAGAACAAATTCCTTGGTAAAAATATTTCCTTGTGAAATATTCCTAAACCCAAGATGCGCGGTCATACGCCCTCGAGCTAGACCGCAGGGCCCATGTCATACGCCCTCGAGTTAGACAAAGGTGGGAGAACAAATTCCTTGGTAAAAATATTTCCTTGTGAAATATTCCTAAACCCAAGATGCGCGGTCATACGCCCTCGAGCTAGACCGCAGGGCCCATGTCATACGCCCTCGAGCTAGACAAAGGTGGGAGAACAAATTCCTTGGTAAAAATATTTCCTTGTGAAATATTCCTAAACACAAGATGCGCGGTCATACGCCCGCGAGCTAGACCGCAGGGCCCATGTCATACGCCCTCGAGCTAAACTAAAGTGGGAGAAGGCGCGGCCATACGCCCTCGAGCTAGACCGCATGCCCGGAAACAAAGATAGTTCATGCAAACAGACCTTCTGATGTATGAAGATAAAACAAAGAAACATGCAAGGCTGAAAACAAATGTACAATTACAATCCAAAAAAAAAAAGGTACTTGTTCAAATATTTCAAAGCCTACGCTATTACAAAAAGTACCCAGGATACAACCCGGTCTGATCTTCAGGAAGCCGGGGGAGGAGCGTTCTCCACTTTTGGAACAGAGGCAGAGGCATCAATGTCAGGTATAGATTCAGACTGATTCCAGGAAGCTTCTACAAGTGCGGAGGCATAATAAGAATAAGGAAGAACCATACCATCAATATAGGGGCCGCCGGGGCCAAAAGTTCTTTCCAAAGCTACGGCCAGAGACAAAACTCTTTCGGCAGAATATCTGAATCCATCGATAGTAGAAAGAAGATCTTGGACGATGACCAGAGCAACGGGAGGGAGAGTTGATCTAACAGACTCGGGAAGCTCAGAAAGTTGGTCCGCAGTGAAAGGCACCAGAGTATGGCCGGAAAAGCATTCAGGGTCTGTAGCCGTGATAGCACAAAGAATCGCAATCTCTTGCGCAGCATATTTGCCTGTAGCTGCCAGATTACGACCAACGGTGTGGAGGGCTGAGTTATATTGCTCTATGCTTGCCCCCTCCACTTTGTCTCTATATTTATCAGACACCTCAAACTCGGCCACAGCTTTCTCTCGCTCTTCCTTCAAAACGAGCTCCCGGTCTCTCTCAAACCTCATGGCATCCAAAACTTTGCCATCCAGCTCATCAACTTTCTCAGATAAGCTCCAATTTTTCTCCCTCTCCTCCTCCAACCGCTTATCAGCCTCATCTAAGCGAGCTTCAAGTCGCTGCTTCTCAGACTCAACACTTGATTTCTCAGCCTCAGCTCGGTCTTTGGCCTCACGAGCTGCATCGAGATCGTTGCTCAATTTGGAATTCTCCTTGACCGCATTCATCAACTCGGCATCTTTATTCTTCAGCTCCTCTCCCGAGCCCTCCAAGACCTTGGACAAGCGGGCAATCTCATCCTTCGCCTCCGCCAGTTTCTTACCCCTCGCCGCAACCAAAGCCATTTCATCTTCATACTGAGACCGCATATATAACAGGTCATTGGTAACCTGTTTTAATGAAGGAGCAAGTAAAGATTATATTAAAAGCGGGAGGAGGGGTCAGAAGATTGATATATAAAAAGAAAGAGTACGTCGACTTGAACAAGGAAAATAAAACACTAACCTCAGCCATAGCCAAGCCCGCATGACCCATGGCGGTCAGAAAGTTGGTCTTGGACAGCACCTTCTGTTGATAGTCCGGAAAGTTCATACGGTGCAGAAGCCCATCGCCCACATAAGAATTAAAGCCGCGGCGGCTATGGAGATCAACCCCATATACCTCAGGGGCCTCAGCAACCTTCTTCCCGAACTCCTTGGCCCGGTCTTTATCTTCAATTAGCTCTACGGGGAAGCGCTCCGAGCATAGAGTCCCTTTGGCCGGGGAATACACAGTGAAATCGCGGGAATGAGACTCAAGACGAGGTCGTTTATTTTTTGAAGGCAAGGGGTCAACGCTCGAATCTCTCTTCTTAGAAACCTCGGGCACTGTTTTGCCCGCATCTTGGGGCAAAGTAGAAGACCCCGAGCCCGTTGGGCCTTTGCTCCGTACACTTACGCGGGGATTCAGAGGAAGCTCACTGGTGGTCGGGATGACAACAGCAGCAACCTTTTTAGATTTGTCCAAAAGGTCCGTGGTCGGCAACTTCCTTCCCGAGGCCTCCGTTTTCTGCATGGCAGCCTGCCTTTTCTGCTTCTCCTCGGCCTCCCGTTGCTTCGCGGCCAGTTTCAAAGCGTTAATGTTCCTTGGAGGCATGGTATCGGTGGGATCTGCGGGCAAAATCAATAAACAATCAGATAGGCCCGAGCAAATAAACAAGTAAGAAATTTTGGTTTATAAGTATGAAAAAGACCGGTCAAGCCCGGATCCGGGCATTGTTCCTTCGATTGGCAAGCAGGGCACTCATGAGCAAAGGCAAAATTTTGGTGAACTTTCCAACAAGGATCCCGCCACATAGGGGCCATATTAACCCTACACACAAAATCAGAGTCTCGGCACGGGGCCACCCCAGCAAAAGCCAGAAGACTCTCATTGTTGATAATAGCTTGAACGTCAAAGACTTGCTCAACATTAATCACGGCCTGATCTTCTAAGGTAACCGATCTTTGGTGGCGGGCAAGGTAATCTTGTATAGCAGACGCGAGCTCGAGGCCCCCCTCAGAACTAGGATAATCTTTGGAAGATATGGACACCGGGGAAGTATTAGCGGGCTTAGAAAAAGGCCACCCAAGGTGATTCTGAATCACCAAGGGATATCTCTGCCACTGGTCGAACTTATTAGAAGCCGCAGAAAAAATCTTCTTCGACTTGGGTTTCGTTTTCAAACTCAGGCTATTAGCCGTGACCTGGTGGGTGAAGAAAACATACAATGCAGGCAAAGAAGGTTCATAGCCCAGCACCCTACTCACAACAATAAAAGACACCAGATAACGAATTGCATTGGGAGTCAAGTCGATCGGGAGGCACTTGGAAAACTCCAGGAATTCGCAAATGAACGGGTCCAAGGGAAGCCGGAGGCCATTCTCAAATTGAACGGGATAAAAAAACACAAGCAATACTATCCACCCGGATGCGGGCAGGACCAGTCAAATTACTCCCCGAAGGAGAGGTATAGTCATCAAGACCGCCGACGAGGTAAATTTTGCGGTCAATATGATACACGGCTAGAAACTCATCATCGGAATCTTGCTCTTCGTTGCCCGCGCCAGAACTGGAGGCTCCAGCCTGACTCGCAACCCAATTGTCAGCTCCCTCGGGAAAAGAATCCAAAATTTGGACAGGAGAACGGATACGTTTAACCATACGCGCGGTGTCTGGGGCCATTCTCTCTAAACCATCCCGAGCATCAGTTGGTGTCTCAGATGACTCAGATTCGTCAACCAACCCGTGGGCAACGATCGCTCCAGCCCCAACCTCGGGAGCAGGTTCATCATCAACCCTCATTTCGTGATCAGAAGCTTCCGCGCTGCTCGTGACCTCAATAATACCAGGGGCCAGGCCCGGAGATTGCGCCTGTTCGCCCTCCTCATCATCGAAAAGAGCATCCATCCAACTCTGAGGATCAGGACCACTTAAGGTTATGCGTTCCCCACACAACCTTACCAACCTTCTAGCATTACCTGCCATATCTACATTATCGGGGAATCGAGTTAAAACGGCCATGACAAAAATGCCCAAGTGATCCTCTCCCCCCAGTACCCTGATCCTCGTGGAATCATAATGAACGGAGGGACCTGTTTCCCACAACAGGGGTAAGACCCAGGTTTCCCAGCTATATACTAAACCTATGGCAGTGAATGCATTCAAAGACAACCATTTCCAGGCATTCAACAGGAACATGTATATCCCACCGGTCCTCCGGCAACAACCAAACAGGTCGGGACGGAGTTTACGCCTTAAATCCAGCCCTTCCATGGCTACAACAATATTTCAACAAATTTTCAGAAATTAGGAGCCAGAATCTAGACTCGAAGACGCAAGGTTACGAGAAATCACACAAATCTCGTATAAATCCCTAAGCTCGACAGGAGCAAATTTTTAGGGTTCGCGCTCGAAAATGGCGACGAAAAGAATTGCAGAAATTAAGACGACGAGTCGAAACAAAGAGGAAAAAGGCGAAGTTCGGAGCAATACCTGTTAAATAGAAGTGATGAACGAGAACGAGATCTTCGAAATCAGAAATCCGGAGAAGCAAAGTCTTCGTTAAACTGGAAAGTAGAGAGACGGGAATTGCGAAAGTTTGGAACGATTCAGTCTCCGTGATATTTATAGCGCCAGAAATGGGTCGGATCGACCAGAAATATCTGGTAACCCGATCGAAACCCGAAAAATGAAGAGGCGGGAGTTGCTTTTTCGAATACCGATGACGGTTCGCATTTAATGAACGTGTTCCTGGTCATGTCAAAAGGCAGACGACTACGCCACTAGCCTGACACAAGGGGCCCACCTATCCTCTCATCAACCACTATTGTAAGACTCCCGTCCCATTGCAGTCCGTGCCCGCATTTATTGCGATTTGCCCGAATCGAGCTCAGGAAGTATAACTCCTCGTGCCGCTCATGAATGAGCTGACCCTCGGAGTTAGGGGCCACTGATGAGACCGAGCCTTCTAGGCCGGATGTTCTGCGGTCCAAACCGATGCGACCTAATCCGCCCGAACCGGACCTAAACTCTTGGGGCCGAACAGGCGAAGACTGCGGGCAAGCAAGCCCGAGGGGTCCGATATCCCTGATATATATGCCCGAGATGACTCTGCCTCCCGCTATCCTGAGGAGCCCGTAGTGCCCAGCTGGCACAAACGTACACAAGACGTCGCCTATTCGTACCTGACACACCATAACGGTTGGTGATGGAACCATGCTTCCCTGACGAACACGCCACCTTCCCATCCACTCTCCTGACCGATCCACTAAGGACTCGCCACGTTTTCATCCAGTGCCAGGGCAGTTAGTACCTTGTACAGGTTTCTTTCTCCTTGTCATATATATACTTCTTTTTGCTCCCATTGGCAAGGTACGTGCTCTATCCTATTCACACACACAAGGTCTTCATTGAACCTTCCACTTAGGTTTTCCTCAGAGATCTTACTCTCACACCCGAGGGCCTAAGCCGGATTCCAACCCGGCCTTGGTCTTAACGGTGTTCTTATCTGTATTGTGATCAGGATCAAGAGACAGCTAAATTGGAGTTCTATCTCCGTGACCCCAGAAATATAGGGCGTCATCAAAAATCTAATGAGCTTATGTTGGATCCACGAGTAAACAACCAAATTGACCCGCGTACTATGTGAATACAACTAATTTGACCCGCGTACTATGTAAACTACCAAACTAACCTGCGTACTATGCATAAATTAACCAAATCAACCTAAATTGTTAATAAATGTTAACGAACGTTAGTAACTTAACAGATATTGCAACCAAAACTTTTAAATACATTAATCATAATATAAAGGGGAAAAATGTAAAAAAAAATATTTTACCAATACACCCCCCTTTAATACTCTTATAACCCTCTCCCGAATTTAGACCTTTACCAAGAAAAAACCCTTTCTTTCTACCTTCTCCATCCCACAGACGCACCCTCCATCCCCATCGCCGCTCCCGTCCCACCGGATGAAAACTCTCCTTTAACAACATCACGCCTCCCCTCCTCTTCTCACATCCCAAATCCTCTCCCAACGAGATCCATAACCATTACCTTCCATTTTTCCCTTCCCCGTTTCATTTCCCTTTCTTCTCGACAGACTGGTACTTCCAGAACCAACGACCTATGCCGAAGTCGTCGCCTTCACTCTTCGTCATCGCCGATCAAGCTTCATCATTGCCGGTCCTAGTACCTCACCCACTTCCTCTCCAACTTGGTCTCTAACTTTCTCTCTCCTCACAGGCTTGTTCCATAATTGCTAGATCTACACAAAATTTTGACCTAAGATCAAGCCTCTTCTTCTTTCAGCTCACGCAATGCATTTGTAACTTGTTTTAGGTATTTTATTACAGAGATCCATCTATCTATTTATTGATTTATTTAAATAACAAATATATTATGTAGTATCATTTGGATTGTTGGGTTGTGGTTTGGGTTATCAAAATTAACGACGGACTTGTTACAGGGAAGAGGAATGGGGTGGATGGTGTTGGTGGGTGGGGAAGAAAGGATGTCCGATTCACAAATAGGTGAAAACACCATTGATGAACAACACTGATATTTTTTATTAACTGATTTGTGTATTGGGCTTTGTTTAGTTGGATAGAATTGAAGAGAGGGTTTAAGGAAGGGAATTACGAGGAAAGGGCTGGAATGGTGGTGGTTTATGGAAATGACGGTGAAAGTGTTCCTACTGTGTGCGAATACTCCATCCGTCCCAAAATCAGTCTAAAAATGGTGTCTAAGAAACAAGTTTTATATTTTTATTATGATAATTAAATAAACCTAAAATTATAGCTCAAATTTCTTTCGTGCTAACATGCAAAAAAGATGGACATTTACTCTGGGACAGAGGTAGTACCATTTTGGGGAGTCTCAAAGGAAGTGGGACGGACCAAAATGAAAATAAGTCTCAAGTGAAGTGGGACAAAGGGAGTATATATTAGTAAAATTAATAAGATGAAAATAAATGATATATTATAAACTTAAGTATAAATTTAAATATTAAGAAGATGTGGTCTTTTCTAAAAATAAAAAGAAGAAAAGGGTGTCCGGTGGTGGGATGTAGTGGCGGGAGGTGATGGTGGTTGGTGGTTTTCTTTTTTCCCTGTTTGTTTCAAATGTTTTAGATCTAGGATGAGTCTGGTATAAATTATTGGGTCTTACTTTAATTTGTATGGGGGCATTTTGAAAATTTTGGTCGAAGTATCCGTTAAGTTACTAACATTCGTTAACGTATATTAACATTTATTAACAGTTTGGGTTGATTTGGTTAATTTGTGGATAGTACGCAGGTTAGTTTGGTAGTTTAGATAGTACGGAGGTTAAATTGGTGTTATTCGTATAGTACGCGGGTCATTTTGGTTGTTTACTCTTGGATCCACATTGGGCCTACTTTTTATGACATAGCAATTCCAAAGCCCTATATGTTTGAAGATCAGTGACTAACATAATAAACTTACAAATCTCATTGTTTGAAGAGTATTGACTAAAATAAGAAACTGGAAACATTCAACGCCATGAGGGGAAATATAATAAAGTGTAAGGACCAAAATGATACAAATGAGACATTTCTTCTAACACCCTTCAGCTTGACATTTTCCCAATTCCTCAAAAGTGCCGCCTCCCCCCCCCCCCAAAAAAAAAAATAAAAAAATAGCCCAACCCTCTTCAATAGTTCGAGGTACGTTAAAAATACATCGTTCACACACCTAAAAGACACTTTTGATAACCAACTATCAAAGAAAAAGGAAGAAGAAACAACTTAGGTAACCAAATAAAATCTTGTAGCTAACTATTAGAGTCAAGCAAAACTTTTATTAATAGCCAACTATCAGAGAAAAAAGATAAAATAGTAATTTGATGGATAACTCCCGAGGCTCGTTCGGTGCACAAGAATGTATGGGAATAGGCAATTAATATTAAGTTATTCAAAATCTGTGACATAATTAAAATATTTTCAGCATGCCTAGTGGCTATTGGTTTTTTCCTTCTTTTTTTTTTTTTCAGCGCATTGATGTAATTGTTATACAATCTATCATTTTTCCAATTATTTTATTTATTCAAAACCTAAATTAAAATAAAATGTGGCCAAAGATTAGTTAAATTACCCTTAAAACTAAAATGAAACTGATTGTTTGACGGGATGGATATTTAATAACATAAAAATAATCAATAATTTGTTGGTAGTGGTGCCTAGGCACGTTTAATAAACGTTGTAATTGTTATCATTTATTTCATATCAATAAAGAGATGTTTTGATTATTATTATTGTTCATGTTTACTTATAATAATCTCCGTCCCTAGTACTTGTTAAGCACTAGTATAAAGGCTAAATGATCATGAGATGATCATGTTAGATTTATGGGTACTTGTTTGGAACAAGGAACTGGACATGACCCGCTGTATGAGATTTATGTCATGGTCTATGTCGTACATATATCTCATATTAGTTATGTCATTCGAATCCTTAGACATGAAGTTATTATAGTCTTCCACTTGATGAACATTATGTTTGTCATATTCAAACGCTACCTTTAACCGGGTAGTTATAAAGGGTATGATTGGCATAATCGGATTCACGTAGGGAAGAGTAATAAGCTAAATGGATTTGTCCTTCTTCGGAGAGATGTCAAGCTTAGGCCTCTTGTAGGAATGATGTTGATGAAAATATTCGGCCGGACTCAAATGAATTGATTAGATCAATGTCATTTGTATTATCAACATATTCGGAATCGAGAAAGTATTGAACAAAACAAGTTGACTTGTTGACCATGACTTGTGTTCAATGACATCGTGGACAAAGGGATTATGACATGTTCTAAAGGAATGCGAACTTGTATCTAGTTATACTATTTGGGTAGGTATGACGGTTTGCTAGAACCTAATCATATCTTATGGTTTCATGTTTGAACCCATTGCCAACTTAGTGTAATCCTAGAGGGTCACACACAATAGAACGAATCTTAAATAAGGACTATATTGGAATATTGAGTCGAAGAACTTTGGAGGAATTTGGAAATTAGGGAAATCTGGGGAAGGTGTGCGACCGCACAAAAGGGCTTGGGCGGCCGCACATCTTGGCTCAAAAAGTACCAGAAACCTTCCAGATAGATGTGTGGGCGCACAGGTGGTTTTGGGCGGCCGCACACCATGTCGGGTCTGGTTTCCTGATTTGATTTGGAAAATAATTTTGGACGGGTTTAGACACAAGTTTCCTATTTGGAATAGGTCTAACTTGTATATAAACAGCAAAATTCGACCAGAATCAAAGCTAATGCTTTTGTGCAAATCTCAAATAGTTTGAGAGAGGTTTTATTTTGTTCTAAGACATCCTAGATTGAAGAACAAAATAAAACACAAATATAATTCCATATAGTTCATATTGATTGTGAAAACGTGTTTCACAATTTTGGTCTAGCAACCAAGATCAAGTGTTCTTGATATTCGTTCGTAGTGTGGATACCGCTAGAGGGTGAAGCTTATCATCTTCAAAGTTCGTGTTCTTACTTGTTCGTGATTAAAGCTTCAATTTCTATACCAAGATCAAAGACTAAATTCAAAGTCATCAAGAGTTAGTTTTTCTAGTATTCATATTGTTGTATTTGATTTAATCATATGAATGGATCTATGGGCTTTGGGTTTCATAAAATTTTAAATGCTATTTTCCGCTGCACATGTTACTACGAAACCCAACAGTGGTATCAGAGCCCCGTTCATGTTGATTATTTCAATACCTAGAATCATGTTGTGTGTATATAAATTGTTTATGTGCCTAACATGATATGAATATTGGATATATGATGTTTATGTGTTATATGATTTTATGTGGTTTATTGTTTTACAAACTTTAATCGCACTATTGAATCGCACTAAAAATTATGTTGGATTCTGAATTGTTTGATTATTAATTTTTGATTGGATCAAAGTTTTAATAATCGGGAAAAACAATTTTGAGACAAATTTTCGAACTTTAAAAATTCTGTCTGATGCTACTGTGCGACCGTACAGAAAATATTGGGCGGCCGCACATGTTTGGGCGACCGCACAGATTTTCTTGGGTGGCCGCACAGTTGGTCAGAATCAGAATCAGATTCTGAAATTTTGATGAGGTCCAACCGAATCAGTGACAATACCGGCCAGACCTGCTGATCTGAGGGGGTTTTGGGAAGTTGGTTTTGGTATGGATCTTGGGGTTTGATTTTCCTATTTGTTTTGATCTTGTGATTCTAAGATTAGTTCAAGGTTTGGATGGCTAATCTACGTTCATCGAGATTGTGTTTCCCAAACTTGATCGCAATCAAAGTTTCAAAGATAAAACGAAGTTAGAATTATGAAGAGTTCATAATTTCTAAAATTGAGAAACAAAGTTCTTGATTCAAAGATTGGAGATCCATGTGGAGTTGTGGATGCAATTGACCTACGTTCAACGAGACCATCTATTGCTTAGTTTCGGCCACATGGACTACTTTCTTGAATTAGTGCAGAATTGTGGATGCCTTATGGCTTAGTTTCGGCCGCACTTCTTGTTGTCTTGATTTGGAAGATGATAACCAAAGTTCAAAGAGTCTCATCCTCATAATTATAGAGAAACTAATGACACATAAATATTATGCTTAAATTAATGGAGATTAATTTAGTGGCTAAACTTGATGCGTAACATGTTTATGTTATGTGCTCATAAATGTGTTGTATGCTATATGTGATGAACCTTCAAAGAAAGTTTTAAGTTCTTTTTGTCATGCCATGATTAAAACACTTGTTTATACATGGGTGATTTTGATGTGGGTTCGCCTCCGCGAGGTGCATTAATTTTATTCATGTATGAGCAAGATGAGGTTCATTAATTCAATGTGGGATTGCCTCCGCAAGGTGAATTAAATTGAATGATTCCTATACGTTTAAAATGGTTGGACTTAATTAGGCGTCAAAACAGTTTTTGGCCTAGGCAAAAGATGAGATTAAACATGCTTTTTGAAATTGGATTTCTCAAAGAATCTCATAAAAGGATCTAAGAATCATATGGGATATGATTGACATGATTGTCTACCTAATTAATTTAGTTTTGAGCGGTCCACCTCTGTGGACTCAAAAGTTGAATTAAAGTTGGATCTTAGCCCAATTAAATTATATTATACATTGGATGTATATGAATGTTATATAATTTAGTGGGAGTATTTTTGTTTGAAAAAATACATTATTTATTTCTTTAATGAAACCGGTACTTATTAAATTTTGGAAATTTTGCATATTTGTAGACAATGACTACTAACACTCAATCAATTTCGTTGCAATCGATCCTTGAGAAGGATAAGCTCCAAGAGAATGGTACGAACTTTATGGATTGGATCCGTAGCCTAAGAATTGTTCTTAGGCAAGAAGATAAGTTGTACATTCTCGATGGGCCTCTTCCTGCTGAACCAGAGCCTACTGCCCCTAGGGCAGAAAGAGACAGTTACAAGAAACATCGTAATGATTCTAGAGATGTAAGCTGTCTCATGCTTGCTACCATGTGCTCAAAACTCCAACAAAGTTTGGAACATTTGGAAGCCTATGAGATAGGCGTGGAGTTAAGAGCCATGTTTCAAGAGCAAGCTAGGCAAGAAAGGTACAAGACCATTGTTGCATTCACTTCTTGCAAAATGAATGAAGGGCAACAAGTGAGTCCTCACATGCTGAAAATGAAAGGCTACGTAGATCACCTTGAGAAACTTGGCTATCCAATCCCATTGGAGCTAGCCACGGATCTCATTCTTAATTCATTGCCTAAGAGTTATAATCAGTTTGTGATGAATTATAACATGCATAGAATGGATAAGAATCTCTCCGAGTTGCATGGGATGCTTAAAACTGCGGAGATGAAGATTGTGGAGAAAGGTTCTCCCGTGCTCTTGGTTCATGATGGGAAGAAGGCTAGTGCCAAAGAAAAGGGTAAGAAAGTTGTCAAACCCAAGATAAGCAAGGCAAAGGTTGCCAAGGCTTCTGAGGCAAAACTCGATTCACAAAAGGATGCAATCTGTTTCCATTGTCAAGTAATTGGTCATTGGAAACGTAATTACAAGGCTTTCTTGGAAGAGCAAAAGAAGAAGAAGGGCAGCAAGGCTGCGTCGACTTCAGGTATCTATATGATACATATTCTTCTTTCTACCACTGATTCTTGGATATTGGATACCGGATGTGGTTCTCACATTTGTTTAAATGTGCAGGGACTAAAGAATAGGAGACTACTTAAAGAGGGTGAAGTATACCTACGCGTGGGGAATGGAGCAAGAGTTGCTGCATTAGCCGTAGGGACTTATGAAGTCACTTTACCTTCCGGATTAATTCTTGTTTTGAACAATTGTTATTATGTTCCGGATTTAAGTAGAAATATTATTTCAATTTCTTGTTTGGATAATGAAGGTTTTAAGTTTCTTATTGAGAATAAGAAATTTTCTATTTATTTAAATGATGTGCTTTATGGTATTGCTAATTCATTTAATGGCCTTTATGTCTTGAATGTCAAGAATGAAAATAATGACAATGTCTATCATATAAATAATAAATCTAAACCTAATGATGTAAATCATACTTATTTGTGGCATTGCCGTCTTGGTCATATTAATGAGAAGCGTATCTCAAAACTCCATGGGGACGGACTTTCGGGTTCATGTGACTTTGAGTCATATGATACTTGTGAGTCATGTCTTCTTGGAAAATGACTAAGACACCTTTTACCAAGTTAGGTGAAAGGGCAAGCGACTTATTGGGGTTGATACATTCCGATGTATGCGGACCATTAAGTAGCAATGCTAGGGGAGGATTTCAATACTTCATAACCTTCACTGATGATTATAGTAGATATGGGTATGTTTACCTAATGAAACATAAAAGTGAAGCATTTGAGATATTTAGAATATTTCAAAATGAAGTAGAAAAACAACTTGGAAAAAGTATTAAGGCACTTCGATCAGATCGAGGTGGAGAATACTTGAGTTATGAATTTGATGATCATCTAAAGAATAGTGGAATAGTTTCACAATTGACTCCACCCGGAACACCACAATAGAATGGTGTGTCCGAGAGGAGAAATCGGACTTTGTTAGACATGGTTCGATCAATGATGAGTCAAGTTGATCTTCCAATATCCTTTTGGAGTTACGCTCTAGAAACCGCTGCATTCACACTAAATCGTGTTCCAACTAAATCGGTTCAGAAGACTCCATATGAGATGTGGAGCGGAAAGAAAACTTGTTTATCTTTCATGAAGATTTGGGGTTACGAAGCCTTTGTCAAAAGACTTGTCTCTGACAAACTTGCACACAAATCTGACAAATGTATTTTCGTGGGATATCCAAAGGAAACTAGAGGATATTACTTTTACAACCGTGAGGACAACAAAGTTTTTGTTGCCCGAACTGGTGTCTTTCTAGAGAAAGAGTTTCTCTCCAAAGAAATTAGTGGGAGTAAAATAAATCTTGAAGAGATTCGAGACCCAGAAAATGACGTTGAACCAATAGTGGAACAAGAATAAGGACCACAAGGAGTTGTGTAACCTGTTCAAAATACACAAGCAACTCGCAGATCTAGTAGGTTACGATCCGAGCCCGAGAGATATGGATTTCTCGTAACGGATAGTAATGAGGTGGAAATCATTGAGAATGATGAACCGAAAACCTACCAAGAGGCGATGTCTTCTCCTGATTCGGATAAGTGGCTTGGAGCCATGGAATCTGAATTTCAATCCATGCAAGACAATCAAGTTTGGAACTTGATTGATGCGCCCGAATGTGTAAAAACCATAGGATGCAAATGGGTCTTCAAGAAGAAGACTGACATGGATGGAAAGGTGCATACTTACAAAGCTAGGCTTGTAGCGAAAGGTTATAGGCAAGTTCATGGTATTGACTATGATGAAACCTTTTCACCCGTAGCAATGATCAAGTCTATAAGAATTCTGCTTGCTATTGCCGCATATCATGACTATGAAATATGGCAAATGGATGTCAAAACCGCTTTCCTAAATGGAAAACTACAAGAGGATGTGTATATGACACAACCGGAAGGTTTTGAACAGAATTCTAAGGTATGCAAATTGCAGAGATCTATCTATGGATTGAAGCAAGCTTCAAGGAGTTGGAATCTCCGTTTTGATGAATCGGTCAAATTGTTTGGTTTCATCAAGAACGAAGATGAACCTTGTGTATACAAGAAGATTAGTGGGAGCATAGTGTTATTCCTTATTTTATACGTGGATGACATATTACTCATTGGAAACGATATTCCTACACTTCAGTCCGTGAAGACTTGGTTAGGAAAATGCTTCGCAATGAAAGATATGGGTGAAGCCGCATATATACTTGGCATTAAGATCTATAGAGATAGATCAAGGAGGCTACTTGGTTTAAGCCAAAGTACATACATTGACAAGGTCATTAGAAGATTCCGTATGAAAAATTCTAAAAGAGGAACCTTACCAGTGTTACATGGAGTTTCTCTAAGCAAGACTCAATGTCCTAAGACAAAAGATGAGCGTGAGAAAATGAATGATGTTCCATATGCTTCGGCAATTGGGTCCATCATGTGTGCCATGATTTGTACTAGGCCGGATATATCTTATGCTTTAAGCATGACAAGTAGATACCAATCCGACCCCGGTGAAAATCACTGGATGGCTGTAAAAGCGATTCTTAAGTACTTGAGAAGAACTAAAGATTCATTTTTGGTCTATGGAGGAATGGAAGATGATCTCGTGGTAAATGCTTACACGGATGCAAGCTTCCAAACCGACAAAGATGATAGTCGATCGCAATCGGGTTTTGTGTTTATGTTAAATGGTGGAGCTGTAAGCTGGAAGAGTTCCAAGCAAAGTACAACCGCTGATTCTACAACGGAAGCTAAGTATATTGCTGCATCAGATGCTGCAAAGGAAGCTGTTTGGATTAAGAAGTTCATTACTGAACTTGAAGTGGTTCCCAGCATTGCTAATCCAATATACCTTTATTGCGATAATAATGGTGCTATTGCTCAAGTAAAGGAACCAAGAGCACATCAGAAATCCAAACACATACTTAGGCGTTTTCATATTATTCGAGAAATCGTTGATAGGGGAGACGTAAATATATGCAGAGTACCTACTGATGCCAATGTTGCGGACCCGCTAACAAAGGGACTTCCACAAG
This sequence comes from Campanula takesimana, assembly GCA_026119855.1. Taxonomy (NCBI): domain Eukaryota; kingdom Viridiplantae; phylum Streptophyta; class Magnoliopsida; order Asterales; family Campanulaceae; genus Campanula; species Campanula takesimana. The sequence continues at coordinate 16,033 of JAOWBW010000604.1, read as the reverse complement.
ATAAACATGAAGGTCATGTTAGGTCCATGGGTATTAGATACATGGGAGATTGGGCCTAGAGCAAGTGGGAGATTGTTGGTAGTGGTGCCCTAGGCACGTTTAATAAACGTTGTAATTGTTATCATTTATTTCATATCAATAAAGAGATGTTTTGATTATTATTGTTGTTCATGTTTACTTATAATAATTTCCGTCCCTAGTACTTGTTAAGCACTAGTATAAAGGCTAAATGATGATGAGATGATCATGTTAGATTTATGGGTACTTGTTTGGACAAGGTACTGGACATGACCCGCTGTATGAGATTTATGTCATGGTCTATGTCGTACATATATCTCATATTAGTTATGTCATTCGAATCCTTAGACATGAAGTTATTATAGTCTTCCACTTGATGAACATTATGTTTGACTTATTCAAACGCTACCTTTAACCGGGTAGTTATAAAGGGTATGATTGGCATAATCGGATTCACGTAGGGAAGAGTAATAAGCTAAATGGATTTGTCCCTCTTCGGAGAGATGTCAAGCTTAGGTCTCTCGTAGGAATGATGTTGATGAGAATGTTCGGTCGGACTCAAATGAATTGATTAGATCAATGTCATTTGTATTATCAACATATTCGGAATCGAGAAAGTATTGAACAAAACAAGTTGACTTGTTGACCATGACTTGTGTTCAATGACATCGTGGACAAAGGGATTATGACATGTTCTAAAGGAATGCGAACTTGTATCTAGTTATACTGTTTGGGTAGGTATGACGGTTTGCTAGAACCTAATCATATCTTATGGTTTCATGTTTGAACCCATTGCCAACTTAGTGTACTCCTAGAGGGTCACACACAATAGAACGAATCTTAAATAAGGACTATATTGGAATATTAAGTCGAAGGACTTTGGAGGAATTTGGAAATTAGGGAAATCTGGGGAAGGTGTGCGACCGCACAAAAGGGCTTGGGCGGCCGCACATCTTGGCTCAAAAAGTACCAGAAACCTTCCAGATAGATGTGCGGGCGCACAGGTGGTTTTGGGCGGCCGCACACCATGTCGGGACTGGTTTCCTGATTTGATTTGGAAAATAATTTTGGACGGGTTTAGACACAAGTTTTCTATTTGGAATATGTCTAACTTGTATATAAACAGCAAAATTCGGCCAGAATCAAAGCTAATGCTTTTGTGCAAATCTCAAAGAGTTTGAAAGAGGTTTTATTTGTTCTAAGACATCCTAGATTGAAGAACAAAATAATACACAAATATAATTCCATATAGTTCATATTGATTGTGAAAACGTGTTTCACAATTTAGGTCTAGCAACCAAGATCAAGTGTTCTTGATATTCGTTCGTAGTGTGGATACCGCTAGAGGGTGAAGCTTATCATCTTCAAAGTTCGTGTTCTTACTTGTTCGTGTTCTTATTTGTTCGTGATTAAAGCTTCAATTTCTCTACCAAGATCAAAGACTAAATTCAAAGTAATCAAGGGTTAGTTTTTATAGTATTCATATTGTTGTATTTTATTAATAGCCAACTATCAGAGAAAAAAGATAAAATAGTAATTTGATGGATAACTCCCGAGGCTCGTTCGGCGCACAAGAATGTATGGGAATAGGCAATTAATATTAAGTTATTCAAAATCTGTGACATAATTAAAATATTTTCAGCATGCCTAGTGGCTATTGGTTTTTTCCTTCTTCTTTTTTTATTCAGCGCATTGATGTAATTGTTATACAATCTATCATTTTTCCAATTATTTTATTTATTCAAAACCTAAATTAAAATAAAATGTGGCCAAAGATTAGTTAAATGACCCTTAAAACTAAAATGAAACTGATTGTTTGACGGGATGGATATTTAATAACCCTTATTCTGGTGATTAATAAATGTGAGAATCTATAATAGTAGTGATAATATTTCCTTTAGCAATGTAGTTTTAATACTTTCAAAACATAATAGTGTAGATAGTCTAGAGTTAGTGTATGAAGTTAAAAGAGAGATAAAGATATGAATCTAGAAAATCCATAAGAGATTATACCTGAGATATTTGTGATTCATTGTTTGTGGTAAATTCAGATTTTAACTACTTTAGCAAGATTTACTGAAGGGAAGAAGGCATGCGACCGCTGACAAGGGCGGTGATTTGCACCGAGCAAGGGGCCAGACAATATTAGGAGGAGGGGAGGGAAGTCGATGGAGAGATTTTTGGAGAGAGAAATTGAAGATGCCAAATGGGGGGAGAGGAGGATGAGCATATTTTAGACTTGAGGTGTCTTAGGGAAATTAAAAAATTAGCTCCCATTTCTTCATAAATAAGTCAATATTGTGGGTCTTAGGGTAATAATTCCTACATTAATCCACAACACATATGACCAAACATATTTAAGCGCACAAAAAGGGCCACCATTACTGCGTTCAGTTTATCCACAGAGCTTTCTTTTGTCGACAACGACAATGGAGAAGCCATGTCTTGGCCAATGAATGGAAATTATAACGTCCTTCAATTCATTCGATACTTGATACCCATCAGAATCCAGCGTCATAAGAACCCGAAATGGCAATCCAATCGTCTTCTCACACGGTACGCTACATGATAAACACATTAATTTTGAATGTAGTTTATGCATTCACCAATTTTAAGTTGACTTAGATGTTTAATTTTGCTATATCACAAGATTTTCGTGTCAGTATTTGATAAATTTCTGTAATTGAATGCAACTACTGAAATGTATAGCTAGAACTGGGTTGCACCCCAACTGTTTGATCAAATGTGTAAGTAGATGAAGGGAGTGTTTTTGTGATATGTATGATGCTATGAGTTGCGTGGGTTGTTCAACCATTCAAGGCAGGTGATTTTGGTTTGAAAAGTTTGAAGTTAGGAGATGTACAATGCTGACCAATATGTACACCAGTTAGTGATTGTGATAGTAAGACTGTGTTACGAGTAGGGAAAAGCCAATAGTAATGTGGACGTTTATAATGTTGAAGGATGTGGTTTGATTTGACTGAAAAGAGTGACAAAAGAGAATTGTCAGGCAAAGTCCAAGTGATTGAAACAAAGATCAAGGTGAGGCAGGGTTGGGTGAGTAGGTAGTTCATGAAAATGGCGTGAGATCCATGTTTCTTATGGTGCCTTAGTCGGGCCACCAAAGACAGTGGTTTTTAGGAAGTAGAGTGCAGCTTATTTTTCATAAAACTATGACTTTGACGCAAGTTAGGAAAACATTAATATCATAATGAAATCCTGAAACTTGTTATTGATACTTAAAGATGCTACCAATAACAATATTTAGAATGCCATTAGGATAATTATTTTTTCATAAATTACATCAAAGTTCAATCAAAATAACCACTAAAATAGTGAGACTATCATTATGGGAGGGAGTATGCAATGTGTGTGTGATGGTTTCAAGCATCTTCAATATGACCAGTTAAGTCTACTCTGCCACTGTTTGGATCATGCATGCATTGTCTTAGGTCTTTTATCATGGAAGGTAACGTGTGAGTAGAATACACCATACATGATATAACAGTTGCATACCTTGTGATAATCAAATCACAATTTGTTACAACTGTAAACATCTGTGCTCATTGACTTCTAAGCTTACCACTAGCTCGCTTGTGCATTGCCCAAATCATGAATTAATGTAATAAAAGATCTAGTGGCATAGGTATTATGTTTTGCTTGATTGTTATATATTCACTTGGAGTCCTATTTTCCAATCCATTTGACTTGTTGATATGATAATCCTTTATATGCGGATGATAAATCATGCTTTACTTTTGTTCAGGTTATGTCGGTGAGGAGTCGCTCATCTTTTGCAAGAAGCCGCAGTATTAGCATATTTAACTTCAGAAGAGGCTCTTCACTGAAACTCTCTTCTCTCTTCTGCATGACATACTGCGCTGCTTACTCCAGTAACGACTTCTGTACTTTGTCAAAGAGAAGTTTGCGTGGGCCTATTATGGCTGCAAAGAAAGAATCCAAAGGCATGGTTTAATTTGACTATCTTCCTTTCTTTTCTAAGAACTTTCTACAACACTTGGGTGGAGTGGCTCTTGTGAGGTTTGAACCCTCCACCACTTGATGGAAACGGGCAAACCAATTATATTTTAGCTCAAGCTTTTAGGCAATTGGCATAATATGGAGAACTCTACAGATAGCAGCTCCCTCCACCCCCTACCCGACACGCCCATACTGACCCCGGGGGATCTTCCTTGTTCCTTATTTCTAGTTTCTCGTAAAAGAGGACTCTTAAGTGATGGGTTCTTTTGGTATCATGTAGGGGGGAGACAGGAAGATGGCAAGTACAAGCAAACAGTTGATCTTCCCAAGACTGCATTTGGCATGAGGGCGAACGCTGCTGCAAGAGAGCCTGAAATCCAGAAATTATGGGATGAAAATCAGGTTTTCAAGAGAGTTTCTGAGAGGAATACTGGGGTGAGCAGTGAGCTCTTTATGCTAGATTCACACTGCATGGTAGGTTCTCACTTTTTTAGCTAATCATGACTTACTTTCTGTAGGGAACTTTTATTATACATGATGGCCTCCTTATGCTAATGGTGATCTCCACATCGGGCATGCCTTAAATAAGATAGTAAAGGATATAATTAATCGTTATAAGGTATGCTTACTGCATTCTCTCCATTATAGTTTTTCATTGTTTTGAGATTATTGCTGCACATAGGCAAGGGAAAAACACACACTTCATTACATCCACTGCAGGATGATTAAACTCTTGAACATTTTGAATAAGGCTCAACTGTCATTTTCATGCACATGGGCTTATCCACGTACTCCCTCCGTCTCACTATGTTTGGCCACTTTTGACTTTTGATGGTCAACATTAGTGAACTTTGACTAAACATTAATGTCAATCCAATCATCCTAATTAATTTCTAAAATTATTATTGATAAATCATTTATATATCTATCAATAGCAATTTTTAGAATTTCATTAGAATAATTAATTTGACACCAATATGTAGTCAAAGTTCACTTGTGTTGACCATTAAAAGTCAAGAGTGGCCAAACATAGTGAGACGGAGGGAGTACAATTTAATTTGAAATATTAGGTGTATTAGGTTGACTAGGGTTAATAACACGGTGTTTAGTTAGGTAAATTCCTTGAATTTGGAGCCTCTTTCAGTCCAACGAAGTAAACTCATTGGATGGACTATGATGAGGTAGTGACTTGGAGTTCATCTTTCTTACTTGGATCATTTATTGTCTGGTTTATTCTCTTGGAAATCAATGTACATCAAACTTGCAAATAAGGAAATCCTTCTGGTGGTTTGATCCACACTGAATAATTTTTAGCCTGACATCAGATGAGCTAGCAAAAGTACATTTGAAACACGTTATTCTAAAGTTTCCTGAATGAATAAGGATGGTATAACCTCATGAATCTAGGTAAAGTTTCTGTAATCAGAGCAATCACACATGTCGTTCTTGCAGGATCATCTGCTCCAAAAAAATTCTAATAGATTAGGATTACTCTCTCAAGCTTCGCTATGCACGACAGCAAACAAAGCCTTCGTACACAAACACAATATGGAAAACAATCCATTTTATATCGTGCTGTTAGGTAAAAGATTACATCTGGATTTATGGCCTCCCCCTACCTACATGTATTTCACTCTTCTCCTAATATTTCTAGTCATCGTGCAATAACAAAATTGTTATGATGTGTCACAACAATGTACAGTGCATTTTATCATACTTTTACTACGAAACAAATTAGACTTACCTGCACATTTGTAAAATGCATATTCATTCATTCATCTTTGTCATCTTGCTCTTATTGCAGCTTCTTCAAAACTGTAAAGTTCAATACGTGCCTGGTTGGGATTGCCATGGTCTACCAATTGAGTTGAAAGGCAAGTTACCATAAAAATGCAGTCTTGGTCAATAAGTTGATTTTATTGACAAAGTTTTGTTTTATTTTATTTTTTACATTGTGAAGTAGATTTAAGACTACCTAAGAATTACCTATCACCCCATGGTCTCCATGCCATACATCAGCACCAGTTCCTAAATGGCGCACCTACATTGTCATGATCCCTCAAATGCTAAGGTGGCCATGAATATAGGATACCAGGAACAATTCTTGATGTCTGCTTGCTTAAGAGTAGAGAGAAGGGGAAGCCGTGCACAGGTGGTTGCCAGCAGTAGTCAAAATGGTGGATGGCTGGATGGTTCCATGTATATATATATGTAATACTCCCTCCCTCCCACCTCACTTGAGACTTATTTCCATTTTGGTCCGTCCCACTTCACTTGAGACTCCCCAAAATGGTAATCTTTTTATAATTTTATATTCAATCTACCCCACCCACTCATTCTCTCTCTTCATTTTCCACCACTCAATTCATTCAACTAACCTACTATTAACCCCACTCATTCTCTCTCTTCATTTTCTACCACACATTTTCCTTATTTTATTCTTTTCCTTAGTTATTGTGCCCACCTCTTAGGTTTCAAGTGAGGTGGGACGGAGGGAGTATATGAACATTAATTGATCATGTTCTTACACTTGGAAGAGTTCACTGACCCGGGGAGAATAATGGCCAATGATATCTCTTAATAGCAGTACTGAAATTTTTTTACTGTCCAAAGGAAAAGGTGGGGTGGGGGGTGGGGGGTAAAAGATATTATGATAGCTAAAGGAGAACCTTGTTCTGATAAGTAGTAGGTCCATCAGAATATCAGGCATAGTTATAGGGGCAAAAGTTAGTTTTACCCTTGGAGAAAAGAGTTATAAGTGCATGAGATTTCCTGTAACTTTGAATATAGGAGGGGTTACAATGATCTAGTGCTCTCTACCACTGCCCTGCAAGTGGAGCAGCCTTACTGCTATGCCAAAGTGCTAATCAATCACTGCAAGTACTTAGTTGCACCAAAGGTGGATCTCGTTTGTATGTTTTCAGAACTTAGAGCTGAATTGTGTATGTGACTATAGAAACCTTCTATTTATATAGTTGGTAGATGACAAAAGTGTTAAATTGTTTCAGTGTTGCAGTCGTTGGATCAAGATGCTAGAAAGGAGCTTACACAGTTAAAACTGAGAGCGAAGGCAGCCAAATTTGCCAAAACAACTGTCACAAATGGCATCCTTCAAGGTATCACAAAGTTTCTTATTCATCTGCAAGACTGTTTCACTTTGTATTATAAGAACGCACAATACCTGACCGTACATCCTCCGTTATCTCCATAATTTTATATATGGCAGTAGAGCAATTGAGTAAGTTCATAACCAGATTATGTTAATTTATACTCCATGGTGGTAGCAACCTTTATTATTTTTTCCGAACAATTTTAATTACTTATTTTATGTCTTACAGCGATATGGAGTATGGGGAGACTGGGATCATCCTTATCTAACTCTTGATCCAGAATATGAAGCTGCTCAGGTAACGGCGCACTATATTTACAGAAATTCGTACTCAAAATTCGTAATGCTAGCATTGAATTCTGTTCCAACTCTATGACGCGACATACTTGCAATGTCAAAGCTCCATGTAGCTGCAAAGTGATTCTTCTTTTATTTTTGGTGGAAGGCTTCTCATGTTTTTCTTGCTCAGCTTTCTCTTAATTAAGTGCTTAAGATTCTGGTTTTTCTGTATCTACTTTTCTAGATTGAAGTGTTTGGCCAGATGGTTTTTCAAGGGCACATATTTCGAGGCAGAAAGCCAGTTCACTGGAGTCCTTCATCTAGAACGGCTCTTGCAGAGGCAGAGTTGGAAGTAAGTGAAGTTTAGACTCTTCTCACTCTTCCTGTGCATAGACATCTCTGGTTATATTCATTCCCGAGTTTTTTCTGCGCTTTGGGTGCGATTAAATGTTCTTCATAAATGAAACTAAATGAAGTCACTGGTGATAACTCCCTTTGGGTCCTTTGTTTCTAATGTTTTATTTATAATGATAACTGAGCATTGCTGAGCAATTTATTGCTAACAAATGAGAAAGAATAGCTTTCTACTCATGCTCTATACTTAATTGGAATATATTTCCCTCGCTTTTCCGAGTGTGAGCAGAAATCAGGTGATCTCTGGTGCTGTTAATCTTTCCCTTGCAGGTGCAAGAAGAGGCAGGGAATATTTTAGCCAAGAGAAGTTTAATGTGAATGTGAGTTGGAGTTGATGGATGATTTAATAATAACTAGCGGAGAATAATTTGGAATGCAAGATAAGAGTTTCTTGTGCGTCTAAGCTCTCAAATTTGAAGTTACAAACTTGAATTTCATTTGAGTGCTTAGGCCACTTGAGAAAATTTCAGCCTCAGGATCAACAAAACCTGAGTTGAGTGGCTAGAAATACAGTTAGTCTTATGAAGGTGGCAATTCCATTAATATCCCTGCATCTGCAAAAGGAATAGTGCAGGATACCATTGAACTTTATACTGAAGGTTGTTTAGAAGGATACCTAGAACTGATTGGAGATATGAAAGGTGCAATCGCATGCACCAACAACAAATTATTACCAAAAGAAAACCAGATCTTAGGATTTTGCTCCCTGACATCCTATTACATGAAAGTCCTTATCAGCAACCAAGGACTTTATGCACATATAAAATACCCTTAATTACAAGGTGTTAGCAAAATGCTGAACACTGTGAGAGAGCAATGTACATCGCATGCATCAATATGATAAATCAGATATCCTTGTTTAATGTGTGTTTTTCTCGACTCTATTATTGGTTTTTTCCAGACGATACCTTGTCTCATATTCTTTGCTTCCTTCCTGTTATTAGTCACAACTCACAAGAATTGTGCTTTATGTATATTTACATGAGTTATGCAATCTGAAGAACTACTTACAAATTTTTTTGGTAGGATTAAGCTCTATCTCTTCTTCCTATGCTTATCCTTTTGACTTCATGTGCAGTATCACGAGATGCATGTCTCAAAGAAATCTATTGTGTTGTGTTTCTCTCAAGTTTATCTCTAACTTTTCTTGGGACTTTAAAAATGAAACTTGGTTCTGAGCTCTCCCTTTCCGTAACTTTCCAACTCCTGGCGATGTGTTGTATGATATCTACTGAGTATTGAAATAATAAGTCCTGTCTACTTCGTTGATTTTGTTTTTCGAGAATAGGTTGCGTATGCTCTCGATGCCCATGCTTACTTGCTTTAAAGTTCATATACAGTATCCGGAGGGGCATGTTTCAAAGAGCATGTATGCGATTTTCAGAATAATCAACACTCCAGATTCTGCTGGGTTAGAGGATTTTTTGCCGAATTTGAGCTTGGCAATTTGGACTACCACTCCCTGGACTATTCCTGCCAATGCCGGTAAGGAGGATCAAGAAATTCAGTTAAACTGGTGTTATTCTCTGTGCCCTCCATGTATGTATTGTGATGACTGAATGAAAAATTTACATTTTCACTTTGAAGTATGAAGTTACTATGTACATATAGACTTCAGTTTTTGGTATTTTAGTAGTGTGCACCAGTTTTTCCTTTATGCAATGTTTGTTTGACTTCCAAGGGGACAGCTAAAGTGCGCAGATGGTCACACATAAGTTTTCCTGTTTGGGATGTGGGAATGCCCAGATTTTTATGTGGCTTCACTCTGTTTGCATGATTTTTAAATTTTTAATCAATGTCTCCTTTTATTTACAAGGAAACAAAATCTTATGCTTCACTGCCTGCTGAAATTTTGTCAAGTCTTGCTATATTCGATGGAGCTGTAGTAGTTCACACGGGCTCCCAGTTTTTTGACACAAAATATTTGGCAAATCTGTAATAGATTATGCTTTTAGGGGAAGCCTCCCTGAGGCTCCTTCTGTACTAGTTAGAAACAGATGTATCATGTACTTCTTCTTAGCCATAGACTTGTGAAGTTTCACAGTGACTTTCCAGTTCCACTATCTACATTTCCTGCTCTGTGCCTGTAACTTGACCCCCGTCTGTCCCCTATCTCTTTGTCCTGTAACATGTGTGAGAGCACATTCAAATCTATTCACGTACTTGCTTGCAGATTATCTTGTACATTTGTACTTAAATCATGGTTTAATTATTTATTCATTCTCAGCTGTTGCCGTGAATTCCAAGCTCCAGTATGCCATAATTGAGGTGCAGTCATCTGATGTAGATGCTTCTGCATCATCTGGAGATAGCAAGAGGGTGGTTGGCAACATTTTGAAGGAGCAGGAAAGGCCCTTCCTTATTGTTGCATCAGACCTTGTTCAAACACTAGAAGCTAAATGGGGCGTGAAACTTCTTGTTAAAAGAAACTCTTTTAGGTTCGGATCTTGAGTATTGCAGGTACCATGCAGAGTGAAACATGATATGTTCATACTTCCATTATGAAGATTTATGCCATGTCACTTCTGAGAAATAATTGCCCTTATTCATAAAGTTTTTTATTTAGGTTTACTTGAAAGTCTTTCTTGTTTGGGAAGTTCAAGAACTTGGACAAAATGTCGAGTAAGATAGTTATGAATCGAAGCTAGTTTGGTGATGAAATAGCTAAAGAGTCTGCAAGTTTTGCATACTAATTACAAATAAGAAGGAATCCAATGGCGTACATGAATAGGAGAGATATGAATGAATCATCTATTAACCTGTGTCATCCACAAAAATCTGTTATCGTTTGAAACATGTATTGGAAAATCCATTCATTTAGAAACATGTTGAAAAAATAATTTTATCCTTCTTCTTTTTCTCATGTTGGAGGGGGATAGAATATAGCGGTGAAATTAGATTGTGGCAGTATTGGGGATAGACCCGACAGCTGGAAAATGAAAAAGTAATTAATTGAAACAGCTCAAATGTTAATAAAATCAGAACATGAGGTCTTATGATCTAAAATACATAACATGGTTTTAGGCTCATATAGAGATACAAGAGATTGACTGGAGTATATGAAATCTGGTTTTAGGCCCAAATAATGATATAAAACTAGGAAACTGCTACTTCCTTTTCTCTGAATGTAGGTTATTTTAAACTCGATACATTTATATACTCCCTTCGTCTCATAAAGATAGTCCCACTTTTTAGCTGTTAATTTGAATGAACGTTGAGCAATAATTTACGGCAAATTTAATTATTTTAATGAAAATCTAAAACTTGTTATTAATAGAATTTATAATGTTGTATCAATGACAAATTTTATATTTTATGGGTTGGAGGTAGTATCACTCAATTAGGTTAAGTCTAAGTTGAGTTATATTAGTTTTTTTGGGCTTCTTAAGCAGCTCTCTTAATTATGCATTTACCATTTATGAATATATTGCAATTATGTGTCCCTAACATATGCTTATCCAACTACTGCTTCAGGTATGGACATCCAGTAAATGGCGAAGAATGCCCTGTTGTCATTGGAGGAGATTATATTACAACGGAGTCAGGAATGGACTAGTCCATACAGCCCCTGGTCATGGTCAAGAAGATTACATAACTGGCCTGAAATATGGTTTGCCTATTCTATCCCTGTAGATGATGATGGGAAGTTCACTGAAGAGGCTGGAAGCTTCAGTGGACTGGATGTACTTGGGATGGCAATGCTGCTGTCATAAAATACTTGGACGAAAATTTGTCCCTTGTCCTGGTAGAACCTTACAGTAAGTATTCTCTCTTCCAAATGCTGAAAAACCGGGTGATGCTTTTCTTCTTGGTATATATAACTTTATTAGGTACACATTTCATTTTCAAAATCATTCTCTTTTTTTAGAGCATAAATACCCGTATGATTGGCGAACAAAAAAGCCTACAATATTTAGAGCAACTGCACAGTGGTTTGCATCTGTAGAGGGATTCCGAGAGGCTGCTATGGATGCGATTAGCGAAGTAAAATGGTTTCCATCACAGGTATTACTATTGCATCTGAGTACTTGTTCAACAAGTTGTCCGTTCTTTCCATTTTTTCTTTTGTTATTATTTGTAAAGTTGAAGAAGATTAGCCTTCTGCAGGCATTGAGGTTCAACATGAAATTGCATCATAGCGGTTTTACATTAGTTTGGTATATGTAGATTGGATAGATTGCATTGTAATATTTATTTTCCTCTCTTAATTTATTTAAGAGGGGCTTGTCCTCTACTCTGTATTTTTCCCTCCTATAGAACTTCTTCTTTTATAAAATAAATAAATCAAAAAAATAAGTAAGCTTTGTACTGTTATTCACGTACCTTCTTTTGTTTTCCTCCCATTCTTTTTCTCTTTCTTTTTTCGTTGTGCTTCCAGCAAGGTATATCTTTCTTATAATGAATTAATCTACTTGTGTTTGAGCAATTCCTATTTCATATCTATCTTATAATGTAGCTCTTATTACATCGATATTGATTATTGTTATACGAGTACATAGGTGAGAAACTGAGCTACTTGAAGATGGTAATGATAGCATTAGCAATAAAGTTAGTTTCAACTTGGACATCAGTGAAATTAATAAAGTACAGGGATGGCCAAACCGGACCGGAACCGGACCGAAAAGCCCGGAACCGACCGGAAAAGCCCGGAACCGCCGAACCGCCACGAAAACCGGAACCGTTTTGGATAAGGGCCGGTGAAGGTTCACATAAATGGTGAACCGGACCGGAACCGGACCGGAAATCCCTTGTTTTTCAATAATTTTTAACTTCTTTATTCATTATTGACCGGAACCGCACCGGAACCGTACGGAACCGGATTGTGGTAACCGGAACCGGATCCGGGGTAAGTAAGGGCCGGTTAAGGTTCACCCTTTTGCCAAACCGGAACCGGCGGTTCCGAACCGGAACCGGTTTTTGGCCATCCAAGTAGAACACATTCATAGGAGAAAAGTTTCATAGTATAAACAGGTGATAACCTAAGATTTGAAATTTTCTAAATAAAGTTCGATCAGGCACGTGCCAAGTGAGATTTTCCATTTCATTATGTATTGGTTTGAAAGGTACAACCGCGGGATCGACTTTTATTTCAATATTTCTTTCTTTAGATTTGCTTTATATGCTCATGTTCTTTCTAATTTTCATAATATATAATTATGAATTTGCACCATAAAGTCAATCTAAAAAATAAAATTATCGTAATAAGATGAAGGAGTGACTATGTTGTTTCTGTCAGATTAATTCAAAAAGAGCTATTTTTTGTTTTAGGTCTGATGCAATAGTTATTAAGCTCTCACTGTCTGCTGTTAGTCATCCATTATGCCGTTTGAAGTTCTCAATGTGTCAAATTCATTGTATTCATCTTTTATGCTAACTGACGTGGCGATTGTTTTCAGGCACAAAATAGAATTTCTTCAATGGTTTCCGGTCGCTCGATTGGTGCATATCACGTCAAAGGACGTGGGGTGTCCAATACCAGTCTTCTTCTACCATGTGGAAACAAAGGAGCCGCTAATGAATGAGGAGACAATTGACCACATCAAATGTAATGTCTGTTCTATACTTGTTATGTGATTAAGGTTCATCTTTAATTTAAGTGAGCTCAATGACTATCATGCATTTCGGTTCACTCATTTATCATTTTAAATTAGATACTCTATATTTCATAATGCCATTTTTCGCTTTCTATAGCCATGTAATCTCCTATCTTATCTTAATTTTTGTCCCCCATAGTTTGTTTCCTACCATCTGCTTCATAATTACTTACAGAAAAATGAATAGCATTTCTTATGTCTGCATTCCACCTTAGTTTTGAAGTACTATTTTTACCTTATTTGGTTGATCATTCAATATGGCAGCAATAATTCCCAAAAGGGTAGCGATGCATGGTGGTATATGAGGGTAGAGGAGTTACTTCCTGCTAAATATCGCGATAAAGCATCAGACTATGAGAAGGGAACTGATACGATGGATGTTTGGTTGATTCAGGTATTACTGTGAATGACATAAAGTTTGTAATTTTATTTCCCGTGAATGACTTCGTAGTAATGATATGTGCTGCTAAATTTACCATTGACATCTTTCTCTAGTTTTTGTTATTTTTGTTATCTGTGAATGGTAGAGGTTAGAGTTTGAAGATTGATGATGTCCTTCGAGAAGCTACAAAATGGATGCATCCCTCATTCATAGTATCATCTGTAAGAGTGGGGTAGAATCTGGACATGTACAAAATGAGTAAAAAACCATTCTAGAGTCTAGACTTACGCTTTCTACCGCAACTGATGACTGACGTAAGTTAGTGTAGTGCCCTTGCATAGATATTTCAAAAATGTTGTTGCTATATGTAGACTGCAAATAGTACTGTTTTTGTCTCTGTGCGTTTCTCCAAAATGCGAGACCTTGTTATAACTAGTTGCTAGTTTTCTTATTTCTGAAAACTCGAGAGCCCTCTGAATCATCCTAAGAACTCAGTTTTATGCCTGTACATGGCTATCTTGTGGGTATTTTTTACTGAAGCAATTCTTTGATCAAAGAGAAAAGGCCATCAGAGTATCAGACAAAGTTGTTATGTATGAAAAACGCATGTTATGGTAAAACTCAATTATCAGAATAATACCAAACCATTACGCTCTTCAAGTGCTTCAACAACAAGCAAAATCCAAAATCGTTAGAGCACTTGAAACCAAGATATTATGTGAAGCACGTAAAACCAAAACCTTTATACCAGATCTGTGCTAGTTGTATCTTACATCTGAAATTGATTGCTTTCAGTTGTGTAAGCACATGCTAAGCTTATTAATGCCTACCTTGTTATCAGAGGAGGAGTATAAATTAGCTGTGTAGGCTCCTCTTCAAAACCAATGAACCCTTAAGAAGATAACTGCTTGTTGTCAAGGATATTTTGTTTTACAGCAATGTACATAGCACGGAGTGTACCGCCCCCAACTGTTTATATGTCTAGCCTCCTTTTGTCTGACATTGGAAGGCCGTGTCATTCACTGTACTATACATGCACCTCAAGCTATCATTGCATAAGCAAGGATATATGTAACTGTCTTACATGTCTTAGCATAAAGACGTTCATCATTAATCTTAAATATGGTTTGCAAGGTTGAAAATGTTAGTTAATTGCTCATGGTCTATACACCAGCTCTTCTTGGGCTGCTGTGTTGGAGAAAAGAGATAGTCTCTGTAGTCCAGCAGATTTATATATTGAGGGTACAGATCAGCATCGTGGGTGGTTCCAAAGTTCCTTGTGACAAGTGTTGCTACAAAAGGTAATTTGATTATAGATTATAAATATGCTTATGATCACAATCCTTCAATTTGAAGATTTGATATTCCTTATGAATTATAAATCAGCAATATGCCTTTCTTAAAAAAATCATACTTATTGCAGGAAAGGCTCCATATTCGGTGTCATAACTCATGGATTTGTGCTGGACGAGAGAGGGTTAAAGATGAGCAAGTCTTTGGGTAACGTTGTAGATCCAAGGACTGTGATCGATGGAGGGAAAATGCGCGGGGTACTATTGGGCACTAGTATTTTTTAATATATCATTCTTTAATGCTGTGGATCAACTACATATCTGTTTCTCTTCTCAGGAAGCTCCTTCTATGGAGCTGACGTACTGAGACTCTGGGTCTCAAGTGTAGATTATACAGGAGATGTGATGATTGGTCCTCAGTTCGTCGTCAAATGTCAGAAACATACAGGAAGTTACGTGGGACCTTGAGGTTTTTGTTGGGGAATCTTCATGACTGGGAAAGTAAGTTCTGGCTTTCTGAATGATTTGGGTCATGCCTTGGAATAAGAACTTTAAAAAACTTTTTCCGTGTGTGATTTTAATTACAATGCCCATAAACATATTGTTTGACTTTCTCAAACCCATGTGTGCTCTATAAACAAAAGCTCAATCTAAGTGCGTAAAGATGTAGTTCTACTCAAATTTTGAACCTTTGCAGGTTGATAATGATGTTCCATATAACTGATCTTCCCGAGATTGACCAGCATGCTCTATTTCAACTTGAAAACATTGTGCAAAATGTCAAAGAGAGCTATGAAAGTTATCAGTTCTTCAAAATATTCCAGTGTATTTCCCTAACTTTTTGTTGTTAGTTAAGGTCTTAAATGGACATCCATGTTTCAAAGTTGGCAACGAGACTCGATGAGCATCTAAATAATTGATAACATTCATTTGATTTCTACTCTTGTAGAATTGGAAAATAAAA
>JAOWBW010000603.1:536760-794233 GCA_026119855.1 Campanula takesimana | reverse complement strand
AGATTAAACATGCTTTTGAAATTGGATCCCTAAGAATCATATGGATATGATTGACAAGAAAATGTCTACCTAATTAATTTGATTTTGAGCGGTGCGCCATAGCGTACTTGAAATTAAATTAAAGTTGGATCTTAGCCCAAATTTAAGAGAATCTCATTAAAAGAATCTGAGAGTCATATGAGATTATGATTGACAGGGTTGTCTACCTAATTAATTTGGTTTTGAGCGGTGCGCCAAAGCGTACTCAAGATTAAATTAAAGTTAGATCTTTAGCCCATTTAAATTATATTATACATTGGATGTATAAGAAGGTTATATAATTTAGTGGGAGTATTTTGGAAAATACATTATTTATCTCTTTAATGAGATTGGTACTTGTAAAATTTTGGAAATTTTGCATAAGTTGTAGATGACAAACTAAAATCGTTGCCGATTAATCCTTGTTAAGGATATAAAGCTTCAAAAGAATGGCACAAACTTCATGGATTGGATCCTGAGCCTAAGAATGGTTCTAAGGCAAGAAGAGGGTTTGTACATTCTTGATGGGCCTATTCCTAAAGAACCTAATGCCAGGAGTAGACAATCACAAGAATCATGAGTATGATTCTAGGAATGTGAGTTGTCTTATGCTCGCGATTATGTGCTCAAAACTCCAACAAAGTTTGGAACTTGTAGAAGCCTATTAGATAGGCGGGAGTTGAGTTACATGTTTCAAAGAGCAATCTAAGCAAGAGAGGTATAAAACCATTGTTGCATTCACTTATTGCAAAATGAGTAAAGGGCAATAAATGGAACTTCACATGCTTAAGATAAAGGCTACGTAGAGCATCTTGAGAAACTTGGTTGTCCAATTGGATTGGAGCAAGCCATGGATCTCATTCTTGATTCATTGTTTAAAATGTTATGATCACTTAGTGATGGAATATAACATGCTTAAAATGAATAAGAATTTCTTCGAATGGATTAACATGCTGAAAAACTGCGAAGATGAAGATATTGGGAGAATGGTTCTCCAATGCTCATAGTTCATGATGGAAAGAGGCCAAATGCAAAAAGAAAAGTAAGACAAGAGTTGTCAAACCTAAAGGAAATAATTTTGGTTATAATAGTAACTCTAATAGATGCAATTTGATAAAATGGCAATTGGATTGGACCATTTAGAATTGTAGTCAAAATTCTGGGTGATCAATAAAAGGAATGTAGTTGGGACTACCACTCGGAATATTTATAGTTATAAATTATTCTTTCTAAATTTAATTATTGGGTATTGGATACCAGAATAATTAGTAAGATGAAAGACTAATTATAGTAATGTTTTATACTACAAACAGTAATGATGCAATGGTTTGCAACATTGTTCGTAGAACACTTGTAAAGTGACTTTACTGATGAAGTAGAAAACATTATTTTGCTTATAAGATAATGAAGGATATTAATTTTCTTATTTGGAATAAGAAAAATGCTTTATTTATTATGATGTACTTCATTGTGTTATCATATAAATAAATCTTATATCCTAAATCTTGAAGAACAAAATAATAAAGACTATAACATAAATAATTAAAATTCTTATGCATTATTGTTTTTGATCAAATAAATGAGAAATGCATATCTAAAATTCATGGGACGAGTTTTAAGTAATATGATTTGGAATCACATGATTTATGCAAATCTTATTTACTTGGATCAAGACATCTTTTACTATGATTGGTTAAAAGGATAATGTTGTTAATTGACCAATACATTTCGATGTGTATGGTGCATTAAGAAGAAATGCTAAAAGAGAATTTTGGTTATACTTGGTAAAACTATCCAAAAATTATGATTGGATCATGATGATGAATAATTAAACCAAGAATTTGACAGTCATCATTAAAGTTGTGAAATGGTTTCACAAAATTAACTTCACTAAGAATATCATTCTAAATGATATGTCTGGGTGGAAGTATAAGAACCTTATTGGATATACGGTCGTTGATTGTTGATGACAAAGTCAAAGTGATCTTCCATTATTTATTTTGGGGTTATGTATTTAAAAAACCGCTATGATTATACTAATCTGAATTCCATCAAGAGAGGTTAAATGGTGAAAGAAAACTTGGTTTGTCTTTCATAAGATTTAAGATGGTGAGATCTTTTTTTGAAAAGAGTTGTCTGGGACACACTCACATTTAAATCTAATAAATATATTTTCATGGGATATCCTAAGGAAACTTGAGGATATAATTTTACTCATAAGAAACAAATGGTTTGTTGATTATGATGATACTTTTCTAGATAAATGGTTTATCTCTAAAAGAATCAATGGGAGTAAAATGTATCTCGAATGGTTCGAGACCTAGAAAATATATATTTTTAAACTAAGATGGAAGTTGAACAAGTTTTCACAAGGAGTCGTGAAAAGTCCGTTCAAAAGATATATACAAGAACTTGCGTATGTGATAGGACACAATATATTGCAAGAAAATTGGATATTTCGAAATAGAAAGTGGTTGAGGTAAAGTTCATTTGGAATGAAGTATTTACCATCTATCAAAGATGCAATGTCAACTCACATATTTAGATTAATGACTTGGAGTCATGAAATCT
This sequence comes from Campanula takesimana, assembly GCA_026119855.1. NCBI lineage: Eukaryota > Viridiplantae > Streptophyta > Magnoliopsida > Asterales > Campanulaceae > Campanula > Campanula takesimana. The sequence continues at coordinate 791,644 of JAOWBW010000603.1, read as the reverse complement.
AAAAGGCAACCATGTGTAATAATCAAGTTTGGAACTTGATCATTCTAACCTAAGGTGTGTAAAAACTTAAGGAGAGGAATGAGTTTTCTTGGAGAAATTTTACATGGATAGCAAAGAAATTTACTAGAATTCTCGTGAGTCACATGTTCATATTTGGAATATGAAAATTAACAAAATGATGTCAAAACAAGTGTCCTCAACGGGAACTACACTTAAGGATGTATTGGATATAACCTAAAGGTTTTGATAGTCAAGAAAATTCTAAATTTATGAAAGTTGCGAAGATTCATTGGATGGATTGAAGCAAGCTTTTGGAGTTGGAATCTCCGTTTTGATAAGTCATAGAGCTTGATGTTTGATCAAGAACGAAGATGAACCTTGTAATAGAGAGAAGAATTAGTGGGAGCATAGTGCATATTCCTTATTTAATATATGTGGATGACATATTGCTCATTGGAAACGACATTCCTACACATTAATCTGTAAAGACTTGTTAAGAAAGTGTTTCGCAATAGAATATGGATGAAGCTAACATATGTTCTTGGCATTAAGATCTATAGAGATAGATCAAGGAGGCTAATTGGTTTAAGCCAAAGTACATACATTGACAAAGTCATTAGAAGATTCCGCATGGAAAATTCTAAGAGAGGACCATTGCACATGTTACATGGAGTTTTCTATGCAAAGACTCAAATGTCCTAAGACAAATGATGAGCATGAGAAGACTGAATGGATGCCATTTTGCTTCGGCAATTGGATCCCTCATGCCATAATAAGTACTAAGCCGGATATATCTAAATGCTTGAGCATGACGAGTAGATATCAATCCGACAAACCGGTGAGAATCACTGGATGGCTGTGAAACAATTCTTAAAGTACTTAAGAAGGACTAAAGAATTGTTATGATCTGTGGAGGATGGAAGATGATCTCAATATATATGGATACATGGATGCATGCTTCCAAACCGACAAAAATGGTAGAAATCGCAATCGAGTTTATAAATAATAGTGAAGTTGTTAGTTGGAATGGTTCCAAAAGGGTACAGTCACTAATTCTGCGACTAAAACTAAGTATATTGCTGCATTGGATGACTGCGATGGAAACTGTTTGGATTAAGAAGTTCATTGGAGAAACTTGAGATGGTTCCTAGCATTGCTAAACTAATAGACCTTATTAGAAATAATATTGGTGCTATTGATCAAGCAAAGGAACCAAGAGCACATCCTAAATCCAAACACATACTTAGGCGTTTTCTTATATCATTCGAGAAATCGTTGATAAGGGAGACGTACACATATGCAAAGTACCAATTAATGATAACGTTGCGGACACGCTAACAAAGGAACTTCCACAAGCCAAAAATGATGGTCATGTTGGGTCCATGGGTATTGGATACCTAGGGAATTGGGCCTAGGGCAAGTGGGAGATTGTTGGTTTTGGTGCCCTAGGCACGTTGTTAAACGTTGTATAAGTTATCATTTTATTCATGATGATAAAGAGATAATAAGATATTATTGTTGCTCATGTTTGCTTATAATAATCTCCGTCCCTACAGCTTGTTAAGCACTAGTATAAAGGCTAAATGATCATGGGATGATCATGTTAGATTTATGGTACTTGTTTGGAACAAGGTACTGGACAGACCCGCGGTATGAGATTTATGTTATGGTCGATGTCATATATAAATCTCATATTAGTTATGTCATTTGAATCCTTAGACATGAAGTTATTATAGTCTTCCACTTGATGAACATTATGTTTGACATATTAAAACGCTGCCTTAAACACGGTAGTTATAAAGGGTATGATTGGCATGATTGGATTCACGTAGGGAAGAATAATAAGCCAAATGGATTTGTCCCTCTTCGGAGAGATGTCAAGCTTGGGCCCCTCGAAGGAATGATGTGGTGAAATGTTTGGCCAAACTCAAATGGATTGATTGGATCAATGTCATTTGGATTATCAACATATTCGGGATCGAGAAAAGTATTGAACAATACAAGTTGACTTGTTGACCATGACTTGTGTTCAATGACATCGTGGACAAAAGGATTATGACATATTCTAAAGGAATGCGAACTTGTATCTAGTTATACTATTTGGGTAGGTATGACGGTTTGCTAGAACCTAATCATATCTTATGGGATCATGTTTGAGCCCATTGCCAACTTAGTATAATCCTAGAGGGTCACACACAATAGAACGAATCTTTAAAAGGACTACATTGGAATTTTGGAAATTCTGGACATCCTGGGAAGTGGGCGACCGCACAGTATGGACTGGGGCGGCCGCACAATTATCTTAGTTTTGTACCAGTTTTGCTTCAGATAGTTGTGCGACGCGCATAGAGGGTTTTGGGCGGCCTCACAGTGCTGTCGGGTGGCAGATTCCTAATTTGATTAGGAAACGAATTTTGGACGGATTTTGACACAAGTTTCCTATTTGGAATAGGTTATGCTTGTGTATAAAAGACCAAATTCGGCCAGCACTCAATGCTAATGATTTTGTGAGTCTCAAAGAGTTTGAGAGAGGGTTATTTTGTTCTAAGACATTCTTGTTGAAGAACAAAATAATACACAAATAAATTCCATATAGTTCTTTTGATTGTGAAAAAGTGTTTCACAATTTGGTCTAGCAACCAAGATCAAAGAAGCTACTTTGATATTCGTTCGAAGTGTGGATACCGCTAGAGGGTGAAAATCATCATCTTCAAAGTTCGTGTTCAAGCTTTGTGATCGTGATCAAGTCTTCAAACCTCCACCAAAGACCAAGAGAAAATTTGATAGCCATCAAGGGTTAGTTATTCCTTTATTCTTATGTTGTATTTGATTTAATCGTATGAACGGATCCATGGCTTTGGGTTTCAAAAAATTTTAAATGCTTAATTCCGCTGCGCATGTTGATCGAAACCCAACAAGTTGGGATGCCACTCTTATCCCTTATTCTTGGGAATTGTTCGTACGAAGTTCAAGGAGCATTTCATCCCTCTAGTTGCCCGAACCATAAAGAGATTGAGTTTTAAGCTTGGAGCAAGGCTTGTCATCGGTGGCACAGTACTCGGCTAAGTTCACAGAATTAGCCCGGTATTGTGACTATCTTGTGAGGACCGAAGAACAGAAAGCTATGAGATTCATTCGGGGTTTAAAGACTTCTATCCGGACTCAGCTTAAAGCCCAGCGGATCAAAACTTATCAGGATGCGGTGGACCGAGCCTACTTGATTGAGCAAGATATAGGGGAGCACAAGAAGAAGGTAGAGGTGACTAACACTAGCAAGCAGGGAGGGCAGAGCAAGCCACAAAACCGTTCAGATAACCAAGGTAATTTGGGAGACAATCTCAGTTCCGAGGGCAACCAATCCCAAGGAACCCGGGCACTACTGCCGGGAACCAAGGGAACCAAAATAGGAGTTCCTATTGCCAAAGGGAAGGTCATTCAGAGGACCAGTGTTGGAAGAAACAGGGCAAGTGTACCAATTGTGGTCAAATGGGGTATTTTGCAAGGGATTGTACTATAGGCAGGGTCAAACCATCGGTGGTAGGAGCTGGTGCTCCACAGGGTCAGAAAAGAGATGCTGCGGGAAAGCCCAAGGTCCAAGGAAGGGTATTTACCATGAATCAACAACAAGCTACCGATGATCCTTCCGTTATTGGAGGTATTGTTTCTGTGTCTAATGTGAGCGCTCGTGCGTTAGTAGATCCAGGATCATCGCATTCTTACATTTCTGTGCAATTTGCTTCTTTGCTAAATGCTGCATTTGGTCTTTACCTTATGTGCTAGAGGTGTCGCCCCCTATAGGAGAATGTTTGGTGACCGATAGAGTATTTGCGCTTGTAATGTGCTTATATATGGTCGTGTCTTGTGTGCGGACTTGGTAGTCCTTCCGATTCAGGACTTTGATGTTATTTTGGGTATGGATTGGTTGAGCAAGTTTCATGCTTCTGTTGATTGTCGAAGAAAGTTGTTACTTTTTCTATTCCCAATATGCCTAAATTGTTTTTGAGGCTATGCCTTTGGGTAGGAATATTCGTATCATTTCTTATGTGAAAGCTAGGAGATGGTTGCATCGTGGCTGTGAGGGGTACTTGGCTATTATGCTTGATACTAGGAAAGAATCCCCTAGTTTGGAGAGTGTTCGGGTAGTAGAGAATTTCTTGATGTTTTCTCTTCTGAATATGATATGCCTCCCGATCGTGAGATAGAGTTTTGTATAGACCTTTTGCCGGGTACAGCTCCGATTTCGAAGGCACCGTATAGGTTGGCTCCCGCAGAGTTGAAGGAACTAAAGGTCAGTTGCAAGAGTTGCTTGATCGAGGGTTTATCCGCCCTAGTGTTTCCCCGTGGGAGCACCGGTTTTGTTTGTGCGGAAGAAAGACGGTTCTTTGAGATTGTGTATTGATTATCGAAAGTTGAATCAAGTACATTGAAGAACAAGTATCCTCTACCTCACATTGATGATTTATTTGATCAGCTTCAAGGGTCCGTGGTGTTTTCTAAACTTGATTTGAGGAGTGGGTACAATCAGTTGAAGATTCGATCGGAGGATATTCCGAAGACTGCTTTCGCACTCGTTATGGTCATTACGAGTTCTTGGTTATGCCGTTTGGGTTGACTAACGCGCCTGCCGTATTTATGGATTGATGAACCGGATTTTCATCCTTATCTTGATTCGTTCGTGGTGGTCTTCATCGACGACATTCTTGTCTACTCCAAATCTCGAGAGGAGCACGAGCAACACTTGAGGACAGTTTTATCCATTCTTGCGAGGGAGCAGTTGTTTGCGAAGTTTAGTAAATGCAAATTTTGGCTCGAGAAGGTTTCATTTCTGGGTCATGTTATTTCTAAAGATGGGATTTCTGTGGATCCTTCAAAGATAGAAGCCATAGTGGATTGGAAGAGACCCGAGACAGTGACCGAGATCAGAAGTTTTCTGGGCTTAGCCGGGTATTACAGAAGGTTTATAGAAGGGTTTTCGAGGATTGCTACTCTGATGACTCAGTTGACCCGGAAGAATGTACCATTTGTGTGGAGTGAAAAATGTCAAAATAGCTTTGATGAATTAAAGAAGAGATTAACTACGGCTCCTATTCTTACGTTACAAAATGGAAATGCGATTTAGTAATTTACAGTGATGCTTCGAAAGAGGGTTTGGGTTGTGTTTTGATGCAGAATGGGAAAGTAATTGCTTATGCTTCGAGGAAGTTGACCCCTAGTGAATAGAATTACCCTACTCATGATATGGAGTTGGCTGCGATAGTCTTTGCGTTGCATAAGTGGAAGCATTACCTATATGGAGTGAAGTTTGAGATTTTTACCGATCACAAGAGTTTGAAATACCTCTTCTCTCAAAAGGAATTGAATAACCGTCAGCGTAGGTGGATGGAGCTTTTAAAAGATTACGATTGCACCATTTCGTACCACCCGGGCAAAGCAAATGTGGTAGCTGATGCGATCAGCCGAAAGTCTTATGTGGCATCGATGGTGATTCGTGAATGGAAGTTGCTAGAGGATGCTCGAGATTGGCGTCCCCAAGAGTCGAAACGTGGAGCTATTTTTGCGAACCTTAATGTATTTCCCACATTAATTCAACAAATAAATGATACTCAGAAGGATGACCCAGAGTTGAAGAAGATTATGGATAATGCTCGGGATAGACAGTATGTGGACTTCCAGCTTGACTCCGAGGGAGTGTTGACTTACCGTAGCAGATTGTGTGTGCCGAATATCGGTGGGATTAAACAGCGAGTTCTTGATGAGGGTCACAAATCCCGGTATACCATTCATCCCGGGAGCACGAAGATGTATCAGGATTTAAAACAACAATTTTGGTGGATTAACATAAAGAGGGAAATTGCAGATTATGTATCGAAGTGTTTGACCTGTCAACAAGTTAAAGCAGAGCATCAAAGACCCACAGGTCTACTTCAGCCTCTTGAGATACCCGAGTAGAAGTGGGAACACATTACGATGGATTTTGTAACCAGACTACCCAGGACTCGAAGGAGGTTCAATGCAGTTGGGTAATTGTGGACAGGTTGACTAAATCTTCTCATTTCTTACCCATTGACATTTCCTATTCGATGGAGAAACTTGCGAATTTGTATATTCATGAGATTGTCAGATTACATGGTGTTCAGTTAGTATTGTGTCAGACAGAGATCCCAGGTTTACGTCCCGATTTTGGCAAGCGTTACAGAAGGCTTTGGGTACCGATTTGAGGTTTAACACCGCATTTCATCCTCAGACTGATGGTCAGTCTGAAAGAACCATTCAGATTCTCGAGGATATGTTACGGGCTTGCACAGTCGACTTTCCAGATTCGTGGGATACACATCTACCGCTTGCAGAGTTCGCCAACAATAATAGTATCAGTCGAGTATTCAGATGGCACCGTATGAGGCTTTGTATGGGAGGAAATGTCGGTCACCTATTTGTGGGACGAGGTTGGGGAAGCAAAACTTTGGGGTGTTGACATGGTTCAGGACTCGGTGGAAAAGGTTAAAATTATTTGGGATCGATTAAAGACGGCCCAGAGTCGACAGAAGAGCTATGCCGACCATCGAAGATGAGATCTTAGTTTTCAGACCGGAGACTTCGTGTTCTTAAAGGTATTCCCGAAGGTGGGCATTCGAAGGTTTGGGAAGAAGGGTAAATTGGCTCCGAGGTTTGTTGGACCGTTTGAGATTTGGGGAAGGTGGGACTTCTAGCATATCGTCTTGCGTTACCATCTTCTTTGGACCAGTTACATAATTTTTTTCACGTTTCTATGCTTCGGAAGTATGTTCATGATCCTTCTCACGTGTTAACCGAGGGTACTGGATGATATAGAGCCCGACATGACCTACGAGGAACGAACGGTTCGAATCCTGATTCTAAAGTCCAAGAGTTGAGAAGCAAAAGCATTCCGTTTGTTAGAGTTCTTTGGAGGAATCACAATGTTGAGGAATCGACTTGGGAGCTTCGTGATGAGATGGAGCGTAAATATCCGTGGCTTTTTAATTCGGGTAAGTCTCGTTAAAATTCGGGTCGAATTTTCTTTAAGGGGGAGTGAATGTCACGACCCGAAAACCCGTCTCTATTTTCTTAGTAATAAATGATTATTATTTATTTAATTGCTTAATTATTTATTTAATTATTTATTTATTTAAATATTTATGTGTGTATTTTATGTTTCATAATATTTCCGTGCCTAGCATTTAAATTGTTATTTGTGCTAGTGTAGTGTTTGGGTCTTAGTTGTTACTAGGGAGTATAATAGTTGAGTTAGTAAGTGGAGGAAGGGGCCTAGTGTAACTTTTCAAAATAATTCATCAACTCCCTCTCTTCTCCCTCACCTCACACTCCATTCCCAGCATACTACTCTCTCTCTCTCTCTCCTTGGTTTGGGTAAGTTTTCTTCTCTCCCTTCTCTCTTCAATCTACCTATCTTCCCTCATTATCTCTCATTTCTCATAACTTGAAACATGTTTAGATCGTCGATAGGATCGTAGGAAGCTAAGAAATTTCGAGTTTCGTCACCTTTGATAAATCCGGGTAAGTTGCTTTTCCCCCATTTTTATGCTAGAAATGTTCATCAATGGTTGCATGATATTATTGTTGTTGTTTATTGCAATCTTGGATGAGTTTTGAGTTATTTCAATTTGTTTGATAAATTTTGTGAGAAATTGATGTTGGGTTGAAATCTCTTGGATTGGATGTTCTAAATAATGTCTTATGAGCCATTTTAAGTTTCTAAGTTACTAGGGTACCTTGGTTTTGATATCTAGAAGTATTAACCTTGGGGTTGTTGATTTGAATGTGAAAATGGTGGTTTTTGTGTCCATTTCCGAGTTGAAGAACCAGGAAGGAATTTTGGGTTTGCTGGTAAACCTTGGAGGCGCGCGCACCATCCCATAGGAGGCGCGCGCACCCTCTCCTCCTCCAATCTTGATTTTCCTTCTGATCAAAAGAGGCGCGCGCACCCTTTCAGGGGAGGCGTGCGCACCCCCTTCTTTTCCAAAAATCTCACTTTCTATTGTCGTGAAGCGCGCGCACCCTTTTATATGAAGCGCGCGCACCCTCATTTACCTTTTGGCGCAATTTCCTTCTGACTTCAGGAGGCGCGCGCACCCTCCCATAGGAGGCGTGTCGCGACCCCGACCCCGCGGACCCGGAGTATGCGAGCTGGACGTCGACTCTAACAATACTCTCTAAAATAATTAAGATAAAAATTTCCTTTTATACCAAAAGATGATAACACCAAGTTTTGAAATCCAACTTGAACAGCAAAATATAAACTAGTGTAAGCTCCATAAGCTCACACCCAAAATAATAAAATATACAAATTCTAATGACGTCAAGTTTGGTACAACTAATCCCAAAAAAAAAGGTTATACATTTATGTAATGTAAACCCACCAATAACAACTTGCCCCAAAAGCTCAACCCTCGCGACGTCTTCCTCGTGATCAGCGAGTCTAATCCTTTCCTCCTGGGGGGGGGGGGTTAAGGAAAAACAAGAATAAAAAAAGGGGGTGAGATAAATCTCAATAAGTTACTAATGCAACTACATGACATGTTATGATGCAATAAGAAATAAACAATAATAAATATCACTTAGCACATAGCATTTATCGATTAACAGATAGCAGCGGAAATAAACAAGTAACAAAGGATATTAGCCAAGGTTTCCCAACTGAAAGAACCAAATAAAGGTCGCTGCGCAGCTTCCATAATCAACAATCAACATCTTCATAGTAGCATGAAAGCTTGAAGAGAAAACCCCCGGTACCGGAACCAATAACAAAGTAACGTGCCACAAAGGGCGGGAGCCATGCCACAAAGTCATGCTCCAAAACGTCTAGCTAGAATACTCACAAAAGGAGCTAGCTCATCCCATCCAAGGCCAATCTGGATGAGGAAAGAAGGACCAATAGGCGATGCTATACTGGACTTGGCTTGTGCCATTATAGTATTATCCATTGCCTGACTCGATACACAAATAACCAGCTGGACTTTCAAATAAATGCTAAGTAATAATTACTAGCTTAAATAAACAACTAATGATTCCAAAGTAGGGAACCATTCCAAATAAATTACCACAAAGGTAAACCAATCCAAACAACACATCAAAGATGTCCAACATTCCCAAAACGATATTTAATCAAATTCCATAACATATTTATTCACAAAGGAACCAATTCCAATTAATAAAGTGTTCCATGATGTTAACTTAAGTTAATTTGAGTAAATAAACTTAAACTAGGAAAGCCACTTAGTTTTAATCAAGCAAAAAGGCAGATTTCTAGAACAGGGGCGGGCGGGCGCCTGGAAGGGGGCAGGCGGGCGCTTATTTGACCAGAAGGTCTGGCCACAGGAAAAAGCCATGTAGGCGGGCGCCTGGCTCAGCGCGGGCGGGCGCCTGGTCGACGGGCTGGGAGGGATTTCAGCTGGGTTCTTCCATTTTTCCATACCATTTTAAGCATTAACGAAATCAACACTTCCAATGAGTGTAGTAATGAACCAAAACGCCATACAAGCTTGTAAGGGAACTAAACAACACCATCTATTAACCCCAAACAAGATTTCAATCCCCACATTTGATTTATCACAAAAATCACCAAAAACAACAATAAATTCCAAATAAATTCTAAACTTTCACAAATCATCAAATAACCACTTCAAAGCTTCATATATCATCATACAAAATGAGAATGAACAATTTTAGCATATAAATGGGGAAAAGCAACTTACCCGGATTTTCTCAAAGATGACGGAATTCAAATATTTTTAGCTCTCTACGATCCTATCGACGATCTACACACATTTCGTAAAATGAGCACTAAGAAATAGAGGGAGGAAGATGATCAAAATGGAGGAAGAATGAGAGAGAGATTTCTTACCTTTTTCCATGGAAAGAGAGAGAGAATGCAGGGAGAGAGGGAGAGAAGGAGTAGGGTGAGGGAGAAGGAAGAGTAGGGAGGGAGTAGTTAAAATTATTTAAAAAGGTTATACTTAGGCCCCCTCACTACTAACACACAAACTCTAATACTTCCTACTAACAACTAAGACCAAATAATACTACACTAGCACAAATGACCCAAATAAAATGCTAGGCATAAATTATTATAACACATAAAATGCACACATAATTATTAATTAAATAATAATTTAAAAAATTAAATAAGAAATAATTAAATAATTAAATATTTATTATTAGAAAATAGAGACGGGTTTTCGGGTCGTGACATTCACTCCCCCTTAAAGAAAATTCGACCCGAATTTTAACGAGACTTACCCGAATTAAAAAGATACGGATATTTACGCTCCATCTCCTCTCGAAGCTCCCAAGTCGATTCCTCAACATTGTGATTCCTCCAAAGAACTCTAACCAACGGAATGCTTATGTTCCTCAACTCTTGGACTTTGGTATCTAAAATCCGAACCGGTCGTTCCTCGTAGGTCATATCAGGCTCTATATGCTCCGGTACCCCCGGTAACACGTGAGATGGATCATGAACATACTTCCGAAGCATAGAAACGTGAAAAACATTATGTAACCGGTCCAAAGAAGATGGTACGCAAGACGATATGCTAGAAGTCCCACTTTCCCCAAAATCTCAAACGGTCTAACAAACCTCGGAGCCAATTTACCCTTCTTCCCGAACCTTCGGATACCCACCTTCGGAGATACCTTCAAGAACACGAAGTCTCCGGTTTGAAAGCTAAGATCTCGTCTTTGATGATCGGCGTAGCTCTTCTGTCGACTCTGGGCCGTCTTCAATCGATCCCGAATAATTTTAACCTTTTCCACCGAGTCCTGAACCATGTCACACCCCAAAGTTTTGCTTCCCCAACCTCGTCCCAACAAATAGGTGACCGGCATTTCCTCCCATACAAAGCCTCATACGGTGCCATCTGTATACTCGACTGATAACTATTATTGTAGGCGAACTCTGCAAGCGGTAGATGTGTATCCCACGAATCTAGAAAGTCAACTGTGCAAGCTCGTAACATATCCTCGATAATCTGAATGGTTCTTTCAGACTGACCGTCAGTCTGAGGATCAAATACTGTACTAAACCTCAAATCGGTACCCAAAGCCTTCTGTAACGCTTGCTAAAATCGGGATGTAAACCTGGGATCTCTGTCTGACACAATACTAACTGGAACACCATGTAATCTGACAATCTCATGAATATACAAATTCGAAAGTTTCTCCATCGAATAGGAAATGTCAATGGGTAAGAAATGAGATGATTTAGTCAACCTGTCCACAATCACCCAAACTGCATTGAACCTCCTTCGAGTCCTGGGTAGTCCGGTTACAAAATCCATCGTAATGTGTTCCCAATTTGAGGCCTTACTGCAAGACACTTAATGGCTACTTTGTCCGTCAAGGGGAAGAGGTTCCGTACGTAATCTTTCCCGAGCCATGGGTTAACAGCAAGGCAATCAGAAAGCCCGGTCTCGAAATCTTCGCCGACTGTGATATCTAGAAATCCGAAGGGGAACCAACTCCCATGTCACCCCGAGAATTTGGGGAAAGAAAGTGACCATAGAGTCCGAGACAGAGATTACCACAGGGGAAGAATTGACATATTTGGCCTTCATGTTCGAAGAATTGGCCATCATGGACGAGTGCCAAGTAAATGCCATCTACGACACAGACACGAGAAAGGAAACTATCAGCGAGATCCAGCCAAGCTCCAAGCCGATCAACAACTGGTATTCTACAAAGGGACCCGTGGTAGCCGAGGAATTCTTGGTCGAGAAGATGGGTTGCATTCCACGCAAGGTCACAAAGGAAGACTTGTTCACATTCACTTTCGAGTCCGAGAGTGTTTCCGACATCCTCACCCAAGAGGATATGGAGGCCATAGCCGAGCGTGTGTTCCCTTTCTTTGTTAATGAAAAATTTGATCTTTCTGAGTACCCCGAGATTGCAAACATCATGAATGATGAATTAACTAATAACGAATCTAATGAAATAGATAATAACGATTCAAATAATGATGAAACAGACCACAAAAACACAACATACTTAAATGAACCTGCTCAATAGGTCCGTAGTCGTGGTGAAAATGGTCCAGGGCTGACGAAGAATTGCATGTTGTTAATCAGGGTACCGACGAAGAGTTGAAAGAAACCAAGATCAGAAGCTTCTTCAAGGGGGAAGAGAGAGACATATTGACTGCACCGCTCAGAGAGTTCGTGGATGTATTTGCATAATCATACAAAGATATACCGGGTTAAGACAGAAAGGTCGCAGAGCACAGAATTCCGATCAGAGGCGAGGCTAAGCCGACAAAGCAGAAACTCAGAAATATCAAGCAGAATGGTCTTTACAAGTCAAATAAGAGATAGAGAAGCTTCTCAGTGTAGGCTTCATCAAAGTTATTGAGTATCCAATATGGCTAGCCAATGTGGTCACAGTCCGAAAGGCAAATGGAAAGGTTCGTGTTTGTGTGGACTTCCGGGATTTGAACAAAGCTTCTCCAAAGGATGACTTTCCACTACCCAACATCGACATGCTAGTCGACTCCACTGCTGCCTACGAGGTTCGCTCATTTGTGGATGGTTTTTCTGGGTACAATCAGATTCTCATGGCTGAAGAGGATCAACACAAAACTGCTTTCACAACACCGTGGGGCACCTTTTGCTACACAGTTATGCCAGTTGGGTTAAGGAACGCTGGGGTTACTTATCAAAGGGCTGTTACAGACTTGTTCCATGACATGACTCACAAAGATATCGAGGTCTACGTGGATGACATGATCATCCACTCCAAAGGGACTGACGGTCAACACTTGATCGACCTCCACAAGTTCTTTGAAAGGCTCCGGCAAGACAAAATGAGGCTCAATCCCACAAAGTGCATTTTGGGGTTATCCGAGGAAAAGTTCTTGGCTATATGGTCACAGAAAGGGGTATTGAAGTAGATCCCTCAAAAATCAAGGCAATCACTGACATGCCTCCTCCCAAGACACAGAAATAAATCAAAAGTTTCATGGGCAGACTTCAGTACATCAGTCGGTTTGTGCACCAGCTTACCTCCATGTGAGAGCCAATCTTCAAGTTACTCAAGAAGAACGTGGCTCTAGAATGGACCGACGCTTGCCAAGAAGCCTTCGACCAAGTGAAGCATTAGTTGACATGCCCTCCAGTCTTGGTTCCACCTCACAAGGAGAAGCCTCTCTTGCTTTACCTCACAGTGAATGATGAAGCTCTTGGGGCTATGCTAGCATAAGAGCAACGGGACTCCACAAAGGAGAATGCCATTTATTTTGTCAGTCGCCGATTTCAAGGAGGTGAAAAGAACTACTCCATATTGGAGAAGTCATGTGCAGCACTGGTTTGGGTTACTCAAAAGCTCAAACATTACATGGAAGCCTTTCCAATCAAGCCAGTAGAAAAAGTGGACCCACTCCGCTACATCTTTGAAAAGCCTTTCATGTCAACAAGGATAGCTAAGTGGTATTTCATGCTCGCCGGCTATGATATCACTTACGTCACACTCAAATCCATCAGGGGGAAAGTGTTCAGTGATCAGCTTACTGAATTTCTGTGTGACGAAGCGAAGGGGGAGGACTTACAGTTTCCCGACGAGCACTTGGTTTGCACTATAACCGAGGAAAATAAGTGGCAACTCTTTTTCGATGGCGCTGCCAATAAACATGGTTATGGGATAGTGTAGACACCCCGCCTTGGACCGCTCACCCCGATTGCACACTTGATTTTGTGTTTCTCCCTCTTTTAAGTGTTTTCTGTTAGTTTTTGTTACTTTGGTTAAGTTCCAGACGGACTCCGTTAAGTCCCGGGACTAAACTGAATAACAGTTCTAACTTTCTAGTCCATTCTGTCAAAAATTGGTTTTCAGAGTTGCGCGCCTCCGCCTCTTGAGGCCAGACGCGCGCGCCTTCCACCGCCTAGGTGGGATGCGCGCGCTTCTGGGGTGTGTCAGTTACAGATTCTGCCCAAGAATCTCTCCCTTGCTCATTATACATGATTTTGCCCAGGAAAGATTTCTTGGAGACTCCGTTTGGCTCCAAAAACTCCCCTCTTTCAACTATAAAAACCCCTCCAATCCATCATTGGAAGGGACATTTTTCCTCACTTCTTTTCTAGACTTTTCCTTGGGACTTCTTTTAGACCTTTTTCATCTAAAAAGCTTTGGAACTCAAGAAGTGTTCTTTCCAAGTATTCAACCTCTTCTTCAAGGATTTTCAAGAGGTTCTCTTTGAAGGATACTATAGGTAAATGTCTTAAACTTTCTTCTTCTTCTTCTTCTTCTTCTTCTTCTTCTTCTTCTTCTTCTTCTTCTTCTTCTTCTTCTTCTTCTTCTTCAATCAAATGTGCAATCACCCCAAAACCACTTGGGACATGACACCAATGGTCCTTTCATTACATTGAATTGGCCTAGGAGTCATATCCCTACATTTTAAACTTTAAAACCCCTTTTTTATCATCATTCAAATAGGAAGAACACATTTATCTTTAAAGTGAATTATGAACAAACAAGACCGACTTTGCTCGGGCGAAATGGGTGTTTAAGTACTTCCCATTTCGTAACCTAACCCCCGAACCCCTCATCCCAAAGAATCTCTGTTTTCGTAAATCAAACCTAGGCTCATAAACATTAGATTTTCTTACGTTCCTCAAAAACGTGGGTGGCGACTCTAAAACACAATTAGACATCCTAGGACGAGCTCGTGCGCTCTAGCCTAAAGCCGCGGCCTCCGCCCCCGGGGTATCTACAGTGGCGACTCCGCTGGGGACGCTTGAGGGTTAAACTTGTGTTTCTGTTCATAATTCACTTTTCTGGGCATTCTGGAAATTGATATGGGAAGCGCGCGCCTCGGACCTTCATGGTCCAAAGCGCGCGCGTCCCGCGTCAAATTCCAGAATCGCCCGCCTTCCATGTGTTCTTCCTATTCTTCCTATTATTTCGTGCTAACAAACATTGCAGGGGTTTCATCACACAATCAGGACCAGGGCAATTCCCTGAGTCAATAAGTTTCTGATAATCTGACAGGTTTGCCCAGAAGCGGGCGCCTCCCAGATACAATGCGCCAGGTGCGCGCTTCCCACAACACCAGCCCGAGGCACGCGCTTCTGGGCCAATTTCTAGGGAAAGAACAGGTTTCAGTGACTGAACAGAACAGTGGGGTGTGGGCACAGTTGCCTGCATCAGAACAGAATTGAACCCTTGGACTGTTTAACTTTGTGTTTATTTACCGGTCACACGGGTGATTCGGGAGTTGTAATTTACGTGCTTATATGTTTTTTTTTATCTTTTCTTTAAAAAAAAATAATAAAAATTTTTTTGTCACGTGATAGATCTCACACTACATGCACATTACTCCTATAAATTGCTCACTATCGAGTCGCACAAGTCCAACCCCAAACCCGTCGAGGCCCGTCCTAGAAAGTTTCAAGCTCCACTCGACCTTGGCTCTTTCGAAGCGGTAAACCTCAGCCCGTGGCGTAGTTCATGACTACATGCCGGGGGTGACCTTTAAGCCTCTCTTTAGCCGAGCACAAACCACACAATTCTAGTCAGGGTCTAACACTCTGTGACCAAGTCGGTTTCCATGTACCGAGATTTCGCTAAACTAATGTTTTCAAATCATACATGCCAACTTGTTGAAACGGACGCAATAAAAATCCGTCCCCAAAATTGGTTATTTTGGACGAAAATAAAAAATCAGTCCCCGCATGTATGCTTTACTACATTAATTTAGTTTAATCCCGACACATGTAGGATTCACAAACGCGATGGAATCCGATGAGTATATGGGACCGCGAGATGGTCTATATACTAGTGTGACGATTCCATTATCTTCTTAGAAACCTTAAAAGGGACCCATTCCCTCCGACTTATAAAATAAAAAAAAAGAGTCTTTTTCTTATGTGGTTCGAGTCGTGTGCCCAACTGTGTGTTCTCAACCTCTTCATGGACCGAAAGTGTGAACCGAGACTGACAAGGGCTACTTCTCCAATTATAGGTCTGATTGGTACTCTCCGCATCTACTGGAATTCATCCAACCGGCTTGTTCGTGAACCGATCACTCCTACAGCTTCTGTATCATCAATGGCTGGCGACTCCAGCACCAACAACTCCATGACTCTCGAGCAACTCTCTGCCATGGTCCAAACTCTTCAACAACAAGTCACCACTCTCCACAACGAGGCTCAAACCAAAGAAGCCTTGTGGCAAGCTCATGTCGACAGTCAAAGGGAGGCCCACGAGGCCGAGGTTGACCAATTGAAAGCCAAGCTCCTCAAGCTCTCCAAGAACAAGGGGGTTAATGACAATGAGGAATCCGAGTGGACCGAGGGTTTGTTTGAAAGCCCATATGTCAGTGCCCATACCAAAAAAGTGGGGGGACCAAGTACCGACAACAACGACCCCAAAATGGTCGATTCCATCATGGCCTACATTGATCAGAAATTTGACGGCCTCAACATGGGAAAAGGCTCCAACACAAGCCTTTATCAGTCATCCATCCTCATGAGCACGATGGCTGCTCTCCCTGACAAATTCAAGATGCCCGACATTAGCAAGTTTAAGGGCAACTCATGCCCGATGGCTCACATCGAGACTTACATTTGGGCTATGGTTCCAAAGAAGGTCTCCCCAAAAGTTATGGCTCAATGCTTTCCTCTCACCCTAGAGGGGGCGGTAAAGGATTGGTATGCAACTCTCCCGCTCACTGTCCATCTTGATTGGGATGCCGCTATGCTTGCCTTCAAAAATAAATATCAAGGCAACACCACTCACCGGCCCACAAGGAAAGAGATCGAGAACACCACCCAAAGAGACAACGAGTCGTTCATTGACTTCACAAGGAGATGGAATGACAAGCTCTCTGAAATTGTTGAGAGGCTAAACACAAAAGAGCAAATGGACATCTTTCTCAAGTGTCTCAAGATTGATCTCCGCACCCACCGAAGTGGGGCTTGCTACTCCGACTTCTCCCAAATGTATGAGGCGAGGGTACGCATGGATGACTTTCTCAAAGAGATTAAGAAGGCCACCCCTACCTATCGTTACAAGGCCGCCTCTAATTCAAACAAAGAGGCTTCTGTCAATGCCGTTACTACCGACAAGGGGAATACAAGAAGGTCCCTCCACCACAAGGCAAGCGGTTCCAAAACGACCGCGTCTACACTCCTCTCAATGGCATGACCATCACCGAGGCCTATGAAGCTCTAAATGCCAAGGGGCAAATCACTCCTCTCTAAGGGTACAAGCAACCACAACCGCTCCATCCCAATCATGCCCACCACAAATGGTGTGACTACCATCAATGCACCGGCCACCTCACCGAGGATTGTTTCTCCATCCGCAACACCATCCAAGACCTCATAGATAAGAAAGAATTCATAATCCCTAATGAGGGTGGTGTCAATGTAATAGAGGTAGGAGAGTTTGAAGGAACCACTCATTCGATCCCAATTGTGAATGAGGGCTCCGATGATATGAATAAACTTGATAATTCTTGTTATGTTGTGACTTATGATGAGATTATGAGGGAAGTCTTAGAGAATAGGAAGAAGAAGATACACGGGACCGTGAACGTGCTCACACGCAGTAGCCGAGTAACAACAAGCACAATCCCTCCCAATACCGCAGTAACTAACACCTCTTCTCAAAGATCGCAAGCACGCGACGTACCCGAAGATCGTTTGTTAACACAACTCAAGAAGACGCAAGCCAACATATCCATCTGGGACCTTATTGCATCATCAAAGAAACACCGAGACCTCGTCATCAAGAACTTGGATGACACATCAGTCTCTCCCGACACGAATCCCGAGGACCTCACAGCAATGATAGGTCACATTCACTTCGGCAATGTCATCACTTTTGCCGACATGGACCTCCCGCCATTTGGGTCCGAACACAATCTACCTCAAAGTAAGGGCAAGAGGGAGACCCATCTCAAGAGTTCTAGTAGATGGTGGTTCTGCACTCAACTTAATGCCTAGCCGAGTCATGGGCATACTAGGGCTCAAAAGCTCCGATTTACAACCCTCTTCCCAAGTCATTAGAGGGTACGACAGCACTGCCCGTACAGTCATGGGAATGCTAGAAGTTGATATCGAATTTGGAAGCATGATCATGTCCGTCCCATTCCAAGTACTTGATGTCCCTGCTTCATTCAACTTGCTTTTGGGCCGACCATGGATCCACAGTTCCAATGCGGTCCCTTCCACTCTCCATCAATGTGTCAAGATCAGAAATGGGGACGAGATAGTCACCGTCATGGCCGAGAATGTCACCATCCACAGAAATGGGGGACAACCCGTTCACCAAGTTCAACACGGGATAGAAGATGCCACTCTCTCCGGCGTCAACACCATCGACAAAGAAGAGGGAAACAGACAATGGACCCTCGGCAATCCTAAAATCCTCCGCATGATGAGGAACATGAATCACTTTCCCGGTCTAGGCCTAGGGAAGCATCAACAAGGGATATTGCACCCCGTAGAAGTTCCTTTTGTCAAGAACAAGTTTGGTCTGGGATACGAGCCTACCAAAGAAGACTTGAAATACGAGCAAGCAGTCAAGAGTCAAAAAACCCAAGCTCGCAAAGAAGGTCGACAATATGAAATCCCCAACTTAAGGCCTTACCGCAACACGCTGAACGGTTATTTTGTTCGCTAAGGGGAAGATGTTTCGTACATGATCTTTCCCGAACAATGGGTTAACAACAAGGGCGTCAGAAAGCCCGGTCTCGAGATCTTCACTGATTGTGAAATTCTGGCACAAGAAAGGGAGCCTACTCCAATATCACCCCGAGAGTGGTGGGGCAAGAAAGTGACTATAGAGTCCGAGGTAGAGATTACCGTGGGGGAAGAACTATCCAATCTAGCCTCCATGTTCGTGGAATTTGCCATCATGGACGATTGTCAAGTCAACGCCATCTACGACACCGTCGTCAGAAAAGAAACCGTCAGTGAGATCTCGCCAAGCTCCGAGCCAATCAACAACTGGTATTCAACGAAGGGGCCCATAGTATCCGAGGATTTCCTGATCCGAGAAATGGGTTGCATACCCCGTACAGAAACAAAGGAAGAGCGGCTCACACTTACTTTCGGGTCCGAGAGTGTTTCTAATACCCTCACCCAAGAGGATATGGAGGCAATAGCTGAGCGTGTGTTTCCTTTCTTTGCGAATGATAAATTCGATATTTCTGAGTACACCGAGATTGCAAACATCATAAATGATGAATTAACTAATAACGAACTTAATGAACAAGTTAATAACGATTCAAATTATGATGAAATAGACCACGAAAACATAACATACCTAAATGAACTAGATCAACAGGTTCGTTGTCATGGTGAAAATGGTCCAGGGGCTGGTGAGGAATTGCATGTTGTTAATCTGGGTACCGACGAAGAGCCGAAAGAAACGAAGATTGGCAGCTTCTTCAAGGGGGAAGACAAAGACAGATTGACTGCACTGCTCAAAGAGTTTGTGGATGTATTCGCATGGTCGTACAAAGACATGACGGGTTTGGACAGAAAGGTCGCGGAGCACAAAATTCCGATCAGAGAGGACGCCAAGCCAGTAAAGCAGAAGCTCAGAAAGATCAAGCCAGAATGGTCTCTACAAGTCAAAGAAGAAATTGAAAAGCTCCTCAGTGTGGGTTTCATCAAAGTCATTGAGTATCCGACTTGGCTAGCCAACATTGTGACAGTCAGAAAGGCAAACGGCAAGGTTCGAGTTTGTGTGGACTTCCGGGATTTGAACAAAGCTTCCCTGAAAGATAATTTTCCACTACCAAATATCGACATGCTCGTCGATTCGACTGCCAACTATGAAGTCCGCTCATTTGTGGACGGTTTTGCCGGTTACAATCAGATTCTCATGTCCGAAGAGGATCAACACAAGACAGCTTTCAAAACACCGTGGGGCACTTTCTGCTACACAGTCATGCCGTTTGGACTAAGGAACGCTGGGGCTACCTACCAGAGGGCTGTTACGGATCTATGCCATGACATGATTCATAAAGAGATCGAGGTCTATGTAGACGACATGATCATCCATTCAAAGGGAACCAACGGTCAACATTTGATCGATCTTCGCAAATTCTTTAAAAGACTTCGACAACACAACATGAGACTCAATCTCGCAAAGTGCACTTTTGGGGTCGTCAGAGGAAAGGTTCTTGGTTACATGGTCACTGAGAGGGGAATTGAAGCCGATCCCTCCAAGATCAAGGCAATCATTGACATGCCTCCTCCAAAGACTCAGAAGGAAATCAAATGTCACGACCCGAAAACCCGTCTCTATTTTATTAATAAATAATTAATTATTTATTTATTTATTTGATTATTTATTTATGTGCGCATTTTATATCTCATAATATTTTGTGCCTAGCATTTTAATTGATCATTTGTGCTAGTGTAGAAATTGGGTCTTAGTTGATAGTGGGGATATGGTTTTAGTTGTTCTTAGTTGGGTCTAGAGGGGGCCTAGGTGTAACTTTTTAAATAATCATCCTCCTACTCCCTCCCTACTTCCCCCTCTCCCTCACCTTCTCCCTCACTCTCCAGCACACACACACACTCAATCTCTCTCTCTCCTCCATGGTTGAAAAGGTAAGAAAGTTCCCCTCCCTATTTCCTTCATTTTGATCATCTTCCTCCCTCTATTTCTTAGTGCTCATTTTATGAAATGTGTTTAGATCGTCGATAGGATCGTGTAGAGCCAAAAATATTCGAATTCCATCATCTTTCATAAATTCCAAGTAAGTTGCTTTTCCCCCATTCTTATGCTAAAATATTCATAACTTGTTTGTATGATGCTTTGTGTATATATATGGTGTTTTGGTTGAGTTTAGAACTCATTTGGATTTTTGATTGATTTTTGTGATA
Organism: Campanula takesimana; assembly: GCA_026119855.1. Classification (NCBI taxonomy): domain Eukaryota; kingdom Viridiplantae; phylum Streptophyta; class Magnoliopsida; order Asterales; family Campanulaceae; genus Campanula; species Campanula takesimana. The sequence continues at coordinate 770,774 of JAOWBW010000603.1, read as the reverse complement.
TTTTGAATGTTGGGATTTAAACCTTGATTTGGGTATCTAGATGTTGTCATTTAGGTCCTATTCAAGTTTATAAGTTGTTTTGGTTCATTGTTATGCTTATTGGAAGTCTTGATTTTGGGTATTTCGGAAATGGTAAGAATTTCGTTTGTTTTGGTAAGAACATTGAAGAACCCAGCTGAATGTCTGCCCAGTTCGCCGACCGGGCGCCCGCCCGTGTTGATCCAGGCGCCCGCCTACCTGGCCAATCTCTTCGACCAACCTTCTGTTTCTAGTGGGTGCCCGCCCGCCTCTGTTTAGGCGCCCGCCTGCCCCTGTTTAGGCGCCCGCCCGCCTCTGATTCCTGGCATTCTCTTTTGTTTGGTTTAGGCTTGGTTTGTCTATTAGGTATAGACTTTGGGTGTCACTCTAATTAATTTAAATAGACATTGTGGGATACTCTAGTGTTGAAAATGGTTCCTTCGTGAACAAATGTGTTATGGGATTTGATTAATTATTATTTGGAAAGGGTTGAGCACTTTATTATGTGTGGTTTGTGTTATTTCATCTTCTTGGTAAATATTTGGTATGGTTCCCTACTTTGGAATCATGAGTTGTTTATTTAAGCTAGTATTTATTACTTGGAATTTATTTGAAAGTCCAGCTGGTTATTTGTGTTCGAGTCAGGCAATGGATAATGCTATAATGGCACAAGCCAAGTCCAGTATAGCATCGCCCATTGGTCCTTCTTTCATCATCCAGATTGGCCTTGGTTGGGATGAGGTAGGTTCCTTCGGAAGTAGTCTAGCTAACTTTTTGGGTATGACTTTGTGTCATTTCCCTTGTCCTTTGTGACATGTTACTTTGTTATGGTTCCGGTACCGGGGTTTTCTCTTCAGCTTTGATGCTACTATGAAGATGTTGATTGGTTGATTTTTGAAGCTGCGGAGCGATCCTTTATTTGGTTCTATCAGTTGGGGAACCATGGCTAATATCCTTTGTTATTTGTTTATTTCCACTGCTATCTGTTAACTGCTAATTGCTAAGTACTATATGTGATTTATTATTGCTTATTGCATAATAGCATGTCATGTAGTTGCATTAGTAACTTATTGAGATTTATCTCACCCCCTTTCTTTTATCTTTGTTTTTCCTTAACCCCCCAGGAGGAAAGGATTAGTACTCGCTGATCATGAGGAGGACGTCGAGTGTGGAAGTAACTTTTGGGAAGGTTGTTTCGGTTTGCATTATTTAAATGTATAACCCTTGGGATAGTGTTACCAAACATTGACGTCATTAAGTATTGTGTATTTTGTATTTTTGGGTATAAGCTTGTGGAGCTTATGCTAGTTGTATTTTGTTGTTGTCAAGCTTGGATTTATAAAACTTGTACTATCATCTTTCGGTATAAAATGGAATTTTTGTCTTCAGTATTTTGGTAATTGTGTGTTAAGTCGACGTCCGGCTGGCGAGTTCCCGGCCCGCGGGGTCGGGGTCGCCACAGTTGGTATCAGAGCTATGGTTTAGCTCTAAGTATAGGTGGACTAGTATGACCTAGGAGGGTAGTCGTGTTCAGAGTGAGTAACGGTTGTTGTTTTATGCAGGCACTTATTCGAAATGGTTTGAAGAAAAAGTGGTGAAGGTAACGCCGGAACTTCAAATCAGAATGAAACAAGAGATGAAGCCCGTGCAATGTTTCAGGGTATGTTTGAGGCGGCCATGAAGGCTATTCATGACCAAGGGCCGAGAGTAGAGCAAGCACCACCACCCCGATATGGTTTGGAGTAATTCTTGAAACTGAAACCGGCGGAGTATAATGGGGAACCCGATGTGAAGAAGGCCGAGCTATGGATAGAATCAATGGAGAAAATTTACGATGTCTTTGGTTTCACTGGTGAGGATAAGGTCCGATTTGCGGCCTATAAGCTTGTGGGTACCGCCGAGCATTGGTGAAAGGGATTAAAGCAAGTTGGGACGAGACTAATACACCGTATTCGTGGGAATTGTTTGTGCGGAAATTCAAAGAGCATTTTATTCCGGTAGTTGATCAGAACCGGAAGGAGATCGAGCTTCTCAATTTGGATCAAGGCTTGTTTTCCATGGCTCAGTACTCGGCTAAGTTCACAGAATTAGCCAGGTACTGTGACTATCTTGTGAGGACGGAGGAGCAGAAAGCAATGAGGTTCATCCGAGGTTTGAAGACATCTATCCGGACTCAGCTTATAGCTCAGAGGATTCTGACATTCCAGGATGCCGTGGATCGTACATACCTAATCGAGCAAGACATCGGGGAACATAAGAGGAAGACCGAGGTCGCGAACACGGGTAAGCAAGGAAGTCATACCAAATCACAACCACATCAGCGTTCAGATAACTGAGGTAATTCGGGAGGACCATCTCAGTTTAAAGGATAACCCGCACCAAGGAATCCGGGTACTACTCCGGGGAATCAAAATAGGAGGCTTTGTACCTATTGTCAGAGGGAATCCGGGTACTACTTCGGGGAAACAAGGGAAACAAGGTATGTGGCTTTGCATTTACTGTCAGAGGGAAGGCCATTTGGAGGATAAGTGTTGGAAGAAGCAGGGAAAATGTATCAATTGTGGTCAACTGGGTCACTTCATAAAAGATTGTCCGAGGTTTAAGGTTCAATCATCAGGAAAAGGAACCAGTACTTCACCGGGTCAGAAGAGAGATGCTTCGGGGAACCCCAAGGTATAGGGTAGAGTAATTGCGATCAATCAGCACTCACCAGGTAACGGATAATTTCAGGAGGTATTATTTTGCGTCGTGAGAGCGAGCACGTGCATTTTAGGATCATCGCATTTATGTGTTTTTGTGCATTTAGTTGCATTTATTTCTTCTGAGTCTTTGCCTTATGTGTAGTAGGTGTCTACTCCTTTGGAGGAGTTTAGAGTATCTGATGAAGTCTTATGTGCTTATGAGGTGCTTCAGTATGGTTATGTCTCACCTGCTAAATTAGCCATGTTGCTATTACAAGATTTTGATGTTACTATTGCTTTAGTCTATTGTTGTAGGGGATTGTTATATTCTCCATTACTAATTTCTTAAAACTGTTTGAGACCGTTCATTTGGGTAGAGTTATACCTATCTTTCCTTAATTGAAATCCGAGTATTTAGTTTCGGTGAATTGTTGGGCGTATTTATCGTTTGTGAAAATTTCTGTTTTATTTCTGAATAGTACCGAGTAATTGGGGAGAACCTTGGGTTAAATTGAGTTGTTATAGTACAAGGTTGTAGTGCTAATATTTAGATCAATGTCCTTATGGCATCGGTTGGGTTATAAGAGTTGAGGATTCAAATTGAGGATTTCTGGATAGGAGATTTTGTTTACTTGTAGTTCATCTACGTGAGTGCATCGGAATGGATTAGTATGGTGAGGTATACGATTTGTTATGGATGATAAGTTTGTTGTAGGAGTTCCGATCATTAATGGTGGTAAGCGTGTTAAGTTAGAAAGGACTAAGTACATTTTGGGAGAGTAATAATTCCTCAATCTATGTTAAAGGCATTTTGAAATTTTGGTTAGATAGTGGTTCTATGGTCCTAAATCTTGTCTTGGTGGCATTTCTTATTTTGGATTACAAATAAGTGAAGAAAGTTGAGTATAAATACTCGGGCATATTAAAGAATACTATGATTTGGTATTGGGTCAGTCGGAATGTGACTAGCTAATTGGTTTATTATGATGGTAGTACCATTGAGATTAAATATCATTAAGTCAATAAATGTATGCGTGAGAGCCTAACTGGGTTAGCTATTGAATTTAGAGTTCGTTGATTTACTTTGGGTATATGAGCACGGATTATGACTTAAATGGAGTTAGAGAAAATCTTTTGAAGATGAAATTTGGGTCTTTTTGCGGACTATTGAGTATATTAAATGGTTTAGGCTTCAAGACCAGATTAATGAAGGGATGAGAGTATAACATAGATTTAAGTGGACACTTTGTACGAGAAATTTTGGGGTTTGTATGGTACTATTTATTTAAGGTGTTAACTCAAAGTGAAGACACTATAATGGTAATCCATAGAGATATAGCCATTTCGACGAATATTGTGGAAATAGAAATTTCTTTAGCCTTTTTATATTTTAAAAGCTAATTAGGCTCGGGATGGTGATGTTTTGAATTTATGGGGAATACTACTAGGTATACGATTTACAAAAGGAAACACCTTTGCAGTGTAATTAAGGTTATGAGTAAGGTGAGCTTGGAATATCTCGAGAGTTATGTTTGGGAGCAATTGGGATTCTCCAATTTTGATTATGGATTCTAATTAGTAGTGAAGGTTATGATTGAAGGAAGTTATGTGCGAGAGGTCGTGGTATTGTGAACATTATTTAGGGTTACTACGTGGTGGTTTAGAAGGGACAATTGAGGAATTTGAGAAATTGCGGAACTATCGTATCCGTAGCTATTGGGTCTTTCGGTAATTCTCGTTAAAATTCAGGTCGAATTTTCTTTAAGGGGGAGTGAATGTCACGACCCGAAAACTAGGCTCTATTTTATTAGTAATAAATAATTATTATTTATTTATTTGCTTATTTATTTATTTAAATTATTATTTAATTAATAATTTATGTGTGCATTTTATGTTTCATAATAATTATGACTAGCATTTTATTTGGGTCCTTAGCGCTAGTGTAGTATTATATGGTCTTGGTTGTAGAAGGAAGTAGTAGAGTTGTGTAGTTAGTGGGGGAGGGGGTCTAAGTGTAAGTTTTGAAATTATCATCTCCCTACTCCTCCTCTTCTCCCTCACTCTTCCCCTTCTCCCTCATCATTCCCAGCCCATTTCTCTCTCTCCCATTGCCAAAGAATGGGTAAGTTTCTCTCTCACTTATCTCTACATTTCCATCATCTTCCTCTTGTTATTTCTCATTACTTAAAACATGAATCATGTTTAGATCTTCGATAGGATCGTAGGAAGCCAAGAAATTTCGAGTTCCGTCACCTTTGAGAAAATCCGGGTAAGTTGCTTTTCCCCCATTTTTATGCTAAAGTGTTCATATCATGTTTATATTATGCCTGATGTGTTATATTTGAAGTTTGGTTGAATTTGGAATTTATTTTGAATTTATTTTGAGTTTTGGTAAAAAATGGTGATTTTAGGAATGTTGGGTTTGAATCTTGATCTTGGTTGATAAATGGTATTATTTGAGTCCCCATTCTAGTTATAAGTTGTTTTGGGTTCATCTTTATGCTTGGTGGAAGGTTGATTATGTTTGATTTTGGTTGTAATATGAAATGGGTAAGAAAATTGGTAGAAACCCAGATTTTGGCCGGATTTCGTCCCTCCGGGCAAGGAGGCGCGCGCACCATGTTTTGGGAGGCGCGCGCACCCTTTTCTGCTTCGAAAACGCAGCCTTCTGACCTATGGAGGCGCGCGCATCACTTTTTTTGGAGGCGCGCGCATCCCTCTTTTTCCAGCTTGTCCTTTTTTCGTTCGATCTTCCGGAGGCCATAACATTCTCATCCGGACTCCGTTTTAGGCGTGTAAACTATCGTTTCGAAGCTCTATTCGAGTAATACAAGATGTTATAGGTTGTTCAGTTAAGTTATAAGTTTTATACTTCGGGATTTTATTGGGTGTTTGAGGTTAAGAGGAGTTGTATCGATCCATTGTGAACAAGTTTTGTGAATCCAATTGAGTGACTTTATTGAGTTGTTATGATCATCCTTGTGATATAAGTGAGAACTTCATACTTTGAGACCCCTTTAATAGAAAGCTATTTCACTGATCGGATTGATTTTAGAATAAGACTTGGTCTAGGTTTTAGGTGATATCCTATAGTACCTAAAGGGTTGTTTTGGAACACTAAAGTGTAGGGTTTAGTCCGGTCGTGATCATGTTCTAATAAGGGTAACCTTTTGGATTCGTTTGGGGTGTTTAGAATTGGTTCGTTATGGACGGAGGTAAAGCGTGTATTGACAATTGAGTACTTACGGTTTGATTAACCTTAAGGTGTATTCACTGTGATTTCCTACCTTGGAATTCCAGGTGTGATGAGATGGATGAGTTCATAGTCCTAGTATATCTTTATGAGTAAATGTTTAGGGTCTTTTGGTAATAGTCATTGTGCCAATTGTGAGTGACCGTTTGGGTTGTGTTCTTTATGCGTGACTTGTGGGTATCATCTTTGGAATGTATTTGGTATTGTTCCTCTTTATGGAATTATCGTGTTCTAATAATCATTGTTGTTGTGCTCTTTATGAGAAATTCCGTTTATCGTTATTGTGCTCTTCATGAGAAACTCTTGTTATCGTTGTTGTTAAACTCTTCATGAGTACCCGTTGCATCTTTATGGTGATTAATTGGTGTGGTTCCCTACTTTGGAACCCTAAGTTGTTTAATTAAGCTAGTATTTATTACTTAGCATTTATTTGGAAGCCCAGCTGGCATATTTGTTGCATCGGGCGATGGGAAAGATTATAATGGCAAAGCCAAGTCCATTATAATGTTGACCATTGTTTTGCCCTTACTATACCCCTCTTCCAGATTGGCCTTGGAAGAGATAAGTTAGCTTCCTTTGGGAATGTATCTAGCTATCGAGCATGACTTTGTGTCATGGTTCTTGTCTTTTGTGACACTCTCATTGTTATTGGTTCCGGTACCGGGGTTTTCTCTTCAAGCTTTCATGCTGTTATGAAGATGTTGATCGTTGATTATTGAAGCTGCGCAGCAACCTTTATTTGGTTCTTTCAGTTGGGTGAAACCTTGGCTATGTATCCACCTATGAGTGTTTATTTCAGCTTTATGTGTTGCATGATGAGCTGGTCGTTATTTCCAACCGGTATGGGACGGTTGGCGATAGGGAGCCTCTCATTTGTTGTTATATGTTTATTTATATGATTGGGTATTGGATGTTACTGTTCGACAGGATGTCACTTATTCCGCTGCTATCTGTCTTATGTTAATTGATATTGGTCATTGCATATTAGCATGTCATGTAGTTGCATTAGTAACTTACTGAGATTTTATCTCACCCCGTTTATTTCCATCTTTGTTTTTCCTTAACCCCCCCCCAGGAGGAAAAGGATTAGGATTCGCGGATCGAAGAGGACGTCGAGAGGTTTGAGATTTTGGGGCAGGTTGTTATGGATCAGTTTACATTATTTAAATGTATAACCTTTTGGGGATAGTTTTACCATTATTGACGTCATTAAGAATTGTATATTTTATTCTTTTGGATATAAGCTGTGGAGTTTATGTTAGATGTACTTTGTTGATTTAAACTTGGATTTGTAAAACCTTGTGTTATAATCTTTTGGGTATAAAAGGAAATTTTTATCTTCATTATTTTGGAGCTTATTGTTAAGTCGACGTCCAGATCGCGGTCTCGGGCCCGCGGGGTTCGGGGTCGCGACAGGCCGTGTTTATGGATTTGATGAACCGAATCTTCCATCCTTATCTTGACTCGTTTGTAGTGGTTTTCATCGATGATATTCTTATCTATTCTAAATCTCGAGAGGAACACGAGCAACATCTGAGGACAGTTTTATCAGTTCTTGCAAAGGAACAGTTGTTCGCGAAGTTTAGTAAGTGTGAATTTTGGCTCGAGAAAGTTTCATTTCTGGGGCATGTTATTTCTAAAGATGGGATTTCTGTGGATCCTTCAAAGATAGAAGCTATTGTTGATTGGAAGAGACTGGACAGTGACTGAGATCAGAAGTTTTCTAGGGTTAGCCAGATATTACAGGAGGTTTATAGAAGGGTTTTCACGGATTGCTACACCGATGACTCAGTTGACCCGAAAGAATGTTCCGTTTGAGTGGACCGAGAAGTGTAACAACAGTTTTGAGGAGTTGAAGAAGAGGTTGACTACTGCACCGATTTTGACATTGCCTAATAGGAACGACGACCTAGTGATTTATAGTGATGCATCGAAGGAAGGCTTGGGTTGTGTTTTAATGCAGAATGGGAAAATGATCGCGTATGCTTCGAGGAAGTTGAGTCCGAGTGAACAAAATTATCCTACTCACGATATCGAATTGGTAGCTATCGTATTTGCTCTTCAGAAGTGGAAGCACTACCTTTACGGAGCGAAATTTGAGATTTTCATGGATCACAAGAGTTTGAATATCTTTTCTCTCAGAAGGAACTTAATAACCGACAGCGTCGATGGATGGAACTTTTGAAGGACTATGATTGTAAGATATCCTATCATCCCGGGAAATAAAATGTTGTAGCCGATGCGATTAGTAGAAAATCTTATGTGGCTTCGATGATGGTTCGAGAGTGGAAAATGCTTGAGGATGTTCGAGATTGGTGTCCTCGTGAATCGAGACATGGGGCTATTTTTGCGAATATTAGGGTATCTCCGACCCTAATTCAAAGAATAAAGGAAGCTCAGAAAGAAGATCCAGAGTTAGTGAAAATAATGGGTAAATTGAAGGAGAAGAACTTCGAGGATTTTTCTTTGAGTTCGATTAGGGTGTTGACTTTTCGTGGACGTTTGTGTGTGCCCGATGTTGACAGTATAAAGAGGCAAGTTTTAGATGAGGGTCATAAATCGAGATATACTATTCATCCCGGTAGTACGAAGATGTACCAAGATCTGAAACAACAATTTTGGTGGAACAACATGAAGACAAAAATAGCTGAGTATGTATCGAAGTGTTTAACTTGTCAGCAGGTTAAAGCCGAGCATCAGAGACCCGTGGGACTACTCCATCCATTAGAGATTCCGGAGTGGAAATGGGAACATGTGACTATGGATTTTGTTACGGGACTACCTCGTACCCATAGGAAGTATGATAGTGTTTGGGTGATCGTGGATAGACTAACCAAGAGTGCTCATTTCTTACCGATTGATATTAGATACTCGATGGAAAAGCTTGCGACCCTTTATATTAATGAGATTGTGAGATTGCATGGGGTTCCGGTTAGCATTATGTTGGATCGTGATCCGAGGTTTACTTCTAGATTCTAGAAAGCGTTACAGGAAGCTTTGGGTACTGATTTGAGATTCAGTACAGCTTTTCACCCTCAGACTGACGGTCAATCCGAGAGGACTATTCAGATTTTAGAGGATATGTTGCGAGCTTGTTCGATAGACTTTTTTGATTCTTGGGATGTTCATTTACCTCTAGTGGAGTTTTCTTATAATAACAGTTATCAGGCTAGTATCGAGATGGCTCCTTATGAGGCTTTATATGGGAGAAAGTAGATCGCCTATGGGATGAAATGAAGATATGGGGTATCGATTTGGTTCAGATTCAGGTGAGAAAGTCAAAGTTATTCGGGATCGATTGAAGACAGCCCAGAGTCGACATAAGAGCTATGCGGACCACCGAAGACGTGATCTTAATTTCAGACTGGAGATTTTGTGTTCTTGAAGGTGTCTCCGAATGTGGTATTAAAAGGTTTGGGAAGAAGGGTAAATTGGCTCCGAGGTTTATTGGACCGTTCGAGATTTTGGGAAAAGTGGGACTTCTTGCTTATAGACTTGCGTTGCCACCTTCTCTAGACCGATTGCACAATGTGTTCCCTGTTTCTATGCTTCGGAAGTATTTGCATGATCCATCTCACGTGTTACCGAGGGTACCCGAGGATATAGAGCCAAACATGTCATATGAGGAACGACCGGTTCGGATTCTTGATACCAAAGTGCAAGAGTTAAGGAATAAAAGCATTACGTTGGTTAGAGTGCTATGGAGGAATCACAATGTCGAGGAATCAAAGTGGGAGCTTCGAGAAGAGATAGAACAGAAATATCCGTGGCTTTTTGTTTCGGGTAAGTACCTTTAAAATTCGGGTCAAATTTTCTTTAAGGAGGAGTGAATGTCACGACCCGAAAACCCATCTCTATTTTATTAATAAATAATTAATTATTTATTTATTTGATTATTTATTTATGTGCGCATTTTATATCTCATAATATTTTGTGCCTAGCATTTTAATTGATCATTTGTGCTAGTGTAGAAATTGGGTCTTAGTTGATAGTGGGGAAATGGTTTTAGTTGTTCTTAGTTGGGTCTAGAGGGAGCCTAGGTGTAACTTTTTAAATAATCATCCTCCTACTCCCTCCCTACTTCCCCCTCTCCCTCACCTTCTCCCTCACTCTCCAGCACACACACACACACACACTCAATCTCTCTCTCTCTCCTCCATGGTTGAAAAGGTAAGAAAGTTCCCTCCCTATTTCCTTCATTTTGATCATCTTCCTCCCTCTATTTCTTAGTGCTCATTTTATGAAATGTGTTTAGATCGTCGATAGGATCGTGTAGAGCCAAAAATATTCGAATTCCGTCATCTTTCATAAATTCCAAGTAAGTTGCTTTTCCCCCATTCTTATGCTAAAATATTCATAACTTGTTTGTATGATGCTTTGTGTATATATATGGTGTTTTGGTTGAGTTTAGAACTCATTTGGATTTTTGATTGATTTTTGTGATATTTTGAATGTTGGGATTTAAACCTTGATTTGGGTCTCTAGATGTTGTCATTTAGGTCCTATTCAAGTTTATAAGTTGTTTTGGTTCATTGTTATGCTTATTGGAAGTCTTGATTTTGGGTATTTGGGAAATGGTAAGAATTTGGTTTGTTTTGGTAAGAACATTGAAGACCCAGCTGAATGTCTGCCCAGTTCGCCGACCGGGCGCCCGCCCGTGTTGATCCAGGCGCCCGCCTACCTGGCCAATCCTCTCCGTAGAGTCGAGTTGACCAAATCCCGACTCTTACCAAATAAGAGTCAAGTCCTCCCTTTTGTCAACCCTCCCCATAGAGTCGAGTTGACCAAATCCTGACTTTGACCAAATGAGAGTCAAGTCCGCCCTTTTGTCAACCCTCCCCGAAGAGTCGAGTTGACCAAAGACGGACTTTGACCAAAAGAGAGTCAAGACCACCCTTTTGTCAACCCTCCCCATAGAGTTGAGTAGACCAAAACCCGACTTTGACAAAATGAGAGTCAAGTCCAGCCTTTTGTCAACCCTCCCCGTAGAGTCGAGTTGACCAAATCCGAGTTTGACCAAATGAGAGTCGAGTCCATCCTTTTAGTCAACCCTCCCCGTAGAGTCAAGTTGACCAAGTCCTGACTTTGACAAAATGAGAGTCAAGTCTACCCTTTTGTCAACCCTGTCCATAGAGTCGAGTTAACCAAATGAGAGTCAAGCCCTCCCCCCTTTTGTCAACCCTCCCCGTAGAGTCGAGTTGACCAAATACCGACTTTGACCAAATGAGAGTCAAGTCTACCATTTTGTTAACCCTCCCCGTTGAGTCGAGTAAACAAATCCCGACGTTGACCAAATAAGAGTCAAGTCCGCCCTTTTGTCAACCCTCCCCGTAGAGTCGAGTTGACCAAATACTGACTTTGACCAAAAGAGAGTCAATTCCACCCTTTTGTCAACGCTCCCCGTAGAGTCAAGTTGACCAAATCCCGACTCTAACCAAATGAGAGTCAAGTCTACCCTTTTGTCAACCCTCCCCGTAGAGTCAAGTTGACCAAGTCCCGACTTTGACTAAATGAGAGTCAAGTCCGCCCTCTTGTCAACCCTCCCCGTATAGTCGAGTTGACCAAATCCCGACCTTAACCAAATGAGAGTCAAGTCCGCCCTTTAGTCAACCCTCCCACCTGTAGACCCGAGTTGACCAAATCCCTACTTTGACCAAATGATAGTCAAGTCCACCCTTTTATCAACCTTCCTCGTAGATTGAGTTGACCAAATCCTGACATTGACCAATTGAGAGTTGAGTCCACCCTTTTAGTCAACCCTCTTCGTAGAGTTGAGTTGACCAAGTCCCGACTTTCACCAAATGAGAGTCAAGTCCACCCTTTTGTCAACCCTCCCCGTAGAGTCGAGTTGACCAAATCCCGACTTTGACCAAATGAGAGTCAAGTCCGCCTTTTGTCAACCCTCCCCAAAAAGTCGAGTTGACAAAATACTGACTTTGACCAAAAGAGAGTCAAGTCCACCCTTTTGTCAACCCTCCCCATAGAGTCGAGTTGACCAAATCCTGACTTTGACCAAATTAGAGTCGAGTCCACCCTTTTGTCAACCCTCTCCGTAGATTCGAGTTGAGCAAATCCTGACTCTTACAAAATAAGAGTCAAGTCCTCCCTTTTGTCAACCTTCCCCATAGAGTCGAGTTGACCAAATCCCGACTCTAACCAAATGAGAGTCAAGTCTACCCTTTTGTCAACCCTCCCCGTAGAGTCAAGTTGACCAAGTCCCGACTTTGACTAAATGAGAGTCAAGTCCGCCCTCTTGTCAACCCTCCCCGTAGAGTCGAGTTGACCAAATCCCGACTTTAACCAAATGAGAGTCAAGTCCGCCCTTTAGTCAACCCTCCCACCTGTAGACCCGAGTTGACAAAATCCCTACTTTGACCAAATGATAGTCAAGTCCACCCTTTTATCAACCTTCCTCGTAGATTGAGTTGACCAAATCCTGACATTGACCAATTGAGAGTCGAGTCCACCCTTTTAGTCAACCCTCTTCGTAGAGTTGAGTTGACCAAGTCCCGACTTTCACCAAATGGGAGTCAAGTCCACCCTTTTGTCAACCCTCCCCGTAGAGTCGAGTTGACCAAATCCCAACTTTGACCAAATGAGAGTCAAGTCCGCCTTTTTGACAACCCTCCCCGAAAAGTCGAGTTGACAAAATACTGACTTTGACAAAAAGAAGTCAAGTCCACCCTTTTGTCAACCCTCCCCGTAGAGTCGAGTTGACCAAATCCTGACTTTGACCAAATTAGAGTCGAATCCACCCTTTTGTCAACCCTCTCCGTAGATTCGAGTTGACCAAATCCTGACTCTTACAAAATAAGAGTCAAGTCCTCCCTTTTGTCAACCTTCCCCATAGAGTGGAGTTGACCAAATCCCGACTCTGACCAAATGAGAGTCAAGTCCACCATTTTGTCAACCCTCCCCGTAGAGTCGAGTTGACCAAATCCTGACTTTGACCCAATGAGAGTCAAGTCCGCCCTTTTGTCAACCCTCCCCGTAGAGTCGAGATGACCAAATACCAACTTTGACCAAAAGAGAGTCAATTCCACCCTTTTGTCAACCCTCCCCGTAGAGTCGAGTTGACCAAATCCCGAGTTTGACTAAATGAGAGTCGAGCCCATCCTTTTAGTCAACCCTCCCCGTAGAGTCAAGTTGACCAAGTTCTAACTTTGACAAAATAAGAGTCAAGTCTACCTTTTGTCAACCCTGTCCATAGAGTCGAGTTAACCAAATCCCGACTTTGACCAAATGAGAGTCAATCCCTCCCCCTTTTGTCAACCCTCCCCGTAGAGTCAAGTTGACCAAATCTCGACTTTGACTAAATGAGAGTCAAGTCCGCCCTCTTGTCAACCCTCCCCGTAGAGTCGAGTTGACCAAATCCCGACTTTTACCAAATGAGAGTCAAGTCCCCCCTTTAGTCAACCCCCCTACCTGTAGATCCGAGTTGACCAAATCCCTACTTTGACCAAATGATAGTCAAGTCCACCCTTTTGTCAACATTCCTCGTAGAGTTGAGTTGACCAAATCCTGACATTGACCAATTGAGAGTCGAGTCCACCCTTTTAGTCAAACCTCCTGTAGAGTCAAGTTGACCAAGTCCCGATTTTCACCAAATGAGAGTCAAGTCCACCCTTTTGTCAACCCTCCCCGTTGAGTTGAGTTGACTAAATCCCGACTTTGACAAAATGAGAGTCAAGTCTGCCTTTTTGTCAACCCTCCCCGAAGAGTCGAGTTGACAAAATACCGACTTTGACCAAAGAGAGTCAAGTCCAGCCTTTTGTCAACCCTCCCCGTAGAGTCGAGTTGACCAAATCCCGACTTTGACCAAATTAGAGTCGAGTCCACCCTTTTTTCAACCCTCTCCGTAGATTCGAGTTGACAAAATCCCGACTCTTACAAAATAAGAGTCAAGTCCTCCCTTTTGTCAACCTTCCCCGTAGAGTTGAGTTGACCAAATCCTGACTCTGACCAAATGAGAGTCAATTCCTCAATTTTGTCAACCCTCCCCGTAGAGTCGAGTTGACCAAATCCTGACTTTACCCAATGAGAGTCAAGTCCGCCCTTTTGTCAACCCTCCCCGTAGAGTCGAGATGACCAAATACAAACTTTGACCAAAAAGAGTCAATTCCACCCTTTTGTCAACCCTCACCGTAGAGTCGAGTTGACCAAATCCCGACTCTAACCAAATGAGAGTCAAGTCTACCCTTTTGTCAACCGTTCCTGTAGAGTCGAGTTGACCAAATCCCGACTCTTACCAAATAAGAGTCAAGTCCTCCTTTTTGTCAACCCTCCCCATAGAGTCGAGTTGACCAAATCCTGACTCTGACCAAATAAGAGTCAAGTCCGCCCTTTTGTCAACCCTCCCCGAAGAGTCGAGTTGACCAAATACCGACTTTGACCAAAAGAGAGTCAAGTCCACCCTTTTGTCAACCCTCCCCATAGAGTCGAGTTGACCAAATCCCGACTCTGACCAAATGAGAGTCAAGTCCACCATTTTGTCAACCCTCCCCGTAGAGTCGAGTTGACCAAATCCTGACTTTACCAAATGAGAGTCAAGTTCGCCCTTTTGTCAACCCTCCCCGTAGAGTCGAGTTGACCAAATCCAAACTTTGACGAAAAGAGAGTCAATTCCAGCCTTTTGTCAACCCTCCCCGTAGAGTCGAGTTGACCAAATCCCAACTCTAACCAAATGAGAGTCAAGTCTACCCTTTTGTTAACCCTCCCCGTAGAGTCAAGTTGACCAAGTCCCAACTTTGACCAAATGATAGTCAAGTCCGCCCTCTTGTCAACCCTCCCCGTAGAGTCAAGTTGACCAAATCCCGACTTTGACCAAATGAGAGTCAAGTCCACCCTTTTGTCAACCTTCCCCGTAGAGTCGAGTTGACCAAATCTCGACATTGACCAAATGAGAGTCGAGTCCACCCTTTTAGTCAGCCCTCCCCATAGAGTCGAGTTGACCAAGTCCCGACTTTGACCAAATGAGAGTCAAGTCCACCCTTTTGTCAACCCTCCCCGTAGAGTCGAGTTGATCAAATCCCGACTTTGACCAAATGAGAGTCAAGTATGCCCTTTTGTCAACCCTCCTCGTAGAGTCGAGTTTACCAAATCCCAACTTTGAGCAAATGAGAGTCAAGTACACCTTTACCAACCCTCCCCGTAGAGTCGAGTTGACCAAATCCCGAGTTTGACCAAATGAGAGTCGAGTCCATCCTTTTAGTCAACCCTACCCATAGAGTCAAGTTGACCAAGTCCCGACTTTGACAAAAAATGAGAGTCAAGTCTACCCTTTTGTCAAACCTTCCCATAGAGTCGAGTTAACCAAATTCTGACTTTGACCAAATGAGAGTCAAGTCCCCCCCCCCTTTTATCAACCCTCCCTGTAGAGTCGAGTTGACCAAATACTGACTTTGACCAAATGAGAGTCAAGTCCACCATTTTGTCAACCCTCCCCGTAGAGTAGAGTTGACCAAATCCTGACTTTAACCAAATGAGAGTCAAGTATGCCCTTTTGTCAACCCTCCCCGTAGAGTCGAGTTGACCAAATCCCAACTTTGACGAAAAGAGAGTCAATTCCACCCTTTTGTCAACCCTCCCCGTAGAGTCGAGTTGACCAAATCCCAACTCTAACCAAATGAGAATCAAGTCCACCCTTTTGTCAACCCTCCCCGTCGAGTCAAGTTGACCAAGACCCGACTTTGACCAAATGAGAGTCAAGTCCGCCCTCTTGTCAACCCTCCCCGTAGACTCAAGTTGACCAAATCCCAACTTTGACCAACTGAGAGTCAAGTCCGCCCTTTAGTCAACCCCCCTAGAGTAGAGTTGACGAAATACCTACTTTGACCAAATGTGAGTCAAGTCCACCCTTTTGTCAACCTTCCCCGTAGAGTCGAGTTGACCAAATCTCGACATTGACCAAATGAGAGTCGAGTCCACCCTTTTAGTCAACCCTCCCCATAGAGTCGAGTTGACCAAGTCCCGACTTTGACCAAATGAGAGTCAAGTCCACCCTTTTCTCAACCCTCCCCATAGAGTCGAGTTGATCAAATCCCGACTTTGACCAAATGAGAGTCAAGTATGCCCTTTTGTCAACCCTCCTCGTAGAGTCGAGTTTACCAAATCCCAACTTTGAGCAAATGAGAGTCAAGTACACCCTTTTACCAACCCTCCCCGTAGATTCGAGTTGACCAAATCCTGAGTTTGACCAAATGAGAGTCGAGTCCATCCTTTTAGTCAACCCTACCCGTAGAGTCAAGTTGACCAAGTCCCGACTTTGACAAAATGAGAGTCAAGTCTACCCTTTTGTTAACCCTGCCCATAGAGTCGAGTTAACCAAATCCTGACTTTGACCAAAAGAGAGTCAAGTCCCCCCCCCCTTTTATCAACCCTCCCTGTAGAGTCGAGTTGACCAAATACTGACTTTGACCAAATGAGAGTCAAGTCTGCCCTTTTGTCAACCCTCCCCGTAGAGTCGAGTTGACCAAATCCCAACTTTGACGAAAAGAGAGTCAATTCCACCCTTTTGTCAACCCTCCCCGAAGAGTCGAGTTGACCGAATCCCAACTCAAACCAAATGAGAGTCAAATCCACCATTTTGGCAACCCTCCCCGTAGAGTCAAGTTGACCAAGTCCCGACTTTGACCAAATGAGAGTCAAGTCCGCCCTCTTGTCAACCCTCCCCGTAGAGTCAAGTTGACCGAATCCCAACTTTGAACAACTGAGAGTCAAGTCCTCCCTTTAGTCAACCCCCCTAGAGTAGAATTGACGAAATACCTACTTTGACCAAATGAGAGTCAAGTCTGCCCTTTTGTCAACCATCGCCGTAGAGTCGAGTTGACCAAACCCCAACTTTGACGAAAAGAGAGTCAATTCCACCCTTTTGTCAACCCTCCCCGTAGAGTCGAGTTGACCAAATCCCAACTCTAACCAAATGAGAGTCAAGTCCACCCTTTTGTCAACCCTCCCCGTAGAGTCAAGTTGACCAAGTCCCGACTTTGACCAAATGAGAGTCAAGTCCGCCCTCTTGTCAACCCTCCCCGTAGAGTCAAGTTGACCAAATCCCAACTTTGACCAACTGAGAGTCAAGTCCGCCCTTTAGTCAACCCCCCTAGAGTAGAGTTGACGAAATACCTACTTTGACCAAATGAGAGTCAAGTCCACCCTTTGTCAACCTTCCCCGTAGAGTCGAGTTGACCAAATCTCGACGTTGACCAAATGAGAGTCGAGTCCACCCTTTTAGTCAACCCTCCCCATAGAGTCGAGTTGACCAAGTCCCGACTTTGACCAAATGAGAGTCAAGTCCACCCTTTTGTCAACCCTCCCCATAGAGTCGAGTTGACCAAATCCCGACTTTGACCAAATGAGAGTCAAGTAAGCCCTTTTGTCAACCCTCCTCGTAGAGTCGAGTTTACCAAATCCCAACTTTGAGCAAATGAGAGTCAAGTACACCCTTTTACCAACCCTCCCCGTAGAGTCGAGTTGACCAAATCCCGAGTTTGACCAAATGAGAGTCGAGTCCATCCTTTTAGTCAACCCTACCCGTAGAGTCAAGTTGACCAAGTCTCGACTTTGAAAAAATGAGAGTCAAGTCTACCCTTTTGTCAACCCTTCCCATAGAGTCGAGTTAACCAAATCCTGACTTTGGCCAAATGAGAGTCAAGTCCCCCCCCCCCCTTTTATCAACCCTCCCTGTAGAGTCGAGTTGACCAAATACTGACTTTGACCAAATGAGAGTCAAGTCCACCATTTTGTCAACCCTCCCCGTAGAGTAGAGTTGACCAAATCCTGACTTTGACCAAATGAGAGTCAAGTATGCCCTTTTGTCAACCCTCCCCGTAGAGTCGAGTTGACCAAATCCCAACTTTGACGAAAAGAGAGTCAATTCCACCCTTTTGTCAACCCTCCCCGTAGAGTCGAGTTGACCAAATCCCAACTCTAACCAAATGAGAATCAAGTCCACCCTTTTATCAACCCTCCCCGTCGAGTCAAGTTGACCAAGACCCGACTTTGACCAAATGAGAGTCAAGTCCGCCCTCTTGTCAACCCTCCCCGTAGACTCAAGTTGACCAAATCCAAACTTTGACCAACTGAGAGTCAAGTCCGCCCTTTAGTCAACCCCCCTAGAGTAGAGTTGACGAAATACCTACTTTGACCAAATGAGAGTCAAGTCCACCCTTTTGTCAACCTTCCCCGTAGAGTCGAGTTGACCAAATCTCGACGTTGACCAAATGAGAGTCGAGTCCACCCTTTTAGTCAACCCTCCCCATAGAGTCGAGTTGACCAAGTCCCGACTTTGACCAAATGAGAGTCAAGTCCACCCTTTTGTCAACCCTCCCCATAGAGTCGAGTTGATCAAATCCCGACTTTGACCAAATGAGAGTCAAGTATGCCCTTTTGTCAACCCTCCTCGTAGAGTCGAGTTTACCAAATCCCAACTTTGAGCAAATGAGAGTCAAGTACACCCTTTTACCAACCCTCCCCGTAGATTCGAGTTGGCCAAATCCCGAGTTTGACCAAATGAGAGTCGAGTCCATCCTTTTAGTCAACCCTACCCGTAGAGTCAAGTTGACCAAGTCCCGACTTTGACAAAATGAGAGTCAAGTCTACCCTTTTGTCAACCCTGCCCATAGAGTCGAGTTAACCAAATCCTGACTTTGACCAATTGAGAGTCAAGTCCCCCCCCCTTTTATCAACCCTCCCTGTAGAGTCGAGTTGACCAAATACTGACTTTGACCAAATGAGAGTCAGGTCCACCATTTTGTCAACCCTCCCCGTAGAGTAGAGTTGACCAAATCCTGACTTTGACCAAATAAGAGTCAAGTCTGCCCTTTTATCAACCATCCCCGTAGAGTCGAGTTGACCAAACCCCAACTTTGACGAAAAGAGAGTCAATTCCACCCTTTTGTCAACCCTCCCCGTAGAGTCGAGTTGACCAAATCCCAACTCTAACCAAATGAGAGTCAAGTACACCCTTTTGTCAACCCTTCCCATAGAGTCAAGTTGACCAAGTCCCGACTTTGACCAAATGAGAGTCAAGTCCGCCCTCTTGTCAACCCTCCCCGTAGAGTCAAGTTGACCAAATCCCAACTTTGACCAACTGAGAGTCAAGTCCGCCCTTTAGTCAACCCCCCTAGAGTAGAGTTAACGAAATACCTACTTTGACCAAATGAGAGTCAAGTCCACCCTTTTATCAACCTTCCCCGTAGAGTCGAGTTGACCAAATCTCGACATTGACCAAATGAGAGTCGAGTCCACCCTTTTAGTCAACCCTCCCCATAGAGTCGAGTTGACCAAGTCCCGACTTTGACCAAATGAGAGTCAAGTCCACCCTTTTGTCAACCCTCCCCATAGAGTCGAGTTGATCAAATCCCGACTTTGACCAAATGAAAGTCAAGTAAGCCCTTTTGTCAACCCTCCTCGTAGAGTCGAGTTTACCAAATCCAAACTTTGAGCAAATAAGAGTCAAGTACACCCTTTTACCAACCCTCCCCGTAGATTCGAGTTGACCAAATCCTGAGTTTGACCAAATGAGAGTCGAGTCCATCCTTTTAGTCAACCCTACCCGTAGAGTCAAGTTGACCAAGTCCCGACTTTGACAAAATGAGAGTCAAGTCTACCCTTTTGTCAACCCTGCCCATAGAGTCGAGTTAACCAAATCCTGACTTTGACCAAATGAGAGTCAAGTCCCCCCCTTTATCAACCCTACCTGTAGAGTCGAGTTGACCAAATACTGACTTTGACCAAATGAGAGTCAAGTCCACCATTTTGTCAACCCTCCCCGTAGATAGAGTTGACCAAATCCTGACTTTAACCAAATGAGAGTCAAGTCTGCCCTTTTGTCAACCATCCCCGTAGAGTCGAGTTGACCAAATCCCAACTCTAACCAAATGAGAGTCAAGTCCACCCTTTTGTCAACCCTCCCCGTAGAGTCAAGTTGACCAAGTCCCGACTTTGACCAAATGAGAGTCAAGTCCGCCCTCTTGTCAACCCTCCCCGTAGAGTCAAGTTGACCAAATCCCAATTTTGACCAACTGAGAGTCAAGTCCGCCCTTTAGTCAACCCCCCTAGAGTTGAGTTGACGAAATACCTACTTTGACCAAATGAGAGTCAAGTCCACCCTTTTGTCAAACTTCCCCGTAGAGTCGAGTTGACCAAATCTCGATATTGACCAAATGAGAGTCGAGTCCACCCTTTTAGTCAACCCTCCCCATAGAGGCGAGTTGACCAAGTCCCGACTTTGACCAAATGAGAGTCAAGTCCACCCTTTTGTCAACCCTCCCCATAGAGTCGAGTTGATCAAATCCCGACTTTGACCAAATGAGAGTCAAGTATGCCCTTTTGTCAACCCTCCTCGTAGAGTCGAGTTTACCAAATCCCAACTTTGAGCAAATGAGAGTCAAGTACACCCTTTTACCAACCCTCCCCGTAGATTCGAGTTGACCAAATCCCGAGTTTGACCAAATGAGAGTCGAGTCCATCCTTTTAGTCAACCCTACCCGTAGAGTCAGGTTGACCAAGTCCCGACTTTGAGAAAATGAGAGTCAAGTCTACCCTTTTGTCAACCTTGCCCATAGAGTCGAGTTAACCAAATCCTGACTTTGACCAAATGAGAGTCAAGTCCCCCCCCTTTTATCAACCCTCCCTGTAGAGTCGAGTTGACCAAATACTGATTTTGACCAAATGAGAGTCAAGTCCACCATTTTGTCAACCCTCCCCGTAGAGTAGAGTTGACCAAATCCTGACTTTGACCAAATGAGAGTCAAGTCTGCCCTTTTGTCAACCCTCCCCGTAGAGTCGAGTTGACCAAATACTGACTCTAACCAAATGAGAGTCAAGTCCACCCTTTTGTCAACCCTCCCCGTAGAGTGAAGTTGACCAAATCCTGACTCTAACCAAATGAGAGTCATGTCCACCCTTTTCTCAACCCTCCCCGTAGAGTCAAGTTGACCAAGTCCCAAGTTTCACCAAATGAGAGTCGAGTCCATCCTTTTAGTCAACCCTCCCCGTATAGTCAAGTTGACCAAATCCTGACTTTGAGCAAATGAGAGTCATGTGTACCCTTTTGTCAACCCTGCCCATAGAGTCGAGTTAACCAAATCCCGACTTTGACCAAATGAGAGTCTAGCCCCCCCTTTTATGAACCCTCCCCGTAGAGTTGTGTTGACCAAATACCGACTCTGACCAAATGAGAGTCAAGTCCACGATTTTGTTAACCCTCCCTGTAGACTCGAGTTGACCAAATCCTGACTTTGACCAAATGAGAGTCAAGTCCGCCCTTTTATCAACCCTCCCCGTAGAACCGAGTTGACCAAATACCGACTTTGACCAAAAAAGAGTCAATTCCACCCTTTTGTCAACCCTCCCGTAGAGTCGAGTTGACCAAATCCCGACTCTAACCAAATGAGAGTCAAGTCCACCCTTTTGTCAACCCTCCCCGTAGAGTCAAGTTGACCAAGTCCCGACTTTGACTAAATGAGAGTCAAGTCCGCCCTCTTGTCAACCCTCCCCGTAGAGTCGAGTTGACCAAATCCCGACTTTAACCAAATGAGAGTCAAGTCCCCCCAAAATTGAAGAGTCCGATTTTACCCTATAGTGCCCGACTCGTGTCCCGTGTCGTGTCGTGTTGACACGGGTACTCCGACCTATTTTGACAAGTGATAAATTCTGAAGTTCCATCCCAAAACTAATTGGCAATGGGAGGAGTGGCCCTGGATCTTTATATGGTCATTACTTGGCTTGTTAATTCCCAATGTGGGATAATTACTCCAACAACAAGTCCGAGCATCACAGAGAAAAAGTAATTTTTGTGAGCATGAAAAGTATGTATGAGAGAGAAAGTGGGTAGGGAGTTTTTGTTGTGAGAATAACAAGTGGGTCCCATTGTCCATTTTAAGTAATAAAGTAAAGTAAGAACCTTAGATTGGGACATATAAAAAAGGAAAGTAAGAACCTTAAAGCGGGACAGAGGGAGTACTAATCAGTGTGTGTCACCGTTTATTTTTCAATGAGAGTCAAGTCCGCCCTCTAGTCAACCCTACCCATGGAGTCGAGTTGACCAAATCCCGACTTTAACCAAATGAGAGTCAAGTCCACCCTTTAGTCAACCCCCCCACCTGTAGAGTCGAGTTGACCAAATCCCTACTTTGACCAAATGATAGTCAAGTCCACCCTTTTGTTAACCCTCCCCGTAGAGTCGAGTTGACCAAATCCCAAGTTTCACCAAATAAGAGTCGAGTCCATCCTTTTAGTCAACCCTCCCCGTATAGTCAAGTTGACCAAATCCTGACTTTGAGCAAATGAGAGTCATGTGTACCCTTTTGTCAACCCTGCCCATAGAGTCGAGTTAACCAAATCCCGACTTTGACCAAATGAGAGTCCAGCCCCCCCCCCCTTTTATGAACCCTCCCCGTAGAGTCGAGTTGACCAAATACCGACTTTGACCAATGAGAGTCAAGTCCACGATTTTATTAACCCTCCCTGTAGACTCGAGTTGACCAAATCCTGACTTTGACCAAATGAGAGTCAAGTCCGCCCTTTTGTCAACCCTCCCCGTAGAACCGAGTTGACCAAATACCGACTTTGACCAAAAAAAGAGTCAATTCCACCCTTTTGTAAACCCTCCCGTAGAGTCGAGTTGAGCAAATCCCGACTCTAACCAAATGAGAGTCAAGTCCACCCTTTTGTCAACCCTCCCCGTAGAGTCAAGTTGATCAAGTCCCGACTTATACTAAATGAGAGTCAAGTCCGCCCTCTTGTCAACCCTCCCCGTAGAGTCGAGTTGACCAAATCCCGACTTTAACCAAATGAGAGTCAAGTCCGCCCTTTAGTCAACCCCCCACCTGTAGATTCGAGTTGACCAAATCCCTACTTTGACCAAATGATAGTCAAGTCCGCCCTTTAGTCAACCCCCCCACCTGTAGAGTCGAGTTGACCAAGTCCCGACTTTCACTAAATGAGAGTCAAGTCCACCCTTTTGTCAACCCTCCCCGTAGAGTCGAGTTGACCAAATCCTGACTTTGACCAAATGAGAGTCAAGTCCACCCTTTTGTCAACCCTCCCCGAATAGTCGAGTTGGCCAAATACCGACTTTGACCAAAAGAGATTCAAGTCCACCCTTTTGTCAACCCTCCCCGTAGAGTCGAGTTGACCAAATCCCAACTTTGACCAAATGAGAGTCAAGTCCACCCTTTTGTCAACCCTCTCCGTAGAGTCGAGTTGACCAAATCCCGACTCTTAACAAATAAGAGTCAAGTCCTCCCTTTTGTCAACCCTCCCCGTCGAGTCGAGTTGACCAAATCCCGACTTTGACCAAATGAGAGTTAAGTCCACCCTTTTGTCAACCATCCCCGAAGAGTCGAGTTGACCAAATACCGACTTTGACCAAAAGAGAGTCAAGTCCACACTTTTGTCAACCCTTCCCGTAGAATTGAGTTGACCAAATCCCGACTTTAACCAAATGAGACTCAAGTCCACCCTTTTGTCAACCCTCTCCATAGAGTCGAGTTGACCAAATCCCGACTCTTACCAAATAAGAGTCAAGTCCTCCCATTTGTAAACCCTCCCCGTAGAGTCGAGTTGTCTAAATCCTGACTCTAACCAAACGAGAGTCAAGTCCACCATTTTGTCAACCCTTCCCGTAGAGTCGAGTTGACCAAATCCTGACTTTGACAAAATGAGAGTCAAGTCCACCCTTTTGTCAACCCTCCCCGTAGAGTCGAGTTGACCAAATTCCAAATTTGACCAAAAGAGAGTCAATTCCACCCTTTTGTCAACCCTCCTTGTAGATTCGAGTTGACCAAATCCCGACTCTAACCAAATGAGAGTCAAGTCCACCCTTTTGTCAACTCTCCCCGTAGAGTCAAGTTGATCAAGTCCCGAATTTGACCAAATGAGAGTCAAGTCCGCCCTCTTGTCAACCCTCCCGTAGAGTTGAGTTGACCAAATCCTGACTTTGACCAAATGAGAGTCAAGTACGCCCTTTAGTCAACCCCCCCACCCGTAGAGTAGTGTTGACGATATCCCTACTTTGACCAAATGAGAGTCAAGTCCACCTTTTTGTCAACCTTCCACGTAGAGTTAAGTTGACCAAATCCCGACATTGACCAAATGATAGTCGAGTGCACCTTTTTAGTCAACCCTCCCCGTAGAGTCGAGTTGACCAAGTCCCGACTTTGACCAAATGAGAGTCAAGTCCACCCTTTTGTCAACCCTCCCCTTAGAGTCGAATTGATCAAATCTTGACTTTGACCAAATGAGAGTCAAGTCTGCCCTTTTGTCGACCCTCCTCGTAGAGCCGAGTTAACCAAATCCCAACTTTGACCAAATGAGAGTCAAGTACACCCTTTTACCAACCCTCCCCGTAGAGTCGAGTTGACCAAATCCCGAGTTTGACCAAATGAGAGTTAAGTCCATCCTTTTAGTCAACCCTCCCCATAGAGTCAAGTTGACCAAGTCCCGACTTTGACAATATGAGAGTCAAGTCTACCCTTTTGTTAACCCTGCCCATAGAGTCGAGTTAACCAAATCCCGACTTTGACCAAATGAGAGTCAAGTCCCCCCCCCCCTTTTATCAACCCTCCCCGTAGAGACGAGTTGACCAAATACTGACTTTGACCAAATGAGAGTCAAGTCCACCATTTTGTCAACCCTCCTCGTAGAGTCGAGTTGACCAAATCCTGACTTTGACCAAATGAGAGTCAAGTCCGCCCTTTTGTCAAACCTCCCCGTAGAGTCGAGTTGACCAAATACTGACTTTGACCAAAAGAGAGTCAATTCCACCCTTTTGTCAACCCTCCCCGCAGAGTCGAGTTGACCAAATCCTAACTCTAACCAAATGAGAGTCAAGTCCACCCTTTTGTCAACCCTCCCCGTAGAGTCAAGTTCACCGAGTCCCGACTTTAACCAAATGAGAGTCAAGTCCGCCCTCTTTTCAACACCTCCCCGTAATGTCGAGTTGACCAAATCCCGACTTTAACCAAATGAGAGTCAAGTCCGCCCATTAGTCAACCTCCCCCCATAGAGTCGAGTTGACTAAATCCCTACTTTGACCAAATGAGAGTCAAGTCGGCCCATTTATCAGCCTTCCTCGTAGAGTCGAGTTGACCAAATCCCGACATTGACCAAATGAGAGTCGAGTCCACCCTTTTAGTCAACCCTCTCCGTAGAGTTGAGTTGACCAAGTCCCGACTTTCACCAAATGAGAGTGAAGTCCACCCTTTTGTCAACCCTCCCCGTAGAGTCGAGTTGACCAAATCCTGACTTTGACTAAATGAGAGTCAAGTCCACCCTTTTGTCATCCCTCCCCGAAGAGTCGAGTTGACCAAATACCGACTTTGACCAAAAGAGAGTCAAGTCCACCCTTTTGTCAACCCTCCCCGTAGAGTCGAGTTGACCAAATCCAAACTTTGACCAAATGAGAGTCAAGTCCACCCTTTCGTCAACCCTTTCCGTAGAGTCGAGTTGACCAAATCCCGACTCTTACCAAATAAGAGTCAAGTTCTCCCTTTTGTAAACCCTCCCCATAGAGTCGAGTTGACCAAATCTCGACATTGGCCAAATGAGAGTCAAGTCCGCCCTTTTGTTTACCCTCCCCGAAGAGTCGAGTTGACCAAATCCAGACTTTAACCAAATGAGAGTCAAGTCCACCCTTTTGTCAACCCTTTCCGTAGAGTTAAGCCGACCAAATCCAGACTCTTTCCAAATAAGAGTCAAGTCCTCCCTTTTGTCAACCCTCCCCGTAGAGTCGAGTTGACCAAATCCCGATTCTGACAAAATGAGAGTCAAGTCCACCATTTTGTCAACCTTCCCCGTAGAGTCGAGTTGACCAAATACTGACTTTGACCAAATGAGAGTCAAATATGCCCTTTTGTCAACCCTCCCCGTAGAGTTGAGTTGACCAAATACCAACTTTGACCAAAAGAGAGTCAATTCCACCCTTTTGTCAACCCTCCCGTAGAGTCGAGTTGACCAAATCCCGACTCTAACCAAATGAGAGTCAAGTCCACACTTTTGTCAACCCTCCCCGTAGAGTCAAGTTGACCAAGTCCCGACTTTGAATAAATGAGAGTCAAGCCCGCCCTCTTGTCAACCCTCCCCGTAGAGTCGAGTTGACCAAATCCCAACTTTGACCAAATGAGAGTCAAGTCCGCCCTTTAGTCACCCCCCCGTAGAGTAGAGTTGACGAAATCCCTACTTTGACCCAAATGAGAGTTAAGTCCACCCTTTTGTCAACCTTCCCCGTAGAGTCGAGTTGACCAAATCCCGACATTGACCAAATGATAGTTGAGTCCACCCTTTTAGTCAACCCTCCCCGTAGAGTCGAGTGGACCAAGTCCCGACTTTGACCAAATGAGAGTCAAGTCCACCCTTTTGTCAACCCTCCCCGTAGTGTCGAGTTGATCAAATCCCGACTTTGACCAAATGAGAGTCAAGTCCGCCCTTTTGTCAACCCTCCTCGTAGAGTCGAGTTAACCAAATCCCAACTTTGACCAAATGAGAGTCAAGTACACGCTTTTACCAACCCTCCCCGTAGAGTCGAGTTGAACAAATCCCGAGTTTGACAAAATGAGAGTCGAGTCCATCCTTTTAGTCAACCCTCCCCGTATATTCAAATTGACCAAGTGCCGACTTTGACAAAATGAGAGTCAAGTCTACCCTTTTGTGAACCCTGCCCATAGAGTCGAGTTAACCAAATCCTGATTTTAAGCAAATGAGAGTCAAGTCCACCCCTTTTATCAACCCTCGCCGTAGATTCGAGTTGACCAAATACTGACTTTGACCAAATGAGAGTCAAGTCCACCATTTTTGTCAACCCTCCCCGTAGAGTCGAGTTGACCAAATCCCGACTTTGACCAAATGAGAGTCAAGTCGGCCCTTTTGTCAACCCTCCCCGTAGAGTCGAGTTGACCAAATACTAACTTTGACCAAAAGAGTGTCAATTCCACCCATTTGGTAACCCTCCCCGTAGAGTCAAGTTGATCAAATCCCGAATCTAACCAAATGAGAGTCAAGTCCATCCTTTTGTCAACCCTCCCCGTAGAGTCAAGTTGACCAAGTCCCAACTTTAACCAAATGAGAGTCAAGTCTGCCCTCTTGTCAACCCTCCCTGTAAAGTCGAGTTGACCAAATCCCGACTTTAACCAAATGAGAGTCAAGTCCGCCCTTTAGTCAACCCCCCCGTAGAGTCGAGCTGAACAAATCCCAACTTTGACCAAATGAGAGTCAAGTCTGCCTTTTAGTCACCCCCCCGTAGAGTAGAGTTGATGAAATCCCTACTTTGACCCAAATGAGAGTTAAGTCCACCCTTTTGTCAACCTTCCACGTAGAGTCGAGTTGACCAAATCCCGACATTGACCAAATGATAGTTGAGTCCACCCTTTTAGTCAACCCTCCCCGTAGAGTCGAGTGGACCAAGTCACGACTTTGACCAAATGAGAGTCAAGTCTACCCTTTTGTCAACCCTCCCCGTAGTGTCGAGTTGATCAAATCCCGACTTTGACCAAATGAGAGTCAAGTCCGCCTTTTTGTCAACCCTCCTCGTAGAGTCGAGTTAACCAAATCCCAACTTTGACCAAATGAGAGTCAAGTACACGCTTTTACCAACCTTCCCCATAGAGTCGAGTTGAACAAATCCCGAGTTTGACCAAATGAGAGTCGAGTCCATCCTTTTAGTCAACCCTCCCCGTAGAGTCAGGTTGACCAAGTGCCGACTTTGACAAAATGAGAGTCAAGTCTACCCTTTTGCCAACCCTGCCCATAGAGTCGAGTTAACTAAATCCTGATTTTAACCAAATGAGAGTCAAGTCCACCCTTTTATCAACCCTCGCCGTAGATTCGAGTTGACCAAATACTGACTTTGACCAAATGAGAGTCAAGTCCACCATTTTGGTCAACCCTCCCCGTAGAGTCGAGTTGACCACCAAATGAGAGTCAAGTCGGCCCTTTTGTCAACCCTCCCCGTAGAGTCGAGTTGACCAAATACTAACTTTGACCAAAAGAGTGTCAATTCCGCCCATTTGTCAACCCTCCCCGTAGATTCGAGTTGACCAAATCCTGACTCTAACCAAATGAGAGTCAAGTCCACCCTTTTGTCAACCCTCCCCGTAGAGTCAAGTTGACCAAGTCCCGACTTTAACCAAATGAGAGTCAAGTCCGCCCTCTTATCAACCCTCCCTGTAAAGTCGAGTTGACCAAATCCCGACTTTAACCAAATGAGAGTCAAGTTCGCCCTTTAGTCAACCCCTCCGTAGAGTCGAGTTGACCAAATCCCTACTTTGACCAAATGATAGTCAAGTCCACCCTTTTATCAACCTTCCTTGTAGAGTCGAGTTGACCAAATCCCGACATTAACCAAATGAGAGTCGAGTCCACCCTTTTAGTCAACCCTCCCCGTAGAGTCGAGTTGACCAAGTCCCGGCTTTCACAAAATGAGAGTCAAGTTCACCCTTTTTGTTAACCCTTCCCGTAGAGTCGAGTTGACCAAATCCTGACTTTGACTAAATGAGAGTCAAGTCCGCCCTTTTGTCAACCCTCCCTGAAGAGTCGAGTTGACCAAATACCGACTTTGACCAAAAGAGATTCAAGTCCACCCTTTTGTCAACCCTCCCCATAGAGTCGAGTTGACCAAATCCCGACATTGACCAAATGAGAGTCAAGTCCACCCTTTTGTCAACCCTCTCTATAGAGTCAAGTTGACCAAATCCCGACTCTTACCAAATAAGAGTTAATTCCTTCCTTTTGTCAACCCTCCCCATAGAGTCGAGTTGACCAAATCCCGACTCTAACCAAATGAGAGTCAAGTCCACCCTTTTGTCAACCCTCCCCGTAGAGTCAAGTTGACCAAGTCCCGACTTTAACCAAATGAGAGTCAAGTCCGCCCTCTTGTCAACCCCTCCCCGTAATGTCGAGTTGACCAAATCCCGACTTTAACAAAATGAGAGTCAAGTCCGCCCTTTAGTCAACCCCCCCATAGAGTCGAGTTGACTAAATCCCTACTTTGACCAAATGAGAGTCAAGTCGACCCATTTATCAGCCTTCCTCGTAGAGTCGAGTTGACCAAATCCCGACATTGACCAAATGAGAGTCGAGTCCACCATTTTAGTCAACCCTCTCCGTAGAGTCGAGTTGACCAGGTCCCGACTTTCACCAAATGAGAGTCAAGTCCACCCTTTTGTCAACCCTCCCCGTAGAGTCGAGTTGACCAAATCCAAACTTTGACCAAATGAGAGTCAAGTCCACCCTTTTGTCAACCCTCTCCGTAGAGTCGAGTTGACCAAATCCCGACTCTTACCAAATAAGAGTCAAGTTCTCCCTTTTGTAAACCCTCCCCGTAGAGTCGAGTTGACCAAATCCCGACTTTGGCCAAATGAGAGTCAAGTCCGCCCTTTTTTTAACCCTCCCCGAAGAGTCGAGTTGACCAAATACTGACTTTGACCAAAAGAGAGTCAAGTCCACCCTTTTGTTAACCCTCCCCATAGAGTCGAGTTGACCAAATCCAGACTTTAACCAAATGAGAGTCAAGTCCACCCTTTTGTCAACCCTTTCCGTAGAGTTAAGCTGACCAAATCCAGACTCTTACCAAATAAGAGTCAAGTCCTCCCTTTTGTCAACCCCCGTAGAGTCGAGTTGACCAAATCCCGATTCTGACAAAATGAGAGTCAAGTCCACCATTTTGTCAACCTTCCCCGTAGAGTCGACTTGACCAAATCCTGACTTTGACCAAATGAGAGTCAAATCTGCCCTTTTCTCAACCCTCCCCATAGAGTTGAGTTGACCAAATACCAACTTTGACCAAAAGAGAGTCAATTCCACCCTTTTGTCAACCCTCCCCGTAGAGTCGAGTTGACCAAATCCCGACTCTAACCAAATGAGAGTCAAGTCCACACTTTTGTCAACCCTACCCGTAGAGTCAAGTTGACCAAGTCCCATCTTTGACTAAATGAGAGTCAAGTCCTCCCTCTTGTCAACCCTCCCCGTAGAGTCGAGTTGACCAAATCCCAACTTTGACCAAATGAGAGTCAAGTCCGCCCTTTAGTCACCCCCCCCCGGTAGAGTAGAGTTGACGAAATCCCTACTTTGACCCAAATGAGAGTTAAGTGCACCCTTTTGTCAACCTTCCACGTAGAGTCGAGTTGACCAAATCCCGACATTGACCAAATGATAGTTGAGTCCACCCTTTTAGTCAACCCTCCCCGTAGAGTCGAGTGGACCAAGTCCCGACTTTGATCAAATGAGAGTCAAGTCCACCCTTTTGTCAACCCTCCCCGTAGTGTCGAGTTGATCAAATCCCGACTTTGACCAAATGAGAATCATGTCCACCCTTTTGTCAACCCTCCTCATAGAGTCGAGTTAACCAAATCCCAACTTTGACCAAATGAGAGTCAAGTACACGCTTTTACCAACCCTCCCCGTAGAGTCGAGTTGAACAAATCCCGAGTTTGACCAAATGAGAGTCGAGTACATCCTTTTAGTCAACCCTCCCCGTAGAGTCAAGTTGACCAAGTGCCGACTTTGACAAAATGAGAGTCAAGTCTACCCTTTTGTCAACCCTGCCCATAGAGTCGAGTTAACCAAATCCTGATTTTAAGCAAATGAGAGTCAAGTCCACCCCTTTTATCAACCCTGCCGTAGATTCGAGTTGACCAAATACTGACTTTGCCAAATGAGAGTCAAGTCCACCATTTTGTCAACCCTCCCCGTAGAGTCGAGTTGACCAAATCCCGACTTTGACCAAATGAGAGTGAAGTCGGCCCTTTTGTCAACCCTCCCCGTAGAGTCGAGTTGACCAAATACTAACTTTGACCTAAAGAGTGTCAATTCCACCCATTTGTCAACCATCCCCGTAGAGTCGAGTTGACCAAATCCCGACTCTAACAAATGAGAGTCAAGTCCACCCTTTTGTCAACCCTCCCCGTAGAGTCAAGTTGACCAAGTCCCCGACTTTAACCAAATGAGAGTCAAGTCCGCCCTCTTGTCAACCCTCCCTGTAAAGTCGAGTTGACCAAATCCCGACTTTAACCAAATAGAGTCAAGTCCGCCCTTTAGTCAACCCCCCTGTAGAGTCGAGTTGTCCAAATCCCTACTTTGACCAAATGATAGTCAAGTCCACCTTTTATCAACCTTCCTTGTAGAGTCGAGTTGACCAAATCCCGACATTAACCAAATGAGAGTCGAGTCCACCCTTTTAGTCAACCCTCCCCGTAGAGTCGAGTTGACCAAGTCCCGGCTTTCACAAAATGAGAGTCAAGTTTCACCCTTTTTGTCAACCCTCCCCGTAGAGTCGAGTTGACCAAATCCTGACTTTGACTAAATGAGAGTCAAGTCCGCCTTTTGTCAACCCTCCCTGAAGAGTCGAGTTGACCAAATACCGACTTTGACCAAAAGAGATTCAAGTCCACCCTTTTGTCAACCCTCCCCATAGAGTCGAGTTGACCAAATCCCGACTTTGACCAAATGAGAGTCAAGTCCACCCTTTTGTCAACCCTCTCTATAGAGTCGAGTTGACCAAATCCCAACTCTTACCAAATAAGAGTTAAGTCCTTCCTTTTGTCAACCCTCCCCATAGAGTCGAGTTGACCAAATCCCGACTTTGACCAAATGAGAGTCAAGTCCACCCTTTTATCAACCCTCCCCGTAGAGTCGAGTTGCCCAAGTCCCGACTTCGACCAAATGAGAGTCAAGTCCAAGTAATACCAAAACCATTTCTAGGAGAGGATGACAGATATCCCCCTACCAAACCATTTTTAGGAGAGGATGACAGATATCCACTTAGGTATAGGAGAGGATGACAGATTTCCCCCTATTAAATCATTTCTAGGAGAGGATGACAAATATCCACCTAGGTTTAGGAGAGGATGACAGATATCCCCCTATGAAATCATTTCTAGGAGAGGATGACAGATATCCACCTAAGTTTAGGAGAGGATGACAGATCTCCCCTTGTCAAATCATTCAAGGGGAAGACAAAAGATGTCCCCCCTTTTCCGGGTGAGCCCCCACTAAACAGCTCCCATGTCCTGAAGAACTTCCTTCTCGCGAACTACGTTAAGGCTTGATTCCCCACAAACAGGATACGTAGGAATCCTATACCTCTAGGTCTAGCCATGCAACCAAATTGGTCAAGCCGTCATCCCATCATAGGCAGATTGGGATGCTTTTTAGTCGACAACCCCGCTTTCCTAAAGTGACATTGCCTAGGGGCTCTGTAAGTACCCCAATCTGAACCAAAACCAACTTAGAGGTATCCTTAGGACTATACAGGGATAAGACTGATAGACTAGGACCTCACCAGGACAAACCAAAATCTTTAGGACTGTTCTGGAATTAAACTTAGAAAAATCCAGAACCTCGCCAGGCTGATCCGTACGGATAGTTTGCGTACTAGAAGGCCCCAGATGTACGACTGGTTTGGGTGCCTTCAGTCCCTATAGATTGAGCCCTTACTGATCATGAGGAGAAAAATAGTTTGAGTGCAGAAACTCTACTGGAACACGAGCAGAAACACAAACATTGTTAGAATTGAGTGAAAGAGAGGAAGATAGGCTAGAATCAAACATTGGTGAGGCCTCCTTCTCCCTCATCTCCTCCTCACTTCTTTTTATTTACTTGTTCATGCTCTTATTTACTTAACATCTTTATATTTCTTGTGATATTACTAATTGGAACCAAGCCTTGAAATGATTCATGGTGCCCTCATGCCTTGTGTATTATTAAGGGTTACAAACCAAAGATGATCATGGCTTGTTATGATTAATTTAATTTACTTTATGTAATTTACATCATGTCATTTACTTTCATGTCATTTACATTTATGTCATTTAATTGAATGTCTTTACTTTTGGCTTGGTGATCCATTGCACATATGAAGAAAGCCCTTGCATACTTATGATATTTATGTTTATGTTATGATGATCAAGTTTGGGTGGTAAAGTCTCAATCATTACCATCCAATCTTTGAGTTAACCTTAGTTGTCCCAAGGTTTTATTTCAGATGAATCATCCATTTGGGTGTTAATGTCCCCATCTTTAACCATCCAAATGGTTGTTTTGGCTCAAAGCCATGTTCATCAACTTTTTCTCTTATTTCCCCAATTATTGCCTTGATCATGCCCAAATCATGTCTTTTGGTGTCTAATCTAATGATCAAAAGCATAGGGATGTTGTTATGCATGTTTGTGTACAAAACAAATAAACTGAAAAAGGTCACACCCTGTCCAATTTCTACAAAATTGTCTGTTTCTGACTAAAACTGGACTGTTTCTGATAAATCTGTAAAATTCCCAGGACAACTCCCACCATCCGTACGGATGGTTTGCCTAGTGAATTGTTTTTCCAGTTTTAGCCATTTTGTCAAAACCTTTGCAAATAAACCTTTTCTGTTTCTCCCATTTTAAAACACACACACACACTTGCACATTTTTGGTCAACAAACTTAGGGAGACTCAGTTTTTGAGGTGAATTGGGTGAACCCTCAAATGTTCTTCCCAAGATGTAACCTGACCTCCGACTCATTTTCTCTAACCATTTTCGTTAAATTGGGTTTAAAATTAATTTAACGTGGCGACTCCGTTTTTCTTGAACATAAAGTGCCGTGTTTGATTCTTGAGGGGAAACCTTTCCGTTTTTTCCCGCGGGTATCTTACAATGTGACATGAGTACGTACATGCATGCAATTGATCGGCGAGGTCGGTCAGAGGTTGATTGGGTTCTCTTCCATGGACAGTATATAGGATTGTGGAACCAACAAAATCTTTCGGCTGTTGCTGGGCAGTATGGTGTCGAGGATGTACATTACACCCATCACTATGTTGGTGTTGGTGCCCTAGGCACGTTTAATAAATATTGTAATTGTTATCATTTATTCATATTAATAAAGAGATGTTTTGATTATTATTGTTGTTCACATTTACTTATAATAATCTCCGTCCCTAGTACTTGTTAAGCACTAGTGTAAAGGCTAAATGATCATGGGATGATCATGTTAGATTTATGGTACTTGTTTGGTACTGGACATGACCCGCTCTATAAGATTTATGTCATGGTCAATGTCATACATGTATCTCATATTAGTTGTGTCATTTGAATCCTTAGACATGAAGTTATTATAGTCTTCCACTTCATGAACATTATGTTTGGCATATTCAAACACTACCTTTAACCGGGTAGTTATAAAGGGTATGATTGGTATAATCGGATTCACGTAGGGAAGAATAATAAGCTAAATGGATTTGTCCCTCTTCGGAGAGATGTCAAGCTTGGGCCTCTCGTTGGAATGATGTTGATGAAAATGTTCGGCCGGACTCAAATGAATTGATTGGATCAATGTCATTTGGATTATCAACATATTCGGAATCGAGAAAGTATTGAACAAAGAAAATTTGACTTGTTGACCATGACTTGTGTTCAATGACATCGTGGACAAAAGTATTATGACATATTCTAAAGTAATGCGAACTTGTATCTAGTTACACTATTTGGGTAGGTATGACGGTTTTCTAGAACCTAATCATATCTTATGGTTTCATGTTTGAACCCATTGCCAACTTAGTGTAATCCTAGAGGGTCACACATAATAGAACGAATCCTATAAGGACTACATTGGAATATTGGGTCGAAGGACCATTCGGGGATTTAAGGAAATTAGAGGAAGAAAAGTGGAAAAAGGGGAGGTCCGGGCGGACCAGTGGAAGGACCCGGGCGGACCATGATAGGTCTGGTCGGACCACTTGCCATACCCGGCCAGACCAGTCCTTTTCGGCAGAAACATTCCTTAATCCGTTTTCTTGCGGGTTTAGACAATTGTTACCTATTTGGAATAGGTGTAGCAAGTATTTAAACAGCCCTAATTCACCCAAAATCAGTACATAAGTTTGTGTAAGCCTCCAAAGAGTTTTAGAGAGTTATTTCTTGTTCTAAGAAATCCTTAGATTGAAGAACAAGAACAAACCCAACAATATTCCATATAGTCAAAATACAATTGAGAAAACGTGTTTCTCGATTTGGTCTAGAAACCAAGATCAAGTGCTCTTGATATTCGTTCGAGGTGTGGATACCGCTAGAGGGTGAAGCTCATCATCTTCAAAGTTTGTGTTCTTACTTGTTCATGATCAAGCTTCAAATTCTCCACCAAGATCAAAGGCTAAAATTCAAAGTCATCAAGGGTTAGTATTCTAATATTCATATTGTATGTATTTGATATAATCATATGAACGGATCTATGGCTTTTGGTTTCATGAAGATTTAAATGCTTAATTCCACTGCGCATGTTACTACGAAACCCAACAGTGGTATCAGAGCCCCGTTCATGTTGATTATTTCAATACTAGATCATGTTGTGTGTCTGTAAATTGTTTGTTTATGTGCCTAGCATGATATGAATATTGGATTATGATGTTTATGTGTTATATGCGTTTATGTCTTATAAAAATTATGTTGGATTTAAAATTGTTTGGATTATCAATTTTGTGATTGGATCAAAGTTTTGATAATCAAGGGATTCATGAATTGTTCATTCAAGGTTCTGATGTTCATGGTGATTGTATCATCAAGAACACCAAATCCTAATTGAATCGGGAAAAACAATTTTGAGACAAAATTTGGATCTTTAAAAATTATGGATTTTTTGGCGTAGGTCCGACCGGACCAGATCAGGCACCCAGCCGGACCATCTGGTCTGGAGCAGGTATTGGGCGTTTGGTTTTGGGTTCGAACTTGAAAAATTCTAGGTTTTTCAGAGGTGGGTCCAACCGGACCAGTGACAATACCCGGCCGGACCTTTTGGTCTGGAGCGGGGATTGGGCAGTTGGTTTGGGTGTGGATCTCGGGGTTTGATTATCCTATTTGTTTTGATCTTGTGATTCTAAGATTGGATCAAGGTTTGGATGGCTAATCTACGTTCATCGAGATTGTGTTTCCCAAACTTGATCGCGAATCAAAGATTCAAAGATAAAACGAAGTTAGAATTATGAAGAGTTCATAATTGCTAAAATTAAGAAACAAAGTTCTTGATTCAAAGATTGGAGATCCATGAGGAATTGTGGATGCAATTGGCCTACGTTCATCGAGACCATCTATTGCTTAGTTTCGGCCACATGGACTACTTTCTTAGTTTCTTGAATTAGTGCGGAATTGTGGTTGCCTTATGGCTTAGTTCGGCCGCACTTCTTGTTGTCTTGATTTGGAGATGATAACCAAAGTTCAAAGAGTCTCATCCTCATAATTATAGAGAAACTAATGACACATAAATATTATGCTTAAAATAATTATGATTAATTTAGTGGCTAAACTTGATGCGTAACATGTTTATATTATGTGCTCATAAATGTGTTGAATGCTATATGTGATTAAACTTTCAAAGAAAGTTTTAAGTCATTTATTGCCATGCCATGATTAAAACACTTGTTAGTACATGGGTGATTTTAATGTAGATTCGACCTAGCGAGGTGCATTAATTTTATTTATGTATGAGCAAGATAGATGATGTGGGCACGCCCTAGCGAGGCACATTAACTATACGTTTAAAATGGTTGGACTTAATTAGGCGTCAAAACAGTTTTGGGCCTAGGCATAGATGAGATTAAACATGCTTTTTGAAATTGGATTTCTTAAAGAATCTCAGAAAAGGATATAAGAATCATATGGGATATGATTGACATGATTGTCTACCTAATTAATTTGATTTTATGTAATCCGCCTTAGCGGACTTGAAATTAAATTAAAGTTGGATCTTATCCCATTTAAAATATATTATACATTGGATGTATAAGAAGGTTGTATAATTTAGTGGGAGTATTTTTTTAGAAAAATACATAGTTTATTTCTTTAATGAAACTGGTACTTATTAAATTTTGAATTTTTTTGCATAATTGTAGATAATGACTACCAACACTCAATCAATTTCGTTGCGATCAATCCTTGAAAAGGATAAGCTCCAAGAGAATGGTACAAACTTTATGGATTGGATCCGTAGTCTAAGAATAGTTCTTAGGCAAGAAGATAAGTTGTACATTCTCGATGGGCCTCTTCCTGTTGAACTAGAAGCCAATGCCCCTAGGGAAGAAAGAGACAATTACAAGAAACATCGTAATAATTCTAGAGATGTAAGTTGTCTCATGCTTGCTACTATGTGCTCAAAACTCCAACAAAGTTTGGAACATTTGGAAGCCTATGAGATAGGCGTGGAGTTAAGAGCCATGTTTCAAGAGCAAGCTAGGCAAGAGAGGTACAAGACCAATGTTGCATTCACTTTTTGCAAAATGAGTGAAGGGCAACAAGTGAGTCCTCACATGCTTAAAATGAAAGGCTATGTACAGCATCTTGAGAAACTTGGCTATACAATCCCATTGGAGCTAGCCACAGATCTCATTCTTAATTCATTGCCTAAATGTTATAATTAGCTTGTGATGAATTATAACATGCATGGAATGGATAAGAATCTCTCTGAGTTGCATGGTATGCTTAAAACTGCGGAGATGAAGATTGTGGAGAAAGGTTCTCCTGTGCTCATGGTTCATGATGGGAAGAATGCTAGTTCCAAAGGAAAGGGTAAGAAAGTTGTCAAACCCAAGATAAGCAAGGCAAAGGTTGCCAAGGCTTTTGAGGAAAAACCCGATTCACAAAAGGATGCAATCTGTTTCCATTGTCAAGAAATTGGTCATTGGAAACGTAATTGCAAGGCTTTTAAGGAAGAGCAAAAGAAGAAGAAGAGCAGTGGGACTGCGTCGACTTCAGGTATCTATATGATAGATATTCTCCTTTCTACCACTGATTCGTAGGTATTGGATACCGGATGTGGTTCTCACATTTGTTTAAATGTGCAGGGACTAAAGAATAGGAGACTGCTTAAAGAGGGTGAAGTGGACCTACGAGTGGGGAATGGAGCAAGAGTTGCTGCATTAGCCGTAGGGAATTATGAAGTCACTTTACCTTCCGGTTTAATACTTGTTTTGAACAATTGCTATTATGTACCGGATTTAAGTAGAAATATTATTTCAATTTCTTCTTTGGATAATGAAGGTTTTAAGTTTCTTTTGAAAATAAGAGATTTTCTATTTATTTAAATGATGTGCTTTATGGTATTGCAAATTCATTTAATGGCCTTTATGTCTTGGATGTCAAGAATGAAAATAATGACAATGTCTATCATATAAATAAGAAACCTAAACCTAATGATGTAAATCAAACTTATTTGTGGCATTGCCGTCTTGATCATATTAATGAGAAGCGTATCTCAAAACTCCATGGGGACGGTATTTTGGGTTCATGTGATCTTGAGTCATATGATACTTGCGAGTCGTGTCTTCTTGGAAAAATGACTAAGACACCTTTTACCAAGCTTGGTGAAAGGGCGAGTGACTTATTGGAAAAAGTATAAAGGCACTTCGATCGGATTGAGGTGGAGAATACTTGAGTCATGAATTCGATGATCATCTAAAGAATTGTGGAATAGTTTCACAATTGACTCCATCCGGAACACCACAATGGAATGGTGTGTCTGAGAGGAGGAATCGGACTTTGCTGGACATGGTTCGATCAATGATGAGTCGAGTTGATCTTCCTTTATCCTTTTGGGGTTACGCTCTTGAAACCGCTGCTTTCAGACTAAATCAAGTTCCAACTAAATCGGTTCAAAAGACTCCATATGAGATGTGGAGCGGAAAGAAATCTAGTTTGTTTTTCATGAAGATTTGGGGTTGCGAAGCTTTTGTCAAAAGACTTATTTCCGACAACATAGCACACAAATCTGATAAATGTATTTTCGTGGGATATCCTAAGGAAACTAGAGGATATTACTTTTACAACCGAGAGGACAACAAGGTTTTTGTTACCCGACTAGTGTCTTTCTAGAGAAATAGTTTCTCTCCAAAGAAATCAGTGGGAGTAAAATAAATCTTGAAGAAATTCGAGACCCAGAAAATAACATTGAACCGATAGTGGAACAAGAACAAGAACCACAAGGAATTGTGGAACCTGTTCAAAATACACAAGTAACTCGCAGATCTGGTAGGTTACGGTCCGAGCCCGAGAGATATGGTTTTCTCATAACGGATAGTAATGAGGTGGAGATCATTCATAATGATGAACCGACCACTTACCAAGAGGCGATGTCTTCTCTTGATTCAAAGAAATGGCTTGGAGCCATGGAATCCGAATTACAATCCATGCAAGATAATCAAGTTTGGAACTAGATTGATGTGCCCGAAGGTGTAAAAACCATAGGATGCAAATGGGTCTTCAAGAAGAATACTGACATGGATGGGAAGGTGCATACTTACAAAGCTAGACTTGTAGCGAAAGGCTATAGGCAAGTTCATGGTATTGACTATGATGAAACATTTTCGCCCGTAGCAATGATCAAGTCTATAAGAATTTTGCTTGCCATTACCGCATATCATGACTATGAAATATGGCAAATGGATGTCAAAACCGCCTTCCTTAATGGGAATTTGCAAGAAGATGTCTATATGACACAACCCGAGGGTTTTGAACAAAGTTCTAAAGTATGCAAATTGCAGAAATCCATCTATGGATTGAAGCAAGCTTCTAGGAGTTGGAATCTCCGTTTTGATGAACCAGTCAAAGAGTTTGGCTTCATCCAGAACGAAGATGAACCTTGTGTATACAAAAATATTAGTGGGAGCATAGTGCTATTCCTTATTTTATATGTGGATGACATATTACTCATTGGAAACAACATTCCTACACTTCAGTCTGTAAAGACTTGGTTAGAAAAGTGTTTCGCAATGAAAGATATGGGTGAATCCGCGTATATCCTTGGCATTAAGATCTACAGAGATAGATCAAAGAAGCTAATTGGTTTAAGCCAAAGTACATACATTGATAAGGTCATTAGAAGATTCCGCATGGAAAATTCTAAGAGAGGTACCTTGCCAGTGCTACATGGAGTTTCTCTAAGCAAGACTCAATGTCCTAAGACAAAAGATGAGCGTGAGAAAATGAATGATGTTCCATATGCTTCGGCAATTGGGTCCATCATATATGCCATGATATGTACTAGGCCGGATGTATCTTATGCTTTGAGCATGACAAGTAGATACCAATCCGACCCCGGTAAAAATCACTGGATGGCTGTAAAAGCGATTCTTAAGTACTTGCGAAGGACTAAAGACTCGTTTTTTATCTATGGAGGAATGGAAGATGATCTTGTTGTAAGTGGTTACACGGATGCAAGCTTCCAAACTGACAGAGATGATAGTCGATCGCAATCGGGTTTTGTGTTTATGTTAAATGGTAGAGCTATAAGCTGGAAGAGTTCCAAGCAGAGTACAACCGCTGAATCTACAACTGAAGCTGAGTATATTGCTGCATCGGTTGCTGCAAAGGAAGCTATTTGGATTAAAAAGTTCATTACTGAACTTGAAGTGGTTCCTAGTATTGCTAATCCAATAGACCTTTATTGTGATAATAATGGTGCTATTGCTCAAGCAAAGGAACCAAGGGCACATCAGAAATCCAAACACATACTTAGGCGTTTTCATATCATTCGAGAAATCATTGATAGGGGAGACGTAAATATATGCAGAGTACCAACTGGTGACAATGTTGCGGACCCGCTAACAAAGGGACTTCCACAAGCTAAACATGATGGTCATGTTAGGTCCATGGGTATTAGATACATGGGAGATTAGGCCTAGGGAAAGTGGGAGATTGTTGGTGTTGGTGCCCTAGGCACGTTTAATAAACATTGTAATTGTTATCATTTATTCATATTAATAAAGAGATGTTTAGATTATTATTGTTGTTCATGTTTACTGATAATAATCTCCGTCCCTAGTACTTGTTAAGCACTAGTGTAAAGGCTAAATGATCAAGGGATGATCATGTTAGATTTATGGGTACTTGTTTGGTACTGGACATGACTGTAAGGATCCTCCCCCTCGGGGCAAAACGGGTTCGCTCGAGGAAGAAAAGCCAAACACGTGAACTAAACAAATTTAACGGAGTCGCCACATTTGTTAACTTTTAACCCAACAAATGAAAATGGTTAGAGATTTAAGAGTTCGGAGGTCAGGTTACGACTTGGGAAGAGTTTTACGTCACCCAAGTCGCCTCGGACAAAGCCGAGTCTCCCTTATGTTTGTTAACGAAAAGTGCATGTGTGTGTGTGTGTGTGTGTTTTTAACGGAAAACTGTAGTTTTAACTGGTTATTGATTTTAACAGAGGAAAAAGGGTTTATTTGCATAAACATTGACAAAACAAGTTAGAAAGGAAAAAAAGTCCCTCTGACTCAACTTAGCCGTATGGCTAAGAGGGGTCTTCCCGGGGATTTTATAGTTTGTCCAGAAATTGTCCAGTTTCAGGCAGAAACAGAGTATTCTGCTGAAACTGGACTGATCTGTTTACTTTCAGTTTGAATGTAAGCCAACAAACTTTGATTAAAATCATTCATATGCACATTAATCACCAAATGGCCCTCAAATACATGGATTTGAGTGTGATTAAAGCAATCAATGGAAAATTTTTAAAAAGGTGATAAAAATGGCCTTTGAGCCAAGATAACCATTTTGTTGAGTAAAGATGTAAACTTTATCATCAAAATGGTATCTTTAACAAGATTAAACCTTTAGGGACAACAAAATGACATAAAGATTTAATCTTTATGACCCAAATGTGGGATTTAAGGCTAAATCAAGGTTGGGATGATAAAGATTGGAACTTTATCACCCAACATGATCATCATGGCCAAACATGAACATTATTAGCATAAAGATAGATGCTTTCACCATAAAAATAGACCATTAAGCTATTTAAAGACAATAAACTAACAAATCATGGTCTCCCTTAGGTTTTAATCCTTGATCACATACAAGGATGTGAGGGCATCTTGGATCATCCCATGATTTGGTTCCAAGATATGAATAACAAGAATAAAAGGTGCTTGAAGGACAAGACTTGCAATGTATGTAAAAGTGCTTGAATGGACAAGGCTTGCAAGGTAAAATAAAGAGCAATACAAGAACATAAACAAGATAATCAAGAAATAAAAAGAGTTTTGAGATGGAGAGAAGATGGGGAGAAGGAGGCTTCACCTATGATGGTTATGGCCTATCTTCCTCTCCTTTTCACTCAAAGATTTAATGGTGTTTGTTTCAGATTGAAATCCTGCAGAGTTTCCCTCTGAATTTATATTTTCTTCCCCCTCTTAAATGATCAGCAAGGGTCTCAATTTATAGGGACTGAGGGTGCCTAAACCAGCCGTACGGCTAGGCCCCTCTAGTACCCAAACCATCCGTACGGCTCAGCCTGGCGAGCTTCTGGATTTTTCCAAGTTTAATTCCAGAGCAGTCCTGGAATTTTCAGTTTATCCTAGTAAGGTCCTAGCCTATCAGTTTATCCCTGAATGGTGCAAAGAATTCCTCTAAGTTGGTTAATTTCATATTGGGGTACTTACAGAGCCCCTCAGCAACATCGCTTTGGAAAAGCGGGATTGTCGATAAAAATAAGCATCCCAATCTGATGGGAGGACGGCTTGGCCGATTTGGTTTACATGGCTGGACCTAGGGGCATAGGATTCCTACATATCCCTTTTGCGGGGAATCAAGCCTAACGTAGTTCGGGAGAGAGAGTGGGAAGTTTTTTGAAGTTACGCACACCTAGGGGCGAGGTGGATATCAATCATCTTTCTCGGGGGGGATAAACATGACTATCGGCGAGTCAGAGGTGGGACGTAGTCAACTAGGTTCTATGGAGAGGGTTGACTTTCGCGGATATGGTCAACTTGGCTCTATTGAAGAGGGTTGACTTACACGGGACAAGGAAGCGTGACTCTTGGCGAGGCAGAGGCAGGACATGGTCAACTTGGCTCTACGGAGAGGGTTGACTTACATAAGGAAGCGTAACTCTTGGCGAGGCCGAGGTGGG
This sequence comes from Campanula takesimana, assembly GCA_026119855.1. NCBI lineage: Eukaryota > Viridiplantae > Streptophyta > Magnoliopsida > Asterales > Campanulaceae > Campanula > Campanula takesimana. Next base: position 727,954 of record JAOWBW010000603.1, on the reverse strand, counting down.
ACATGGTCAACTTGGCTCTATGGAGAGGGTTCACACACATGGGGATATGGTCAACTTGGCTCTATTGGAGAGGGTTGATTTACTGGGACAAGGAAGCGTGACTCTTGGCGAGTTAGAGGTGGGACATAGTCAACTTGGCTCTATGGAAAGGGTTGACTTTCACGGACATGGTCAACTTGGCTCTATTAGAGAGGGTTGACTCACACGGGGATATGGTCAACTTGGATCTATTAGAGAGGGTTGACTTACCGGGACAAAGGTTTCAACCTATAATGACCACTCTGGGTCAAGGTTTCACTTGGGTCAACTCCACCTTTGGGGAGTTTGACGGGAAAACTGGTCTTATGTCCCACTAAGGACGGCCGGGGAAAAGGATTTACTGGGCTTAAGTAAGGGACTGCCTAAAACGACCACTCTAGGGGTCAACACTTTACTGGGCTTAAGTTAGGGACTGCCTAAAACGACCACTCTAGGGGTCAACACTTTACTGGGCTTAAGTCAGGGACTGCCTAAAATGACAACTCTAGGTCAAGGTTTGGTTTGGGTCAACTCTACACTACGAGGTGGTTGACACATTTTCTTGACACCGGGTATAGCTTAGGGGCAACCTTTAAGACACATTGTGGACAAAAAAGTCCAAGACTTTGGAGAAATCGTTTTTTTTATCAAAAGCATTTTGTTTGAAACATTGTTTTTGATAAATGATGCCAAATGGCCAAATTTGGAAATGCTTATATATAAAGACAAATCTTTTAACGAAGCATGTTAGTCAAATTTTTTATTTTAACCTAACCGTGAGGTTTGTTACGCATAAAGTCCTTTGGATTTTGTCCATTTGTTGAGAGGTGACCGGTGGTAGGAAATCTTCTTGTCACTGTTGTGGGGATAGCCCCAATTTCACCTTTGTTGTTGATGTCGGGGTAGCCCCACGTCCTTATTGTCGTCGATGTGGAGGTAGCCCCGTGTCTTTGTCGTCATTGGTGTGGAGGTAGCCCCATGTCCTCGTTGTTGTTGTTGTGGAGGTAGCCCCAATGTCGTCTTTTGACCTTTGAAGTGAGGTTAGGAACCCATACCTTTTTCATGACGCACCCTTTCTTTTGCCTAGGCCGCCCTTTCAGGTTTTCAACCTAGCGGGCATCTCTTTTTGCGTCTTTTATGGTACACCCTATTTTTTTGCCTAGGCCGCCCTTATGGATTTTCAACCTAGCGAGCTACTTTTTTGGTGCCCCTTTTTTTTTTTTTTTATGAGTGATCCAGCCGACTCGATAGAACGGGGACTTTAAGGTATTTTTCTTGGAGGAAACATGCAAGGGCATTTTATTTGGGAGAGAGTCCCTTTATGTTGGTGAGCTCATTGAGCAGTGTATCATGGAATGGGAGGAAGCCCTTGCTTGATAGAATACAAGTGTTGTCGCGACCCCGAACCCGCGGGTCCGGAATACGCGAGCTGGACGTCGACTTAAAACCAAAACTCTAAAATATAGAAGTTAAAAATTCCATTTTGAACCAAAAGATGATAACACAAGGTTTTACAAATCCCAGTTTAAATCAACAAAGTACGTCTAACATAAGCTCCACAGCTTATGCCCAAAAGAATAAAATATACAATTCTTAATGACGTCAATAATGGTAAAGCTATCCCCAAAAGGTTATACATTTAAATAATGTAAACCGATCCATAACAACCTGCCCCAAAATCTCAATCCTCTCGACGTCCTCCTCGATCCGTGAATCCTAATCCTTTTCCTCCTTTGGGGGGGGGGTTAAGGAAAAACAAAGATGGAAATAAACGGGGTGAGATAAAATCTCAGTAAGTTACTAATGCAACTACATGACATGCTAATATGCAATGACCAATAGCAATTAACATAAGACAGATAGCAGCGGAATAATAAGTGACATGCTGACGAACAGTAACATCCAATAACCAATCATATAAATAAACATATAACAACAAATGAGAGGCTCCCTATCGCCAACCGTCCCATACCGGTTGGAAATAACGACCAGCTCATCATGCAACACATAAAGCTGAAATAAACACTCATAAGTGGATACATAGCCAAGGTTTCACCCAACTGAAAGAACCAAATAATGGTCGCTGCGCAGCTTCAATAATCAACAAATCATCATCTTCGTAATAGCATGAAAGCTGAATAGAAATCCCCGGTCAGAAGCGACCAATCAACCCATCAATCAAACAAACCATCTTCATAGTAGCATAAAAGCTGAAGAGAAACCCGGTACCGGAACCAATAACCATAAAAGTGTCACAAAGGACAAGAGCCATGCCACAAAGTCATGCTCCAAGTAAAGCTAAAATGCACACAAAGGAGCTAGCTCTTCTCACATCCAAGGCCAATCTGGAGGAGGGTAATAATGGGGCAAACAATGGTCAACATCACAATGGACTTGGCTGTGCCATCATAATGTTTCGCATCGCCCAAACACACACAAAATACCAGCTGGACCTTCAAATAAATGCTAAGTAATAAATACTAGCTTAAATAAACCACTTATGATTCCAAAGTAGGGAACCCTTCCAAATAATCACCATAAAGGTAAACCAATCCAAACAATCACCATAAAGAGACAATGATTACTCATGAAGAGTTTAACAACAACGATAGCAAGGAATTTCTCATAACAGAGTTCAAATAACAATAATGGTATTATTCAAAGGGGTCCAACATATTGATCATTAAAAAAAGATGATACTAAAAACAAGGACCCATACCAAACACATCGAGTTACTCATAAAGAGTACTACCCAAACGGTCGCTCACAAATAGCACAATGATTATCACCACAATGACCCTAAACGTCTACTCATTACGAAAGTGTTCCCACATTTCCCAATAATCCATAAATAAATTTCATAACCCATATTCACAAAGGAACCAAGGCGAAACCACGCAAACCGATATTCCCAACTTGATTACAACGGACCGATTCTAAACACATTGTCATAAGACACTAAATGAAATCTCAACATAATCTAAACCTGAAAATCACCTAAATAAACCACCTCATTTCTAAGTACTCTAGAAGAGCTTTAAAATGATAGTTCACTCGTCCAAAACGGAGTTCGGATGAGAAAGTCATGGCCTCCGGGAGATTGAACGAAAAAACGGACAATTTGATCAAAGGAGGAAATACCATAAAACGTCACAAGGGGGTAATGACAACCACCTAACACTCATTTACCACTTATATAACTCTAACGTACTCCTTACACGGTTTACATAGGCTTACGGTTGACTTCTTATTGTTCCGGGAGATTACTTTTAAGTTATAAACATTTATGCCTATAACAGGGGTGCTCGGCCGAGCAGTTCTATATGACTCAGCCGAGCAACCTCGGCTCCAAAACTATGACTCTCTGGTCTGCTCCGCTCGGCCGAGTCAAGGGACGTGCTCAGCCGAGCACCTCCTAAATTCAGAAAAACGCAGAAGAACCCAAGTAACCAAATTTTACCCAAAACTTCACCATTTCTCTAATACTCAAAATCAAGACTTCCAATAAGCATAATAATGCACCAAAACAACTTGTATCTAGGATGGGGATCCAAATACACCATTTATCGATCAAAACCAAGAATCAAACCCAACATTCATAAAATCACCATTTTTGACCAAAACTCAAATAAATTCCAAATAAATTCTAAACTCAACCAAACTTCAAATATAACACATCAAGCATTATATAAACATGATATGAACATTTTAGCATCAAAATGGGGGAAAAGCAACTTACTTGGATTTTCTCAAAGTTGACGGATTTCGATTCTTTTTGGTTCTACGCGATCCTATCGACGATCTAAACAAGATTCATGTTTTAAGAAACGAGAAATAACAAGAGGAAGATGAAGAAAATGAAGAGAGAAGTGAGAGAGAAAAACTTACCCACAACATGGAGAGAGAGAGAGATTTGCTGGGAGATGGAGAGAGTGAGGGAGAAGATGAGGAGTAGGGAGGGAGTAGTTAAAATGATTTAAAAGAACTTACACTTAGGCCCCCTCCTCTTTACTACACACAAAACTTACACTCCCTACTAACAATTAAGACCCAACAATACTACACTAGCAGCCCAATTAAAATGCTAGACATAAATTATTATAACACATAAAATGCACACATAATTCATTAATTATATAATAATTTAAATAAATAAATGAGCAAATAAGTAAATAATAATTATTTATTACTAATAAAATAGAGCCTAGTTTTCGGGTCGTGACAAGTGTTTAGCTCTTTCCTAAGATGTAGAGAAGAAGACTTGTCGAGACATTTGAAATTTGCCTTAATTAATATCATCAAGTGATTGCTTGAATGGACCATGTTTGTCATTAAGTCAAGATTATAGCAAGCGATTAGCCTTAATATGTATGAATGTTGTGATCAATTAAGATTAAGATTCGATCAATGGCAAGATCGGGAGGAGAATGTGTTTAGGGGGAGTTGGTCATTGATGGGACCAAGGTTTGATGGTTTTATTTCATGTTATGACCGAACCCGAAGGTTGCCTACGTTCCCCTCAGTTTGAGGAGATCAGGTCGCCGTAGTTCGGCCTTGGATCCTCTTTTGTTGAAGTCATTGTCCTTTTGAAGGATGTTGTTGCCTTGCTGATGTAGATCACTTCGCTTTGCGGTGAACTCCTCGGGATGTTCTTTGAGGTGGACTTTTGTAGTGAACTTGGTGAGCTTTTGAGGCAGACTTCCTCTTCGCATGTATTCATTTCCTTTCCTTCTTTCCATTATTCATTTCTTTTCTCTCTTATCATCTTTTTTTTTGAGAGAGAGAGAGAGGGGAAACATTAGCCCCAACTTGCTATCTTGGACATTGGCTCATTTATAGCCTCTTGGTGGAATGTCTGTCACTTCTCTCTTCGACTTCGAGGGTCTGGGAAGTCCCTTGCTCGGTTGCGCCTGTGCAATCACGGTCGAATCTTAGTGGTTGAGCAACAACATCCTTGCCTTTTCATTGTCTCGGGACGCCTTTGATGTGCATCGAGAAGTTGTATCGGGTTGTGTATCGGGAATTTGTATCGGGGAAGGCTTGCCATTAATGGTTTCTTCATGCCAATTGATCACAACATTTATTCACATCAAGATTAATTGTTTGCATTTAGCGTTTTTATTCGTGTTAGGTCCATTCGTCCTTAATGAGTCGTCATTGACTAGTATGCTTAGAAGTCAATTCATCATTTTAGGGACGTAGCAATCAATTGATAATAACAAGCAAGGCAATTTCAAGAGTAAATGTATATTGCAAATAATGTCTCAAGTCTACAGAGAAGAGAAGGAAAATGACTCTTTTATTTAGATGACTTTTTACATACATGTCCAAGTACGGACCTCAGCAAAAATAAAAAGACACAGTCCGGGATGAACTTTGATGAAAGTCTAGATCCTACGAGGCTGGAAGACTCACATTTTTTTTAGGGATGGGCTCCCATGAGGCACGATGATCCATTTTCTTCCTCAGTTGTTGGAGGGGTTTTGTAAGGATCCCGCCCCAAAAAACACGAGCACGTTTCAAGGGCAAAATACCAAACGCGGGAACCGGACCAATTTAACGGAGTCGCCACATTTTGTTAATTTTAAACCCAACAAAATGACAAAGGTTTGAGTTCAAAGGTTCGGAGATCAGGTTACAACTTGGGAAGAGTTTTTACGTCCTCCCAAGTTGCCTCGGACAAAGCCGAGTCTCCCTTGTTAGTTAACAAAAGTGCATGTGTGTGTGTGTGTGTGTTTTAACGGAAAATCTTTGTTTTAACTTTTTATTTATCTTTTCAACTGAAAAAGGGGTTTGTTTGACAAGAAAACAGAAGACAGAAGGGAAAAATGGTCAATCTCCCCATACGGCCAAAGTAGCCGTACGGATGGGGAGACCACTCCTGGGATTTTACAGTTTGTTCAAGCAACAGTCCAATTCCAGGCAGAAACAGAGCATTCTGCTTGAACTGGACCAAACTGTTCTGATTCCAGTTTGTTATTCCAACACAAAAAAACATTAGCAACTCATTCCTATGCCATTTGATCATCAAAGAACCTCCCAAAACAAGAGTTTGGTCATGATCAAAGGAAATCATGGGAGAAACATGAAAAAGGTGGCCAATATGCCCTTTTGAGCCATAGTGACCATTATGAGTAAAGATTGAAACTTTACCATCAAAATGGCTCTTCTAGGCAATATTAATCCTTTAGGGACAAGAACAAACCATAAAGATTGGATCTTTATTACCCAAACTTGGGAATTTTGGGCTAGATCAAGGTGATGAGGATAAAGATTGAGACTTTATCCTCAACATGATCATCATAGCTTAAAATGAGCAAAATGAACAACAAGAGCATCATCCATGACAAGAATGTAAATGAACAATCAACAAGCCATGATCAAACTAGGTTTGAACCTCTTCCACACAAAGTATGGAGGGCACCTTTGATCATCTCATGGCTTGGACTAGGAAATATAAATAATAATAGATATATGTATATTGCTTGAATGGACAAGACTTGCAAGAATGTAAAGATCAACAATAAATGACAAGATCAAAGATAAATAGAGTTCTTAGATGAAGAGAAGGGAGGGGGAGAAGGTGGCTTTACCTATCTTGGTTTAGGCCAATCTTCCTTTCTCTCTTTCACTCTTTGTTCACTCTTACTCACACCATTCTGAGGTGAATTCGACAGAGTAACCTTAGTTCTAATGTTTCTCCCCCTCTTGAAATGATCAGCAAGGGGTTCTATTATAGGGACTGAGGGTGCCCAAACCAGCCGTACGGCTAGGCCCCTCAAGTACCCAAAGCATCCGTACAGCTCAGCCTGGCGAGCTTCTGGATTTTTCCAATTTTATACTAGAGTAGTCCTGGAATTTATAGCTTATCTTAGGGAGGTCCTGGCCCATTAGCTTATCCCTGAAACGGTGCTAAGGCTACCTCTAAGATAGGTCGGTTTCAGATTGGGGTACTTACAGATCCCCTCGGCAACGTCGCTTCGAAGGAGCGGGATTGTCGATAGAAATAAGCATCCTAATCTGACGGGACGACGGCTTTAACCGATTTTGGTTGCATGGCTGGACCTAGTGGTATAGGATTCCTACGTATCCCGTTCGTGCGGAATCAAGCCTAACGTAGTTCGGAGGTACGCGGGGTTACTTAGATCCGCAAGGAGGCATGACTCTAGGGGTCAGAGGCGAGACATGGTCAACTTGGCTCTATGGGAGAGGGTTGACTTGCTGGGGATATGGTCAACTTGATTCTATAGGAGAGGGTTAACTTACACGGGACAGATTTTTACTGGGCTTACGTCGGGGATGGCCTATGGTGACTATTCTAAGTCCACGCTTGACCGGGGTCAACTCCATCTTCGGGGAGATTGACGGGAAAACTGGTCTTACGTCCCTCTAAGGACTGCCGGACAAAGGCTCTAGCCTATAACGATTATTCTAAGTCTAAGCTTGACCGGGGTCAACTCCGTCTTTGGGGAGATTGATGGGAAAACTGGTCTTACGTCCCTCTAAGGACTGCCAGGACAAAGGCTCTAGCCTATAACGACTATTCTAAGTCATAGCTTGACCGGGGTCAACTCCATCTTTGTGGAGATTGACGGGAAAACTGGTCTTACGTCCCTCTAAGGACTGCCGGGACAAAGGCTCTAGCCTATAACGACTATTCTAAGTCATAGCTTGACCGGGGTCAACTCCCTGGGGAGATTGACGGGAAAACTGGTCTTACGTCCCTCTAAGGACTGCCGGGACAAAGGTTCTAGCCTATAACGACTATTCTAAGTCATAGCTTGACCGGGGTCAACTCCGTCTTTGGGGAGATTGACGGGAAAACTGGTCTTACGTCCCTCTAAGGACTGCCGGGACAAAGGCTCTAGCCTATAACGACTATTCTAAGTCATAGCTTGACCGGGGTCAACTCCGTCTTTAGGGAGATTGACGGGAAAACTGGTCTTACGTCCCTCTAAGGACTGCCGGGACAAAGGATCTAGCCTATAACGACTATTCTAAGTCATAGCTTGACCGGGGTCAACTCCGTCTTTGGGAAGATTGACGGGAAAACTGGTCTTATGTCCCTCTAAGGACTGCCAGGACAAAAGCTCTAGCCTATAACGACTATCCTAAGTCATAGCTTGACCGGGGTCAACTCCATCTTTGGGGAGATTGACAGGAAAACTAGTATTACGTCCCTCTAAGGACTGCCGGGACAAAGGCTCTAGCCTATAACGACTATTCTAAGTCATAGCTTGACCGGGGTCAACTCCATCTTTGGGGAGATTGACGGGAAAACTGGTCTTACGTCCCTCTAAGGACTGCCGGGACAAAGGCTCTAGCCTATAACGACTATTCTAAGTCATAGCTTTACCGGGGTCAACTCCATCTTTGGGGAGATTGACGGGAAAACTGGTCTTACGTCCCTCTAAGGATTGCCAGGACAAAGGCTCTAGCCTATAACGACTATTATAAGTCTAAGCTTGACCGGGGTCAACTCCATCTTTGGGGAGATTGACGGGAAAACTGGTCTTACGTCCCTCTAAGGACTGCCGGGACAAAGGCTCTAGCCTATAACGACTATTCTAAGTCATAGCTTGACCGGGGTCAACTCCATCTTTGGGGAGATTGACGGGAAAACTGGTCTTACGTCCCTCTAAGAACTGCTGGGACAAAGGCTCTAGCCTATAACGACTATTCTAAGTCATAGCTTATGGGCTTACGTTGGGGACGGCCACAATAAGCATCAAGCAGAAGACCATTTCAATTTCCAAATTTTAACTGGGCTTATGTCGAGGACGGCCATAATAAGCATTAAGCAAAAGACCATTTCAAATTCCAAATTTTAACTGGGCTTACGTCGAGGACGGCCATAATAAGCATTAAGCAAAAGACCATTTCAAATTCCAAATTTTAACTGGGCTTACGTCGAGGACGGACATAATAAGCATTAAGCAAAAGACCATTTCAAATTCCAAATTTTAACTGGGCTTATGTCGAGGACGGCCACATTTAATTTCACAAAGCTGGGCTTACGTCGCTAGGACTGCCTGTGATGACTTCGGGAACCTAAATTTTCTAGGTTCAATTCAAGTTGCATGAGCCAAAGGGGGCATTTCTGAATCTTGGGGAAAAAATCTTGTTCAAGGTGCGAGGGGCACAAGGGTAATTTTAGGCTGAGATTTTTCTTCGCCCAAACCATCTGTACGGCTTAAGAGGGCGTCTCCTTCTTTTTTCAAAAGGCAGCCATACGGATGGTTGCCTCAATCTATTCTAACTCAGACGAGAAAACAAAGAGAAGAGAGGCGATTTTGAGAGGGAAAACTCCATCAATTTCCAAATTTTCTTACTCGGATTCCTCAAGGATTGATCATGGCGGGACGGGCACGCGCGGGTTATCCTAGAGGGGCGGAGAAGAGGCTAGACATGGCTCGAAACTTTCGAGGCTACGCTATCAATCTCCGGGATGAGGGAGCGGGTTTCTACAACTCTCCCACAATTCACTTGTGCCATGGCGACGGGGTAAGCATTCTTCCTACTCACATTTGAGCCTTGCACGTCTTTCCTAGGCCTAGGGTTCTTGTCCATGCCATTAGAGATCTTCGCATTTCTTGACGCGAGTTCATGAAATTGACCTCATTTTTGTGTCATTGGGACCATTAGGGACGTGAGTATGTGCTCATTGCCTCATTTGGACATGCCTAGCTAAACTTCCCAAAATCAAAGTATGTTGCCCGTGGTCCATGCATAAACTACTTGTACCTTAGGTTCGACTAGTCATTTTGGCGCAGTTAAGTGCATGCTAGCATTTCCTAGGATAAGTTGTTGTATGTTTGTGGGGGAAATTATGGGCATATTATTGTTGACACCAAAATGACAATTTCTCCGAAAGTGACTATGCCTTTTCGGGATGGAAAGAATATGACCCTTGAAAATGACTTATGCATTTTTTAAAGGGGACGGGAACTTTCTCCAAAAATGACCCTTAAAATGACTTATGCAATTTTAAAGGGGACGGAAACTTTTCTCCAAAAATGGCCCTTAAAATGACTTATGCAATTTTAAAGGGGACGGAAACTTTTCTCTAAAAATGGCCCTTAAAATGACTTATGCAATTTTAAAGGGGACGGGAACTTTTCTCAAAAAATGTCCCTTAAAATGACTTATGCAATTTTAAAGGGGACGGAAACTTTTCTCCAAAAATGACCCTTAAAATGACTTATGCAATTTTAAAGGGGACGGAAACTTTTCTCTAAAAATTGACCCTTAAAATGACTTATGCAATTTTAAAGGGGACAGAAACTTTTCTCCAAAAATTGACACCTTAAAATGACTTATGCAATTTTAAAGGGGACGGAAACTTTTCTCTAAAAATGGCCCTTAAAATGACTTATGCAATTTTAAAGGGGACGGAAACTTTTCTCTCATTTGTTATTTTTTTTTTGTTTTTTTTGTGCAATCATTATGAGCATTGGTATCTGTAAACTGTGTTATTCATACCTTTGCTGTGTTTACCTGTAGGGTGGTGATCCCAAGTCTCGAGGGTCGCCGGATGCTTGCTTCTCTCTGTGGGAAGCCATGCCTGAGTCTGTTGATGATGCTCCCGGTCCGAGGGAGTGGGTGGCACGCACGGGACTGGTGCCTTTTATAAAGGCTGTGGGCCAGCTGGTGAACACCAATAGGAGTATGGGGCTTCTTAATGCCCTGGGTGAATATTGGTGGGACACAACCCACACGTTCCATCTGAGCTGGGGAGAGGTGACTGTGACCCCTACTGACTTTGCGATGATTACCGGGCTTTCCTTTGGCGGGCATCCGATTGTTTGGAGGGATAGGATCCCCGAGGCCGAGATCAGGGCGCTCATTGGATTTTCAGGTCCTACCAAGGGTTTGGGCATCCTAGTGCAAACAGTTGAGAGGGTCATTCGGGCCAACTTTCTAGAGTATGCGGCGGGCCGGATTACCGCTGAGCAGCTTGGGCGCTCCTATGTGTGGCTCCTCCTCAGTAGCACCATTTTTGCCAATGCTGACACTACCTGTATGTTCCCTCTTCTTGGGTCTTTGACTACACCTGAGGCCATCAGAGACATTGCTTGGGGTGAGGGTGGTCTGGCCGACCTATTCATGGAGCTCGACAAGTATATCCGGAAAGCGAGCAAGTCTTTGGCTTGCTTTCAGTTTTTCCTAGAGGTACTTCCACTTCGGCCTTTGATTTACTTTTTGCATTCGGCCTATTCTTCATTTCAGTGTGCTGACGACTTTCCTTGCCATTTCTTTTGTAGGCTTGGTACTACGAGATCTTTGGCAACTATCCATGGAGGCTGGCTCTTGACCGGGACCTCATCTTTTCGGCCATGACCTGTTGGGCTAGGGAAGCTCGGGAGAACAGAGGGTCTAAGGGACGAGTTTCTGTCCGCTATACTGATGTGAAAGCGGTTTTGAGGGGTGCCATGCCAGCGGATCTCAACCTTTTCCCTTGGTCTCGGTATGAGGGGCGGGAGGTGGTCTTTGATCCGAGCGAAGCCCTGAGGGTGACCAGACAGAGGAGATTGATGGTGGGGTTTAGAGGCGAGGCCTTTTATTTAGGTGAGAGGGTTTTGTGGCAGCATGGACTAGGCCTCATGCAGAGGGCGCCCGTTGATCCGCCCGAGACCATGTTCGTTGCTGACCGTGGGGATGACCCTTTTCCCATGGGAGCGGATGCCGCTGAATTGATCACTGATGAGCCACACGGGCGGTTTGTGGCCACGAGGCTGAGATCGCCACAGGTGGTGGCCTCTGGGGTAGCTCCTCCAGTGTGGCAGAACTATTCTTTCATTTATGCTGATGGCCGGGTTCACATGGTGGCCGTGTCTATCGCAGGAGGGGAAGCCCCGGTTAGAGAAATTCCCGTTGACGCGGTATGCATTCTTTTCCATTTGTGTACACTCATCCCATATTTCTGTCTCCTCCCTTGCTGAGCAGTTTCCTTATCCATGTGAAGGTTGCTGCGCGAGCTTTGCTGGGGAGGCCTTCTCTCCTAAAACGGGCCAAAAGGTGGCTAAAGAGGTTTGTTGGGCGCTCTTCTAAGGGGCCTCGGACAGAATCCAGGTTTGCACCGGGCAAAAACTCGGTGAGTGGTGGGGAGAGGCCTTTCCATCGGTCGTCGAGCGTGGAGCTACCGCCGTCCTTTGTTCGTCGCCATACCTTAGGCGGGGCTGATTTAGAGGCCTTTCGTGATTCGTTCCGTGATCCTGGCTCCCACGAGATCTCTCCAGACCCATTTACCCACTTGGCCTTAGAGCGCGTGGATCCCCTGCCGGCAAGACATTCGGGTTTTCACTCCCAGATTCCTCCTTCCTTCTTTCCAGGCCAATCCTCTTCGGGTGAAGGTTCCAGCATGGCAGAGTCCATTTTCTTCTTTGACCTTAGCATGTACCCGCGTCGTCCTATAGGGAGAGTTCATTCGCCTCCGGACGATCCTTACCCAGATTCAGACTAGGGTGCACCAACCTGAACAATCTTTCTTTTGGCTTGTTTTATTCGAAAACAGTGTATGAAAATTTGTTATCTTTGGTTGTTTAAATCATTGTAAATTCATCATTTATGCCTGGCTTGGGCCTCGAGAGGGCTTTGTGGTCATTATTGGACCGTCGGGGATTCCCAAGATGTGTTTTGACTCAATCACGAGGGGTTTGACAGACTTTGAACAAGCGAAAATGAGTTTAGCTTGTGGGAGATCAGTTGATATAGGCTGCTGATGTGAATTTTTTCACAGGGACAAAACCAGCCGTACGGGTTGTTCAAGCATGGTTGACTTTTTCGACCAAATTTTCTGGGTGCTTCTGGGGAATTTTGACAGATGAGGGTTTATTTGGCTTAGACTGTTTTACTCAAAGCATGACTTTTCGTCGGTCTTTCCATTGCACGATTACGGCTAGCCAGCCCCATTGTGATGTCTTGTCGAGACTAATCCTCGGGTTTTTCGACCACGGTTTGCCAGCCCCAGTGTTTCACCTTTCCGGGAATCATTCCTCGGGTTTCTTTCCCTTAATTATCCAACCATATCACTTTTCTCCTTTTCATATTTCCTTTATCTTCCCTCTTTAGGAGTGGCCTAGTTGACTTTTGACACGGACGAAAGCAAAAGTTGACTTTGACACGGACAAGAGCAGATTACACTTGCTCACGCGAGTAAACACACATAGGCTTTTGACGGGAGTGAGTCCCCATTTTTCTGATAGAGGAGGCTAGCCACGGCATCATCTCGTTCGGTCTCTTGGGCCACTTTGGCCAGGGTTGTGTATCTTTGGAGGAGCTCAGGTCATCGTAGTTCGGCTCTTGGGCCACTTTGGCCAGGGTTGGTATCTTTTGCTGTCTCGGAGGACGTCATTGCTGACTTTGCCTTGGGTGAACTCTTTGAGATGGGCCTTTTTGGTGTACCCTTTTTGATATGGACGGGCTATTTAATGCAAGCATTTCTTTTTGTCATTTTTTTTTATTTTGAGGGGAACGGGCGCCCATCAGCCCCAACTTGTCATCGTGGGCATTGGCTTTTTTTTTTTTTTTTCACCGTTTTTCACCTATCCTATCTTTGATTTTGACAATTCGGGAAGCCTGCATGTGCACTTATGGCTGAACTTTGGTGGCTGAGCAACAACGTCCTCATCTTTTCACTGTCTCGGGATGCTTTTAATGTGCATCGGGAGTTTGCCTCAGAAAGGTGTCTTGGGTCGTGTATCGGGTAGTGTATGGGGGAAGATTTGCCATTGATGGTCTCCTTTATGCCAACGGGTCACAACATTCATTCATCTTAAGATTAATCATTGGAATTTAGCACCTTTTACGTTTAGATCCATTCATCCCTTTATGAGTCGTTGTTGACTTCTATGTTTGGGGGAATCACTCATCATATTGGGGATATAACAATCATTTGGAAACATTAATGGGAGTGATTCCGAGAGTTAGTGTAATTTTTCAAATAATGCCTCAAGTCTAGGGAGAATAGAAGTAAAAGACAATTCATTTCATGGAAGACTCAATTTTTACAACTCTGGACTTGACTATTGACTCAACCATCGCCACATTGTTGCTTTTTACATACCTTGGCCTCGCAGGGCCTTTTGGGAAAGCTAAAAGAAAAAGAAAGACAAAAGACTATATCCACTACGGATTTAGGAGACTCTCTAGAACACAAATACTAGGCCACTCCTAACGACTTCTTCTCTTCCTCATTCCTTCTCCTTGCGTCCCTGACTCAGACCCACTTGTCCCCTCGTTTGGTAATGACACCCTCATCAATGAGTTCTTGGATCATGTCCTTTAGGGCGTCACACGCCCCAGTGGAGTGTCCTACCCCTTGATGGTAGCGACAAAATTGAGTTTCATCGGACCGCTGGCTGGGATGTTCGGATGAAATCACGCTTGGGTCAAGCAAAGTGATTTTCCCCTCTTTGAGCAATTGATCAAGTAGTGAGGTTCTTGGGGTTCCCAATTCGCGGAAAAGGCGGTATGGTGCGGCCCTTTGGCGGTGAGAGGGTTTAGGAGCTATGGGGCGAGGTCGGCTATTTCTTGGTAGTGGGCTTCCGCTTGGGGTATGGTTTTGGGGAGGCAGACTCCCTAGGCATCCCGGGGTCGTTTGGGAAGTGATAGGAGTGACGGGGGAGGGGTCGTTTGGGACAGGTTCGATGAGGGGATTCTTCAAGCGTGGATGATTTCTGAGATAGGCTCGGATATCTAGGATTGCATCCACCACTGTGTGCATGCAGGCTTGGACGTTCCTCATGTCTTCCTGCTGAATGCGGCTCTGTGAGTTCATTTCCTCCCTCACGCTTTTCCTTTCTTGGTGCCAATCATTCTCACGGTCTTTCAAAAGCTCACGAAGACATGGGTACACCATCTTGACCCACATCTTTTGGATCTCTTCCTCCAAATCTGGGACTTGCTTTTCTTGCATCCTAGCCACGATTCCCAATAGACGACCCTGGTCGTACTCCAGTCTCCTCACCATTTGTTGTAGGGCACTCATGACCCTTTCGATTCCTTCAAAGTGGGCTTCCATCACTTCCTATCTTTCACAAGACCGACAGACCGTAAGGTACCGTGAAAGGATTTTTCGAGAAGTCATGCTTTGAAGTAAAACAAAAACTCGACACACAAGAGACACTGACTTGAAGGGGATAACAAGTTTGACTCTTCTTTAGGGGGAAGAAACCCAAGCCAAGCGTTTTGATGAATTTAGCAATTCCCTTTTCCTTTTCTTTTTTAAAAAAAATCATTTATTCTTTGGATTATCTTAGCCGGCTTTGTCATATAAACAAACGTTAGTGCACAATTCAGGGGCTCAACTTTCATTATTTCATTTTTCTCAAGGCATGTCTTATTCCTAATTGGTTGGAAAAGATCGCTCTTCTTTTTCGCAACTATTCTATAACCCTGGATCAGTGGAGGCCATCACTACGTCTATAGACCCCTCGGTTTTCACCTGTATTGCACTCTCCCAAGGACGGACTATCCCGAGCGAGGGTCCTATAGGGCACGCGGCTTCCACCGATCAAAAGAAATGAACCTAGGGTCTAGTGCATCGTAAGGTTCCCAATACGCGGGTCATCCTAATCACGGTTAAGCCCCAGTCGGGATCGAGACTTTTCTCCGAAGGCTGCACCGACATTCCGACATGACCTCATTTTGAATGAGGCGTCTCGATTCTTGACCATGGGCTTAAGGATGATAAAAATAACTCGTACATTAGGTCTCGACGACACGGTGTCACCCTATCCTTAGTACATGGCCCTTGCTAATTGCGGTCGTCACTAACACACGAGTTGAAGGCTGGTTAGGCCACACTTGCATTACATCAAGGAGTCACAAGCCGGGCATTAATTTGGCCACAATTAGCTTTGAGCACGTATCAAGGATGTGGTAACGTGAACTAGACCAAAAACCAACCATAGTCACGGTATTTGTGTGTCACAGACAAGTGTGGTTGACTCGGTTCGGAAGGGAAGGTGGGATGGACCCGTGCGCGCATCGAAGGGAACAAGAGCGCCCAACGAGCTGCATCGTGGCATCCACCCCGGGTTTAAAGGGTATTTGGAACGTGCACGGTCAAGTGCGCGTGGTGTGAAGTCATTCTATGCTCCTTTTTGAGTAAAAAGAGAGATTTTTAATTCGTTTTTTGATAGCATGAGCATGGCATAAGCAAGATATGAACAAGTATGAACAAGCATGGATTGAGCAATTTATACACAACAAAATCAAGGAATATAAGCAAACAAAGACCAAAACTTGTACATGTACCAAGTTGTGCACAACAAATAATTTTGAATCAAACTTTTGCAAAAGAAATATTTTACATTGAAATCCTTTTGTACAAAGCAATTTGTGCACAACAAGAAGACTCAAGAAAAACCCTTACAAAAAGGATTATGCACGATGAGGTTTTGGAAACCATTTTATTGACAAAAGATCATGCATAACCAAGTTTTATCACCTTTTAAAATCAAGTTTTGGCCAAAAGAATGAAGGTAATGTGCACAAGTAAGACTGTAAATTTGGAACCTGGACAAGTAGAAGCAGAGGGGCACCCAGAATGTTGCAGCCCTGCACCAAACTGTTAATTGGCAACATTCTGGCCCCTACCCAAAGTAGCCGTACGGCTAAAGCAAGAGGGTGAATATTTTTCTCAGTTTCTCCAACTTCTGATCATCAAGCCCCAGTTTATTGTATTTCCAGAACGTATGTACTCAAAACAGTTCAAACAGAAACATCAAACACACACAAATATGCAAGAAGTCAACTAACGGGAACGGGAGTTTGACCCACACAAGAATGCCCCCGAATCTTCTAGAAAGAAGTCCGAAAGCACTCTAATCCCCAGCGGAGTCTCCACTGTAAGGATCCCGCCCTAAAAAATACGAGCACGTTTCAAGGGCAAAATACCAAATGCGGGAACCGGACCAATTTAACGGAGTCGCCACATTTTGTTAATTTTAAACCCAACAAAATGACAAAGGTTTGAGTTCAAAGGTTCAGAGATCAGGTTACAACTTGGGAAGATTTTTTACGTCCTCCCAAGTTGCCTCGGACAAAGCCGAGTCTCCCTTTTTAGTTAACAAAAGTGCATGTGTGTGTGTGTGTTTTAACGGAAAATCTTTGTTTTAACTTTTTATTTATCTTTTCAACTGAAAAAGGGGTTTGTTTGACAAGAAAACAGAAGACAGAAGGGAAAAATGGTCAATCTCCCCATACGGCCAAAGTAGCCGTACGGATGGAGAGACCACTCCTGGGATTTTACAGTTTGTTCAAGCAACAGTCCAGTTCCAGGCAGAAACAGAGCATTCTGCTTGAACTGGACCAAACTTTCTGATTCCAGTTTGTTATTCCAACACAAAACAACATTAACAACTCATTCCTATGCCATTTGATCATCAAAGAACCTCCCAAAACAAGAGTTTGGGCATGATCAAAGGCAATCATGGGAGAAACATGAAAAAGGTGGCCAATATGCCCTTTTGAGCCATAGTGACCATTTGATGAGTAAAGATTGAAACTTTACCATCAAAATGGCTCTCCTAGGCAAGATTAATCCTTTAGGTACAATAACAAACCATAAAGATTGGATCTTTATTACCCAAACTTGGGAATTTTGGGCTAGATCAAGGTGATGAGGATAAAGATTAAGACTCTATCCTCAACATGATCATCATAGCTTAAAATGAGCAAAATGAACAACAAGAGCATCATCCATGACAAGAATGTAAATGAACAATCAACAAGCCATGATCAAACTAGGTTTGAACCTCTTCCACACAAAGTATGGAGGGCACCTTTGATCATCTCATGGCTTGGACTAGGAAATATAAATAATAATTGATATATGTATATTGCTTGAATGGACAAGACTTACAAGAATGTAAAGATCAACAATAAATGACAAGATCAAAGATAAATAGAGTTATTAGATGAAAATAAGGGAGGGGCAGAAGGTGGCTTTACCTATCTTGGTTTAGGCCAATCTTCCTTTCTCTCTTTCACTCTTTGTTCACTCTTACTCACACCATTCTGAGGTGAATTCGACAGAGTAACCTTAGTTCTAATGTTTTTCCCCCTCTTGAAATGATCAGCAAGGGGTTCTATTTATAGGGACTGAGGATGCCCAAACCAGCCGTACGGCTAGGCCCCTCTAGTACCCAAAGCATCCGTACGGCTCAGCCTGGCGAGCTTCTGGATTTTTCCAATTTTATACCAGAGTAGTCCTGGAATTTATAGCTTATCCTAGGGAGGTCCTGGCCCATTAGCTTATCCCTGAAACGGCGCTAAGGCTACCTCTAAGATAGGTCAGTTTCAGATTGGGGTACTTACAGGTTGTCAACGGCATATTCCATGTCTTTCAGGGGGAACTCGGGTTCCGTGTCATCGGGAAAGATGTCGCGAGGTCTCCATTTGGCTTGGCGTTGTATTTGCCGGATTAGTCTACTCGTGAGTTTGGAGTTTGCTTTGGGCTATCTCCTTTTGGTGATTTCCTTTCAAGGTGCGTAATCTCCGTGCATTGCATTCGGCGAGAGTACGGATTTCCCTTTGATGTAACCGCCTTTGGCTTTCCGAAGCTCGGGCTTCTTCTTGTAGACGGTGTCCCAATTGTTTGATCTCATTGCTCATGTGGACGGTTGTCTCGGATGCCAATTCAGATGTGGGCTCCTTGGTCAATGTTTCCAATGGACAGACTCGCGAATGACTTTTAGCATATTAAACCTCAAAGTGAAATTATAACCATGATTTGAGAAGAATGCTTCATTATCAGATTAGCCTTTTTAAGAAAAACATAATCTTTTATTGAGAAAACTTGATCTCCATTTTTTTTAAAGACACACTTTTGTTTTGAGTGAAAGACTCACACACATTTTATGCAAACTTTTGACAAAGCAATAATAATAATAATCTTATTAAAAAAACTGACAATGGATTCAAAATGGTCACCACATGGCATCAACCGGGGAGTCAAGACTCCAACTAAACCTTACAGACACCTTTTCTTTTCTTAAGGGCTTATCACACATCCTTACAATGGACTTTGACTCTTCCTAAGGGGAGGTTGATGGAAGGGGTTTTGAAACTTCATCCTCTGTTATGGCAACCACGGCACCATTCATTTCCCAACCCGGGGCATTTATCCCTTCAGACATTTTTTGTGCCACTGATCCTTTCCAAACACCTTCCGCCATTTCGGCTTTACTGATTTTAGGAACCACCACATTGGACACTGATTTTGTCAACTTTCCCAAAATAGGCTCTCCTTTTTTGGGCCTGACGACTTTGTCAATCACGGGCTCCTTTTCCTTGGGTCAGATATCACTCCATTTATCGACCATTGGGGAGGCTATGGGATTAGATTCCATGAACTCAAGCATGTTGATACTCGTGTCATTGGTTGTATCGGGGGTGTGGGGGCGTTCAAGCTTTCCCTCCTTAATCAAATCCAGAATGACGCGTTTTACAACAGAGCACTCATCGATGTCGTGTCCGTGATAATTGTGAAAGGCACATCTCTTACTCTTGTCAAGGTATTTCTCGGGGTTCCTGGGTTGGTAGTTAACAAGAGGCTTTGCGAGGCCTTGCTTAACCAAACCCTCAAATACCTTGCTTATGGGCATTCTGAAATCCTCGAATCTTACAAAATGGAGCTTGGGTTGGCGTTTGGATTTTCCTTTACCTTCGACCGAAGTGTAGTGGTGATGAGAATTACCGCTGCTCGAGACAAGGGGTTCCTTATATTCCATTTGCTTTCTCTTTCCCAACAACCTACCCGACTGAGGTATAACATGAGGATTCTGTGGAGGCGCGTCGGTGTAGGCATACTCATAACCTCGGTTTCTTACAGGAATATACATCAGAGGCATGAAAAGAGCTTTTGGTCTAAAAGGTATTGGATTGTAGAGCTGATACGGGTCATCATGGAATCCGATGGTTGATCGAGTACCCACATATGGTGACTGAGTTCTTGGGATTCGATTGGCGATCTCGAACCGGGAAGGGGTGTAATTAGGGAGATATCGTGGGAGTGATGGTTGAGGCATGATTGATGTGAATGGTGAGACATGGGTGTTTTGAGTGTATTGTATTTGGGGATTTATGGGAGGTAACCAATAGGGAATGTTGGATCCGGGGTGAGGCGGAGTGCAGGGAGCTTGAGTAGGAGGTAAGCTTGGAGTAGGAGGTAAGCTTTGAATGGGAGATATGCTTTGAGTGGGAGGTAAGCTTTGAGTGATGGTATGTTGAGATAGAGAATGGGGGATTTGGTGTTTTTGAAAGGTTGAGGGGGCGGGGTTTGGTTGCGATTTGGAGGTTGGGTGATTTCGAACTCTTCCTCATGGTCAGCAACCTCAATGAAAGACCCATCAGTCTGAAACAAAACCTTAACACCTTTCCGTCTCATCGACTCGACAAATCGGTCCCGTGCTTTCTCGTGGTGTTTCCTGGTAATCTCTTCCCGAGCCTTGGAGGCTTCTAACGCTTGGAGCAACTCTTCTTTGGTTGGACTGTCCTGGTTATCTGCGCAATCACTCTCCCAACTACTTTCTTCTGAACTGGTCATTCAAGGTACCAGAGTGGAGAAGTTGTAGCGACTGAGGAACTATCAGACTCCATGCTGAACAGGCGGTGACACGGTGCTCTTTTCCACTTCATTCTTGCTGTGGCGGAAAAAAGGGGTAGTTTAGACTCGGGTAAAAATTGCTTGGGCCGAAGACACACGTGTCTCTATTTGAGATATTTGACCAGGCTAAAGTTTCCTACGTTCCCCTCACCACGAGGGAGGGGGTCCCACGCGATGAGAGGCTCAGGTCACCGTAGTTCGAACGGGTTTGGAATTCTAAGAGGAAAAGATGAACATGACTGACTTCTTGGAGGATAACGGGGATCCATCCAAGGACTTGACTGACTTCCTAGGGGACTATTCCTAGGGATTTAATGGGGATCTTAATGGGGACCTAGGGGACAACGCCTAGGGTTTCAACGAGAATCTTAATGGGGACCTAGGGGACAACGCTTAGGGTTTCAACGGGAATTTTGGAGGATAACGGGGATCCATCCAAAGATTAACGGGTGCCTCGGAGATCTTCCAAGGACTTAACGGGTTCAACGCCTAGGGATTTAACGGAAGTTTTGGAGGATAACGGGGATCCATCCAAAGACTTAACAAAATGACGCTTGTTAACGCAAGAAAATGAAGTGTCAAAGACAAGGAGCAAAACTGGAGCAAATTCAAGCAATGTGCAATTAATTATCCGTTCAAGTTTACTTTAAACACATTTTTATTCCTAAATGGTTGGAAAATATTTCTCTTCTTATTCGCAACTACTCTAAATCCTGGATCAGTGGAGGCCATCACTACATCTATAAGCCCCTCGTTTTTCACTTGTATTGCACGCTCCCAAGGACAGACTATCCCGGGCGAGGGTCCTATAGGGCACGCGACTTCCACCGACCAAAAGAACCATTCATAAGGTCTAGTGCGTCGCAAAGATCCAATGCATGTGCCATTCTTATCATGGTTAAGCCCCGGTTAAGGTTAAGATTGACTTAACGCTTCAACGAAATTCTGGCATGATCCTATTTTAATGAGGGATCTCAGACCTTAACCTTGGGCTTAAGGATGATTAGGACAGGCCAAACATTAGGGCTTAACAACATGGTGTCACCCTATACTTAATACATTACTTTGGTTAATTATGGTTAACATTAAGGCATAAGTCAAGGACCGAGTCAAAGATGACCTTGGTCACACTTGCTTTCACAAGGAGTCATAACTCGGGCGTTAACTTGGCCATAATTAACTTTGGACACATATTAGGGATGTGATGACGTGAGCTAGACCAAAAAACAACCATGGTCACGGTATTTGTGTGTCACGGACATGTGTCGTTGACTCGGCTCGGAAGGGGAGGTGGAATGGACCCGTGCACGCGAGAAGGGCACAAGAGCACCAATCAAGCTGCATCGTGGCATCCATCCCAGGTTTTAAAGGGCTTTTGGAATGTGTACAAGGTCAAGTACGCGTTGTGTGAAGCCTTCTATGTTCCCTTTTTGAGTCAAAAATAGAAATTTTCGGTCCGTTTTAATACCATGAGCATTGAATGAGCAATTATATGAACAATTATGATGAACAAGCAATTTGCACAAGCAAGTAAACAAGCATATTAACAAGCAAGAATCAAAATTTGTACATGAAAAGGTTGTGCACAACCAAAGGTTTTTTGAAACCAAAATTTTGCAAGAAGAGCAACCCTTTGAAAGTCATTTGTAGAAAAAGATTGTGCACAATCAAGACGAATTTGAAGACCAAAATTTTTATTAAAAGGGTTATGCACAATGAGGCTTTGAAAACCCAATTTTATGTCCAAAAATTTGTGCATAACCAAACTTTGAAAATCCATTTTTTGGCTAAGAAAAAGAAGGTAGAAGTGCACAAGTAGAGGCTGTAAATTGGAAAATGGACAAGGAGAAGCAAGGGGACCATCAGAATGTTTTGCCCTGCACAAAATTGTTAATTTGAAACATTCTGTGGGCCCGGCCAAACTAGCCGTACGGCTAGAGGAGGAGATCCATTTTTTTTGGCAAATTTTCAGCTTCTGATCATCAAGCCCTAGTTTATTGCAACCCCAGAACAGTTTCACTCCCAGAAATCAAAACAGAAGCATAAAATACACACAAAAATGCACAAAGTCAACAAACGGGGACGGGAGTTTGACCCACACAAGAATTCCCCCGAATCTTCTAAAAAGAAGTTCGAAGACACTCTATTCCCAAGCGGAGTCGCCACTGTAGGGATCCTCCCTCTCGGCGCAAAACGGGTTCGCTCGAGGAAGAAAAGCCAAACACGTGAACTAAACAAATTTAACGGAGTCGCCACATTTGTTAACTTTTAACCCAACAAAGAAAATGGTTAGAGATTTAAGAGTTCGGAGGTCAGGTTACGACTTGGGAGAGTTTTACGTCACCCAAGTTGCCTCGGACAAAGCTGAGTCTCCCTTATGTTTGTTAACGAAAAGTGCATGTGTGTGTGTGTGTGTGTGTGTTTAACGGAAAACTGTAGTTTTAACTGGTTATTGATTTTAACAGAGGAAAAAGGGTTTATTTGCATAAACATTGACAAAACAAGTCAGAAAGGAAAAAAAGTCCCTCTGACCCAACTTAGCCGTACGGCTAAGAGGGGTCTTCCCGGGGATTTTACAGTTTGTCCAAAAATTGTCCAGTTTCAGGCAGAAAATGAGTATTCTGCTGAAACTGGACTGATCTGTTTACTTTCAGTTTGAATGTAAGCCAACAAACTTTGATTAAAATCATTGCTATGCACATTAATCACCAAATGGCCCTCAAATACATTGATTTGAGTGTGATTAAAGCAATCATTGGAGAAATTTAAAAAAGGTGATGAAAATGGCCTTTGAGCCAAGATAACCAATTTGATGAGTAAAGATGTAAAATTTATCATCAAAAATGGTATCTTTAACAAGATTAAACCCTTAAGGACAACAAAATGACATAAAGATTTAATCTTTATGACCCAAATGTGGGATTTAAGGCTAAATCAAGGTTGGGATGATAAAGATTGGAACTTTATCACCCAACATGATCATCATGGCCAAACATGAACATTATTAGCATAAAGATAGATGCTTTCACCATAAAAATAAATCATTAAGCTATTTAAAGACAATAAACTAACAAATCATGGTCTCCCTTAGGTTTTAACCCTTGATCACATACAAGGATGTGAGGGCACCTTGGATCATCCCATGATTTGGTTCCAAGATATGAATAACAAGAATAAAAGGTGCTTGAAGGACAAGACTTGCAATGTATGTAAAAGTTCTTGAATGGACAAGGCTTGCAAGGTAAAATAAAGAGCAATACAAGAACATAAACAAGATAATCAAGAAATAAAA
This sequence comes from Campanula takesimana, assembly GCA_026119855.1. Taxonomy (NCBI): domain Eukaryota; kingdom Viridiplantae; phylum Streptophyta; class Magnoliopsida; order Asterales; family Campanulaceae; genus Campanula; species Campanula takesimana. The sequence continues at coordinate 704,030 of JAOWBW010000603.1, read as the reverse complement.
AAGAGTTTTGAGATGGAGAGAAGATGGGGAGAAGGAGGCTTCACCTATGATGGTTATGGCCTATCTTCCTCTCTTTTTCACTCAAAGATTTAATGGTGTTTGTTTCAGATTGAAATCCTGTAGAGTTTCCCTCTGAATTTGTATTTTCTCCCCCCTCTTAAATGATCAGCAAGGGTCTCAATTTATAGGGACTAAGGGTGCCTAAACCAGATGTACGGCTAGGCCCCTCTAGTACCCAAACCATCCGTACGGCTCAGCCTGGTGATCTTCTGGATTTTTCCAAGTTTAATTCCAGAGCAGTCCTGGAATTTTTAGTTTATCCTAGTGTGGTCCTATCCTATCAGTTTGTCCCCGAATGCTGCTAAGAATTCCTCTAAGTTGGTCAATTTCAGATTGGGGAACTTACAATGACCCGCTCTATGAGATTTATGTCATGGTCAATGTCATACATATATCTCATATTATTTGTGTCATTTGAATCCTTAGACGTGAAGTTATTATAGTCTTCCACTTGATGAACATTATGTTTGATATATTCAAACGCTACCTTTAACCGGGTAGTTATAAAGGGTATGATTGGCATAATCGGATTCACGTAGGGAAGAATAATAAGCTAAATGGATTTGTCCCTCTTCGGAGAGATGTCAAGCTTGGGCCTCTCGTAGGAATGATGTTGATGAAAATGTTCGGCCGGACTCAAATGAATTCATTGGATCAATGTCATTTTGATTATCAACATATTCGGAATCAAGAAAGTATTGAACAAAGACAAGTTGACTTGTTTACCTTGACTTGTGTTCAATGACATCGTGGACAAAAGGATTATGACATATTCTAAAGGAATGTGAACTTGTATCTAGTTACACTATTTGGGTAGGTATGACGGTTTGCTAGAACTTAATCATATCTTATGGTTTCATGTTTGAAACCATTGCCAACTTAGTGTAATCCTAGAGGGTCACTGTAACGACCCCAAAACCCGTCCCTATTTATTTTATATTTTGGGGGATTTTAAATTGATATTATGTGTGCATTTTATGTGATTAGATAATATTTTCTTGAGTTGCATATATTATTTGAGCATATGTGGTAGTTAAAGTGTTAGTAGTAATTTTGTTAAAAGGAATAAATGAGTTAGTGGAACTTTGTGGGCCAAAGTGTAAAAAAAATAAAGTTCAAGGGTTTAGTTGTTCAACATGAAAGTAGAGGGGCCTAAGTGTCATTCTTGAAAAGTTGAAAAGATAAATATCAACCTCTTCTCTCTCTCTACGATTAATACAAAGAAGCAAACCTTCTCTTTTCTTTCACTCTCTGTGAAGACGAAGGGAGTAAGTATATTTCTTATTTTAATTTCTATCTTTTTAATTACTTCTTTGTTTTAAAATCTAATTATATAAAAATATTCAGGGCGTTGAGTAGGCCATTTCTACCCGATCAAAATATATTTAATTTATACTTTCCCCGGAATAGGTAAGTTACTAATTCCCCTTTATATGTTAAAATGGTCATATATGCCATACTTGATACTTGTGATTGTTAATTTTGTGATTTGGATGAATTTTGTGATACTTGTTTATTTGGGATAAAGGGAGTATGTAGTAAGTTGGGTAAAGAAAAGGAAAAGTATGGTTTAAGTATGTTTGTGTGTCCTGTGAATGAATAGGTGTTAAAAAGTATACTCCTATTCGTGGGACGGTGAAATATTAACTTAATTTAAATGTTACTACAAAAAATTGTACCATTATTTGTGGTACGGGGAAATGAATGAAAGTATCCCTAAAGGAGTATATGAGTATATTAGAAAATTATACTTATAATTTTGGGATGGTAAAATATTTAAATGGAATAAAAGAAAATTATTCTATTATTTGTGGGACGGTAAAAAGAATGAAATAAACTTGAAAGTAAAGTTTTGGGCATGTATTACACTCCTGGGCATTGTTAGTATTGTTAAAATGCTAGTGAAAGTATACTCCTACGTTTGGGACGGTGGAATAGAGGAAGTATAATTTATTCAAGTTTTGGCCTGCGAGGTGTGTTGGGCGGCCGCCCAAATAGGGCGTGCGGCCGCACACTTATCTGGAAGGTTTTTGTCTTGGAGCAGGGCATTTTGGGCGGCCGCACAGTCTGGTGTGGGCGACCGCCCAGGGCTGCTGAAAAGTTGGGTTGTTTTAATCCAAGTGATTTAGAGTTCAATTTTGGTCTAGGTCTTAGGTGATATCCTAGAGTACCTAGAGAGTTGTTGTGGAACATTCGAGTATTGGAAGCGGTTCCTTTGTGAACATATGTGTTGTGAAATTGAACTAAATATCAATTGGATATTGTTGAACATCTTTTGATGTGGTTTGGATTGGTTCATCTTTGTGATGTGTTTGGCCTGGTTCCCTACTTTGGAATCATTGCCCCCGGTTGTTGTTTAAGCAAGTATTCATTACTATGCTCATGTTTAAAGTCCAGCTGGTACTTGTTGTGGAGTCAGGCAGTGGGAGAATTATAGTGGCAGAAGTTATGTCCACTATAAGGTTTTCCATTGGTACCTTGTGTCAGGCGGTGGGAGAATTATAGTGGCACACAAGCCAAGTTCACTATAAGGTTTTCCACTGTTGCCTTTTCTGTTTCCCCAGTCCAAATTGGCCTTGGATGGGATGAATTGCTCCCTAGTGTGAGCTTTAGGTTATGACTTTGTGTCATATTCCCCCCGTTATTACTTGGGTTCTCATGGTTATGGTTTGGTTTTCGGGATCCCGGCTTCAGCTATTTATGCTGCTCAGATGGTTTTCTCAGATGGTATTCTCAGACAGTTATGTTTATTGGGTAAACCTTGGCTTGGTATCCACCTGAGTGTGGCATTTGTTGTATTTGTGGTATATGAGTTGGTTTTACCTCTCATTGTATGTGCTATGTGATGCTTATGATATTGTTCTTTATGCTTATCATTATAGCATGAAACGTAGTTGCATTTTAGTAGCTTACTGAGATTTATTCTCACCCCTTATTTGTTTACTGTTTTAGATAAAGGCGAGCCCAGGGGATAGGTCACTTCACAAGGGAGGACGTCGGGTTGATAATCCATTTTGGAAAGTAAGTGTGGTTTAAAGGTTACATTATATAAATGTATAACCTTAGGGGTAGTGTACCAGAGACTTTATCCGTGTGTCCCCTATTTTGTTAAAGTGTGGTAATTGTACATTTGTATAAGAGTTTGTAAGCCTTCGCGCTAAGTACTTTTGTTTGTGGAAATGGTTGTAAATTTGGTTTGAAAGTTAAATGGAAGTCTTTGAACTTCGAGTGTGGATTTTGTTAAACTTTTATGAAAGAACATTTCGAAAAATTTTCTAAAAGTGTTTTATGACGTCTTCCAATCGTATCCCGAGCGTGGGGCCAAGTAGGACCACGGGTCTGGGGCGCGACAGTCACACACAATAGAACGAATCCTATAAGGACTACATTGGAATATTGGGTCGAAGGACCATTTGAGGATTTAAGGAAATTAGAGGAAGAAAAGTGGAAAAAGGGGAGGTCCGGGTGGACCAGTGGAAGGACCCAGGCAGACCATGATAGGTCCGGTCGGACCACTTGCCATACCCGGCCGGACCAGTCGGTTTCGGCAGAAAGTTTCCTCAATCCGTTTTCTTGCGGGTTTAGACAATTGTTACCTATTTGGAATAGGTGTAACAAGTATTTAAACAACCCTAATTCGCCCAGAATCAGTACATAAGTTTGTGTAAGCCTCCAAAGAGTTTTAGAGAGTTATTTCTTGTTCTAAGAAATCCCTATATTGAAGAACAAGAACAAACACAACAATATTACATATAGTCAAAATACAATTGATAAAACGTGTTTCTCGATTTGGTCTAGCAACCAAGATCAAGTGATCAAGTGCTCTTGATATTCGTTCGAGGTGTGGATACCGCTAGAGGGTGAAGCTCATCATCTTCAAAGTTCGTGTTCTTACTTGTTCCTGATCTGTTAGTACCCGACCTGAAAATGAGTTTATTAGGACTTTCCCAAAAATACAAGGACTTTATAGGAATTAGAAACCTTGCAAAGACTTGTCCCGGATTCCCAAAATATCTCATTTATGACAAAATCTATCAAATTAGGTAGTAAATGGTTTCCTTAAAACCATGCAGAAACCCTAGCTTAAGAATCAAGTCAGCCGGCATCCTTGGCCACGCGGCCAACCTTGCTCCGCGTTGATCTTGGCCACGCGGCCACTATTGTCACCGGCTTCAACCATGGCCAGGCGGCCAACCTTGCGCTGGATGATCCTGACCGTCAGATCCTCCCCTCAGTTTACTATATAAACCAATCCCATGCTATTGGTTTAAGGGGTCCGATTTTGAGAGCTCTAAGTCCGAGTTTTGGAGTTCTTAAACACTATTTTGCTCTCTAATTAACATTCAAACACTCAAGAAGATCCAAGGTGTATTTCTTGCCAACATAGGTAAGTTTTCTAACTTTTTCTTCGTGTTCTTGCATTATTTTAATGTAGATCTTTTATATTCATGTTCGTACATGTTTATTCATAGTTTCTTCATATTCTTTGCATGCTCATTCATATGTTCGTAATATGTTCTTCGCATGTTCTTCGTGTTCATAGATTAAAACCTTATTTATGCTATATTTAGGGTTGCGATCTTCATAATTACATGTTATTTCATAGCCGATGATGATCGAGGGTTCATCAACCCGAGGATGATCTAGGAACTACTTCTAAACCCTAATCTTTAGGTAATTCCCCCCTCGTTATGCATGATCCCGATTCTTCTGCCTATTCTAATTCTCTGCGAACTACGCTGACCTGAGCTTCTCACATTGAGAGGAACGTAGGCAATCTTCGGATCCGGTCTAAATCACTAACACACTACATACACCGCATCATGATAGAAAGACCGATCGATTCGGGCAATAGGAGTGATAACGTTCAATATTCTTCTCTTGTTGTAATTTGACCCCCGAACCCACTAAAAATGCTTTTTTCAATGTTTTGGATTTAATTAAAATGGCGTGGCGACTCTCATAATTTTAATGTCGTTAAGAACATTCCTTTTGTAAATAAAAATAATCACAAGATACTTCCCATGCGTCGCTTCATCGGAAAGGGGTATTCACATGATCAAGCTTTAAATTCTCCACCAAGATCAAAGGCTAAATTTCAAAGTCATCAAGGGTTAGTATTCTAGTATTCATATTGTATGTATTTGATATAATCATATGAACGGATCTATGGCTTTGGGTTTCATGAAAATTTAAATGCTTAATTCCGCTGCGCATGTTACTACGAAACCTAACACACTATATGTTATGGTACAGACGAATTACCCGGTTAGTGATCCAGCATCCAAATAATGTAGAGAAGGAGGGGTACACGGCACATTCTAGTCGCTACGAGGGTTTGGTAAGCTAAATACTACATAACACTTTTACCAATTTTTTTGTTTTACCATTTTTTCGTCATAATTATATTCTATTTAATTTATTTCGACAGATTCAAAACCTTCAGTGTGCGTACCAATCCAATGAGAATGCCATAGCTATGGTAGGCCCAAATGGCCCAGCCTCAGAACACCTACTTCTTACTCGTCGTCTCATCATAGAATCCTTAGCAGCTACTAATGAGCTTAAACGATTGGATGCCGTCGAAGCTCCACCACCACCAGAAGATCGTGTCCAAGGGGTGCCACAAAGGCAAAATCGGGTTCGTAGACATGCTCTACATGTGCAGGACGATCCAGAGATACAGCCGGATATGGGGTTATATGATGAGGAAGAGGAGAGAGAGGAGGCAGAGAATGAGGAGGACGATGCCGAGGATCCAAACACCTTTAGAGACTTTGACTCTTTCTCCCAGGAAGGAAACACCTATAGGATTCCTCCCCAGAGCGGTATCACTCAGATGGATTATACTCCAACTCCACCTCCACCTCCAGGGATGGGTTTTACATCATATGGTTCTGGGAGTGGGAGTGGAAGGCGAAGCTTTCAAATGGATTATACTCTAACTCCACCTCTAGGGAGTGGGAGTGGAAGGAGAAGCTTTGGTCTACCTCTGATGTCGTTTCCGGAGTTTCCATCTTTTGGTAGTGGTACGACTCACATAGACCCTACTCAGGTACCATCGTCATCACATCAAACTTCCATATCGCGTTTGGGTCGTGTATTTTCTTGCATGCCCATATCACTTCATTTGGATTGATGTAGTATTTGTATGTCTATGCACACACAAAGTTTCATGCACATATCACTTCATATGGTTGAGTTCTGATGGTTGTTTCTGTAATGTACATAACTGTCCAGTAGGCTTTGAGTTGAGACCTTTTTGTCTTGTCGTCTCCATTACTCATAGTAAACCTAGTTTTTGGTCTTAGAATGTAAATAGATTTTGTGATACACAGAATAAGGAAAATAAGAATTTAAAGATCATATTTTTCCAACTAGTAGAACTATTGTTTTTCATTTTTTTGTTTCCATTATTTGCTCTCAGAATGATGTGCTTGCTGTTCTGACTATCAAAAGTTAGAAGTCATTTGGTCAATTGAAACTTGCTTTCTGGGCTTGAGATTTTAGGTGATTAATATTGAATATGTTATAAACAAGTTTCATGTTTTTTATTTTCTTTGAATCACATGTTATCATGATGAATAAAATGGATCTTTCGTGGGTATACACCATTCTGGCAACTTTGACTGTTTTGGATTTAATCTTGTAAAACTTGTTTGGACATCATAAAATTCTCCTAAATTCAGGAAAAAAATCATGGTTAATGTTTGATATGTTATAAATGATCTCTAACCATCACTTTCTAGATTTCATGACTTTTGAGATAGGTACATCGAAGAGACTAGCCATCAGTCCCAAAAATAGATTTATCAGAACTGTCAAAAAGGGCACTACCAATCCCGTTTTTATCGGAACTATCAAAAACGGCACTACCAATGCCGTTTTTATCGGAACTGTCAAAACCGGTACTGGCAATGCTGCTTTTATTCATCATACTTTCCCTTTAAAAGGCTCGGTGACCACAAAACTAATTCAAACAAAACTCAAAATGGATCTATCGCTCCCCCGCTGGTATCGTGGACCGCATCCTATTCCTGATCCTGGTCAAACCTCTAATCCTCAATCTAATCTCTCTCAAATCAAATGAGAGTTAGAATCTCCATCGCCTCATATTATACCTGGTCCCGCTGGTATCGCACAGTCTGCCATGAGCTGGAAAAACTCCGAAAAAGCTCATGACTCCCAGGGACCCCCGATATCGACACAAGAGTACATAAGGAGAGCGATTGAAGAGACAGTGGAGGATAAAGATTTCCAACGCAGACCTTGGCTATCTGTAATGGAGTATCTCACTGCAGAGGGTACGTATTATCCGTTGAACATGATCAAGAAGAAATGCGTCAAATATGACAGGGTGGATCAAGTATAATATCAACATTAATTATAGTTACAATATATGTAAAGATAATTGATCGTTATATTTTTGTTCTATTGGGTTGTTGCTGTTATTAAGGAGAGCACACCAAATGGTTTGGGCGATCTTTGGGTGACTTTGAAGGTCAGAATATGAATTTAGCATGGGTGAAATATGTGATGAGTTACTAAAGCAGGGTTAAATTTATGCAGGATCCTATGGATACAATTGAAGCTTCCATTCATAAGAAAGTGCTTAAGGAGAGTTATTTTACAAGTGACATAAGTGTTGGTGTTGTTCTGATACTTAAGGAGGTATGAAGTATGAATTCATAAAAGTCAGTACACTTTTGAATCATCATTAATACCTCCATCTAAATGTTTGTTTTGTTGATCTATTAGGTTGTTGTCTATGCCATCTCACGATCAAAAAAAGTTCTTAACATTACACTTCCTAATGTTTCCAAGGTATTCCTTAAGGATAGTTAAGTTAATTTGATTAATGTAATATTTGGATTTATGTAATATTTCCTATGTGACCGGGATGTGATCACTGAATATTTGGATTTATGTAATATTTCCTATATAACCGGGATGTGGTCACTGAATATTTGGGTTTATTAATGTAGGATTTATGTATTTTTTCCTATGTGACCTGGATGTGGTCACTAAGTGTTTTGGATGATTAATGAAGTATTTGTTGGACATGTTATTTTTATCGAGTAAAAACCAATATTCTGCCATCATTTTTTCAAACGCTTAATAAAATAACATTCACATGTAAATAAATATATTACAAGTTCAATTAAAATAATAATACTTAATAATTTAAAGTAGTAAATATAAAAACTGCAAATAAAATAACATTCACGAATAGTTAAACATATTACAAGTTCAAATAAAATAACAGTCCGGATAGTTAAACATATTACAAGTTCAAATAAAATAACATTCACGAATAGTTAAACATATTACAAGTTCAAATAAAATAACATTCACGAATTGTTAAACATATTACAAGTACTAAATTCCACGACTTGAAAATAACAATTAATTATGCTCCCTAATAGTTGGACACCTTCTTTTAGTGTGACCTTCTCCCTTGCATATCCCGCAACGAAACTTCCTTTTCTCCACTTGCCAATCCATCCTATTTCTAATTCGCCTTGATTTAGGTCTTCCTTACTTCTTATCACGTCGATGCATAGGGTTAGGATAAAAACTTGGGACACGACCATCTACATCCCAATAAGCCTCGTCATGGATCTGACTAAAAGTGCCCATCCATGTATTGTAGTACGCCTCAAGACTATAAAAGGAATCAATAAAATTCAAACCATCGACATGTTGGGCTTTGAAGCATGCAAGAACATGCGAACAAGGGTAATGATATTGCACCCATTTGCCACAAGTGCATGTTCGAGGACCCAACTCCACGACTTGAACCCTTCCACCTCTTTCACCACGTTTTCCAGTTCTATCTTGATAAACTCCCATTGACGTACTGTTAAACCTTCTAACATGATGATAGCCAGCCTTCTTCAAGTTGAAGTCATATTTATTTTGAACCCTTTGACTGAACTGTAGCCTTGTATTTATGTTGCGGTTACCAGGTACCCCCCTAATGCCCTTATTGATCCTGAGAGTCTATTTTGAAAGTATTCCACACACCTATAGAACGAAGTCTCAACAATTGCTAAAAATAGGCATCCCCCGTGCTCCTTTCATGACACCATTAAAAACATCAGACAAATTGGTAGTCTTAATGCTGTACCTATATCCAGAATCATGCGCCAATGACTACTTTCTAGCATCCAACAACTCAAACCATTTAATTTCCTCGGGATTGATTATACGAATCTGAGCCATAAAATTTTTCATCTTCCTATCCTGGGTGGCGCTAGCAGCACGCCAAAAAATATCTTTTAAGCCTACACCCTTGTGAGTGTGAAGGAAATTTGCTCGCAAATGCAACATACACCACCTGTGCACAACAGTTTATGGCCATGAATTATCTCCAACCGTGGCAAGGATTCCACTATGGCGATCAGATATCAAACAAACTTCTCGACCCTTAATAACATGTTTGATAACAAGATGTAAGAACCAATACCAGTTTTCATGGTCCTCTTTTTCAAAAATATCAAAAGCAAGTGGAAGTACACTATCATTCGCATCAACACCCATAGAAATAAGTATTACCCCATTATATATTCCATGCAAGAAAGTGCCATCAACAGAAATGACAGAACGACAATGAAAGAATTCTTCCAAACAAGGGTCAAATGCCCAGAACACACGGTCAAACATACCTGATCATGAGGACGATTAGAATACTCCACAATGGTGCCAGGGTTCCACTTTTGAATAGCTTCTAACATACATGGCAACTTTTTGTAAGAGTCTTCCCAGTCCCCAAATGCTTGAGCGATGGCTTTTTTTTTTACCACACCATTCCTTCCGATATGAAATATCCTTATCGTGCATTGCTTTTATTGTTGCCTTAACAAGCGCAATCTTGTACTCAGGATCAACCTTGATGAATTCCATAAATTCTCGTCCTATAAACTGAGCATCTAAGTTGGGATGATCTTCGCTAACATCTGATGCCAAGCAAGAATGTGGAGCCTTGTACTTAGTTACTTCCCAGTACCCACCATTCTTCAGACTCACATTCACATAGAAAATGCAGGAAAACTCTATCACCAAACACTCAATAGTCCACTTTCGCATTGTGCTCCTTTTCACCCTGAACCGCAGTTTTTTTTTCATATGATACTTCTTTATTTCATACTGCACATCAATCTTCTTTGAGAAGCAAATACCTTTGGTGATTTCATCTCTCTCCGCATTCCATTCTAAAAATTTATATTCACTATTATCATAAATCTCTAATCCTTCCCCAATATCGCGGTAAAATTGATAGTCTCCTCTCTCATACAGTTGATTCTACGGCTCATTATAAGTAATCATGTGTGATCCCAAATCATCACCCTCATTGTCGGTAACATCAGTTAGACTCGTACAATCTTTATATCCAGAATCACCCTCTTCATTTACAAGCAAATCATCTTCATAATCTACATCATCATCTTCACGTTCCTCTACCTCTTCTTCCTCTCCCACTTCTATTTCATCTTCCTCTTCCACATGTGTTTCAAACTCATCAACATCTCTCTCAGGGTAGTAACCTGAAGAACCCATCTGAAAGTTATCCATGTCATGAAAATACTCATTTTGTATCGGCTCTTCTCATGTTTCAAACACATTAGAAGGTACATTATCAAAAAAAATTCATGACAACATACAACTGCAAGCTACTCATCCCACCTAATTGAGCAGAAACATCAAACATGACTTCCATACACATATTATCCTCGACTGGAAACGGAATGTAATTTGCAACCCCATATCCGACAAGATGAGGATATCTACAAATAACTTTCAACTTAACATTGGTTCGATCTACTCTAATTTTCTTATATAACTTCTTAATCAATTTTTTGTACCTCCATCGAGTTTTTGCTTTCAGTGCACATTTCGTCCCCTGTTCAAAATGACTACCTTCAAATGGGTGTTCATCATCTCCTCCCCAGTAGCACATGAAAATAAATGGAACACCACTTATATTTACTCCTAAACAAAAGAATTCGACTGTCAAAATCCTAATATATTAATAATGCATATACAAAAAATCTAATTAATAAATCTAAATTTAATTTACATTATACAAATTAAAACATATAAGAAAAGATTAAAATGTACCTTAAATGCTTTGATTGATTCACCAAATATCGTAGAGATTTCTAGCAATTTTTTTCAGCACTTAGACTGTAAATGGGTATAAAATGGAGAGAAGAGAGCTCAAAATAATGAAAGGGTGTGCGAAAGAAAATGGTTGGTGTTGTAGACACCCCATTTTGAATGTTAATTCATAATCACACTACTTTTGTGTCTCGCCTTTGATTTGGGTCGAAACTTGTTAAGTTTGACATGTTTCGTTGAGTTTCTGACTGACTCCGTTAGTCAGGGGCCAAAACGAACATTTAAACTTCTGCAGAGGGAAAATCGTGATTCAAACACGAGATGTCTCGTACGAGACATTGGTTTTCTCGTACGAGACATCCCCCTTGACAGTCGGGTTTCAGCAGTTTCCTTGTTGATGATCTCCACCCCGTTTCTTGGTAAACACTCATGCAATCCGGGAAAAACCTAATGAGCGATCCTAGAGTCCAAAAATACATCCTTAGAAATCAAGTATTTGATTCCCATCCAAAATTACCCCCTTGGCTTGATCTCTAGGTCAAGATATCCTATAAATATAGAGGTTCTTGAACTAATAAACCTAGAGAGACTGGTTATTCACCCAAAAACCAAGGAAAATCTGATCAAAAGGTCCTCATTATCAGCCTCTCTCCATCACCCACGAAATTCAAACCTTCATAACACCATTCAAGTCAAGATTTTTTGGATCGTCAAGGCCTTTAGTCAAGGCCATCCATAGGATACTCGAAGAGCGCTTAGGTAAATTCCTTTGTTTTCTATCTCCTCATCTTCTTCTTTTCTTTGAAGTAGTGTGATTCCATTAACAGGATCAGCCTAGAGCCTCTCCAATTCATGGAGATGGTCTCGAAGCATATGATCCGATATTCCAAATAAATAATAAATTATTTATTTGTTTGCCTTTCTTTTGTACATGAATGCATAATTTCAATGATAATGATGATGATTTCGTAAGCAAGACCGATCCTAGATCGGGTGGATTGGGTGCTCCTTGACCTTCCCAATCCATAACTTAACCCCCGAACTCAAGAATCTCACGGTCCATGTTCCGTTAAACATGGTGGCGACTCACAATAATCGAGCAACAATCCAGTCCTTGCAAACCGATCGGGGGAGTAAAAAGGGGTGCGCACTCACAGTGGCGACTCTGCTGGGGATGAGCATCATAAGCGGGTTAGACTTGTGTTGAAATCATTATCATTATTCTTGAAATTCTGCACTTTCTGTACTGTAATCTTGTAACGACCCCAAAAACCCGTCCCTATTTATTTTATATTTTTGGGGATTTTAATTTGACATTAGGTGTGCATTTTATGTGTTGCATCATATTTTATGATTTGCACATCTTACTTGATTATTCGTGTTAATTACTTAGTTAGTAATAATAATGATTAAGGAAGTTAATTGATTAAGTTGAAACTTTAGGGTCTTTTATGAAAATATAAGTTTAGGGGCTTAAGTGTTAAAAATGAAACTTGAGTGACCAAAATGTAGTTTTGGGATAAAAACCTTTATAAGTTATCCTCTTTCTCCCACTATGTACAAACCAACTCAGCAAACAAATTCTCTCGTTCTTTCCTAGGGTTAAGAAAGAAAAGGTAAGTTCAACCTATTTCGATTTAATTCTTTTTATTTACTTATCCGTTTTAAAATCTAATCATATAAAAATGATCAGGGCGTTGAATAGGTCATTTCTACCCGAACAAAACTTATTTCAGCGATACTTTTTCCCGAAATAGGTAAGTTACTAATTCCCCTTTAAATATTAAAATGGTCATATATGTTGATACTTGTACTTGTTAATTATGTGATTTGAATGATATTTGTGATACTTGTAATTTTGGGACAAAGTGAGTATTTGGTATGGTTGGTTTTGATGGGTTGAAAGGTTGAGTTGTGTAGCCAAGTTGTGTTATAAACGTTTAGTAATGTAAGTACTATACTTTTGGGACAGTGAAACGAAGGGAGTAAAATTAGCAAGTTTTGGGCCTGGTGGGTGTGTTGGGCAGCCGCCCAAATAGGGCGTGCGGCCGCACACTTATCTGGAAGGTTTTTGTCTTGGGGCAGAGTGTTTTGGGCGGCCGCACAGGCTGGTGTGGGCGACCGCCCAGGGTTGCTGAAAAATGGAGTTGTTCCATTTCAAGTGATTTAAAGTTCAAGCTTGGTCTAGGTCTTAGGTGATATCCCAGAGTACCTAGAGGGTTGTTGTGCAACACCCTAGTGTTTGAAATTGGTTCTCTTGTGAACAAATGTGTTATGGAATGTGAATAAGTGTTACATGGGGTATTGTTGAATATCTTTTGATGTGTGTTGGATTAGTTCATCTTTGTGATGTGTTTGACTTGATTCCCTACTTTGGAATCATTGCCCCCGGTTGTTGTTTAAGCAAGTATTCATTACTATGCTCGTTTGGAACTCCAGCTGGTACTTGTTGTAAAGTCGGGCAGTGGTAGGGATTATAATGGCACACGAGCCAAGTTCATTGTAAGGCTTCTACCATTGGTTTCCTATTTTTAACCCCCTTCCTTGGGCCACGGATTGGGTCTGGGCTAGATTTCCCTTGTGTGAGTTTAGTCACCGTTTGGGTTATGACTATGTGTCATTTCCCCCTCTTATTGTTGTTGTTCTTGTTGTTGTTGTTGTTGTTGTTGTTGTTTGGTTCATGAACCGGTTTCAGCCCTTTGGTGCTGCTCAGTTGATACCTCTCAGATGGTTATATGTTTGATTCGAGAACCTTGGCTCAGTATCCACGTATGAGTATTTATTTTTGCCTTATGTGTGGTATGATGAGTTGGTCGTTATTCCAACCGGTATGGGACGGTTGGCGATAGGGAGCCTCTCATGTTATGTGCTATGTGGATGTTTATTGACATTGTTCAATTTCGAGTATCATTTCAGCATGTAACGTAGTTGCATTTTAGTAGCTTACTGAGATTCATTCTCACCCTTACTTGTTTACTGTTTTAGATAAAGGAGAGCCCAGGGGATAGGTCACTGCACAAGGGAGGACGTCGAGGTGGTGATTTTGGGTAAGACATTTTTGGATATGTGTTATGTAAAGGCTACATTATGTAAATGTATAACCTTTTGGGTATTGTACCCGTGACTTCATCTTGTATAACTTATTTTTGGAACATGTTGGTGATTTGTAAATTTGTAAGTAAAGTGTGTAAGCCTTATGGCTAAGTACCTTGGATTATGAATGCTTGTTTGTGTGAAATGAAGTTAAGTTTCAAGTAAATGTGTTTTGGTTATATGAAACTTTTATGAAAGTACCTTTCGAAAAATTTTCCTAAAATGTTTTATGACGTTTTCCATGCGTGTCCCGAGCGTGTGGCAAAGTAGGACCACGGGTACGGGGCGCGACAAATCTGGTTCCAGATTGAGATGCCTCGTACGAGGGATCGTTGTCTCGTACGAGACATCTCAGTTTTGTCCGGCAGACTGTTTCTCCTGGTTTGAAAAAGGAATTTCGTTCGGTTCAAACACGTACACAGGGTTTCAGATCTGCTCTCCCCTCTGTTTCTGAGTCTTAGGACCCTCCTAACGATAAAGAAACTCCCCGTATATCATAAAGCTAACCTTGGTTTTGCGGAGTACTTGTTAACTTAAAAAAATTCTTGCTTTACTCTTGTTATGCTTTATGTGTGAACTACGACGGCCTAAGTTCCTCCACAAGAGGGAAACGTAGGCAACCACTTGGCCCGACCATTGCATGTTTTTGTTTTATTTCAAAAAAAACTTTATATTTTCTCTTTGACACCTAGAACTTGACTCTCACACACGTGCACGCATGTAGATTAATTGCACTGCATACCCTTTAACCCGGGTCCCAATCGGAGGACGGATATCGGTCAGCACACCCACTCTACGAGTGGCACTCGCCGGTCTCTCCAAAGATGGTGTACCCACTCTGTGACACGCTCTTAGACTGTGTTTATGGGGAGCCTTAGCCGTAAGCCCTTCATCAACCTCATGCATACATACTAGTTAATAAGACACTCCTCAAGACTGGTCAGTTCGATTCTTAGGGTTGTTTTAATCTTTGCCCAAGATAACGCTTCTCTTATAATCTATAATACTCCCTTCATGAATTCTTGACGAATGTCCCTTCGGTACAATTGTTGAACAAAGGATTGCGATGGTGAAATTGAGAATTTTTCTACGTGCATCGAGTCTAGTCTCTTTCACCACCAAGATCCTGCGTTTGACATTGTCCCTTTCGGTTGTCCCTTACTAGAATTCATAAGGCTTGTATTCATTAAAAGCGTTGTCTAACAAAGTGCAAAAAAACTACGGAATCACTTAGGTTTGGCTAATTGAATGGTGGATTCTGATGAGAATATGGGACCTTTGCCCAAATTGTCCGTTTGGGAGAGTGCAATGGAGGTGAAAAATAAAGGGCTCATATTCTAGGGTGACAGAATCCACTGTTCCAGGATGAACTAGATAGTAACCTCTCAAAATGGATTAAATCCATCCGACCAAATAGGATTAAAATCTGCAATCTGACTGTCAGGCTAGATGTCTCGTATGAGACATCTCCCCTTTTTTGTGATTCTGCCGTGTTGGTCAACTTAAACCTCATAAAAGCCGACTTGTTGGGACCCCAGCCTGGATTTGACACAGTTTCTGAACTCTAGGTCCGTCCGATCAGCAAGGTAGCTCCATACTCCCAACACAATCGCTTCGATAGTCTACATCCGTGATCCCACAAACAAGAGACTAGAAAAGGTTGAAGTAATGTCCGGTACCCCCATCACTGATTTGGAAACCGCTAAGACCGTCATTGCACGACTTGAGCAGCAAGTAAAAGAGCAAGCTGAAATTACTGCTCGTGAGAGTGATCGTCACGCCAAAGACATAGACTCCATCCTACAAGAGCTCCAAGAACTCAAAAGGAGTAATAAGAAGTCAAAATCCCCCTCCAAAGACGGGGAATCCCATGCTAAGAAAAAGAATAAAAGGGATGATGACTCCGACTCTGATTCGAATATATCCGACTCTTCATCCTCCTCTGATGAAGAGGATGCTAAGGCAAATGATAAGAAAAATAAAGCTAGTGATGACACCAACATCATCAACTTCACCACTGCCGAGTTTCTTGAAAAGAGGTTTGCGCATCTTGGTCTAGCAAAGGGCTCCATCGTTCCATTTGACCCCATTGCACTCCGCAAGTCAATCACTAAGCTACCGCAAAAGTTTCGCACTCCTGACATAGCCAAGTTCAATGAAACCACTTGTCCTCGTGTACATGTTGAAACCTACACTTGGGCCATGCTTCCGATGAAAGTAGATCACACTGTCTTAGCCCAAAGCTTTCCCCAAACTCTAGAGGGGGCAGCAAGGGATTGGTAAATGTCTCTCCCCTTAGCCACAAGGACCGATTGGGCTACCACATGTGAGGTCTTCCAAAGGCGTTTCAAAGACAATACTACTTACCATCCCACTAAAAGAGACCTCAAGAAAATCCAACAAGGGGCTAATAAGACATTCAGTGACTTTGTTAAAAGATGGAGAGCCAAGCTTACCGAGATTGTTAATAGGCCAACCACAGATGACCAAATACACATCTTCCTGAAGTCACTTTATGAGGACCGTCTTTCTGGTACTTTCTTCCCAAGCTTCTCTGAGCTTCATAAAGCCGGTCTTCGACTGGATGACATCTTCAAAACTAGGGAAGAGGTTAAGAAAGATAGTAGTTACCGCTACACTAACAAGGGCTCTACTATAAAAGACACATCCGTCAATGCTATTGCTTTCAATAACTAAGGGAGGAGAAACTATTCCTCTGTCCCTCCACCAAATAAAGCCAAGAACGGCCCTAAGAAAGAAAGAGTCTACAATAAACTAGAAGGTATCACTCAAGGCGAATTGTTTGATATACTTGTGGAAGCCGGAAAAGGTCACACCAAGGAAGCCTCCTACCACTCCAAGAGAACTCCTTGCAAATCATGCTCACCACCTCTACTGCAAGTTCCACCAGTTTAGTGGCCATGATACCAACTCTTGCAACCACCCTAAAGATGTGATTCAAGATCTCATAGACTCTAAGCAACTAGGGGTTCCTAATGTAGTGACAAACCCCCTCCCAACTGCGGAAGGAGGGATTAATGTAATAGAAATAGCTAGAAAGGAAGAGGAGACTACTCGCCTAGTCCCAAATGTGGGCGAGAGCACTCTAAAATTTAATAATGAAATTTCTTTCTGTTACATGTTGTCTTGGAATCAAGTACTAGATAGGAAGAATAATAAAGAAAAAGAAGATGTTAACTTACTCACCCGATCCGGTCGAGTCATAATCAACAAAGATCCAAGAATAGAAGAGCCATCATCTTCAAAAGAGCCCGAACCCGTTGAGCTTGACGATCCACTTCTTAAACAACTAAAGAAGACACAAGCCAACATTTCCATATGTGATCTCTTAGGCTCCTCTCACAAACATCGGATGATGATATCGAAAGCATTAGCCCAAGTCGAAGTGCCCAAAGAAATAACTCCCGAAGAGTTAACGCAAATGGTAGGCCAAATCCAATTTGGCAATGTGATCACATTTACCGACTTAGATCTACCAAAATATGGTGGAGGGCACACGGAGGCTCTTTACATAACCGCGAAAGTCAAGGGGCATCGAATCCCCAGAATCCTAGTAGACAATGGATCTGCCATAAACGTCTTACCAAAGAAAGTCATGGTAACGCTTGGCCTTACCTCAAGAGAGCTAAAACCATAAACTCTTACCGTACGAGGGTTTGATTGCACCGCACGTTGACCTATAGGGGCGATGACTCTAACGGTTGTAGTCGGAGAGATAACTACAAAAGCGGAATTCCAAGTCATTAACATCCCCTCTTCTTTCAACCTTCTTCTGGGACGTCCGTGGTGTAGACACCCCGCCTTGGACCTCTCATGTACAGATTGCATACATAGTATTTTTATTTAACTTGTTTTTGTTAATTTATGTTACTTCAGTTAAGTTCCTAACTGATTCCGTTAGTTTTGGGCTAAACTGCATAACAGATTTAATGTTTAGGGTCATTCTGTCGTTTTTACCCGCGGGCGCATCCGGCACTGCTAGTGGGCTGCGTGCGCCTCTCGCGACCAAAGCAGGAAGCGCGCACTTCCCACTTTGGCAGTAACGGATTGCACCTTATTTGCCTCCTTTTTCTTGATCACAAAAACATCTTTTTACCTCCACATTCATTGAGTCAAAAAAATGAAGATGCAAAAGAGATGCCCACTAGATTGAAAACCCGAAAGGGCGGTCTAGGTAAAACAAAAAAGGTGCGTCATATAAAAAATGAGAGAGTGAGAGAGAGAAGGGAAAGAGAAATGGAGATCCCCGGCCTCTAAAGAAGATAAGTTCTACATTAAATCTCCTCAGCAAGTCAATTCACCACCGAGTCAACTTTAGAATTGCAAAAGGCTCGACAAGATACGGCACAATCAAAGGTTGTCTTGGGTTATTGGCATAAGAGAGATTGTTCTTGCAATGTGCATTTTTGGGGCTCATGTGAAAGAAGGTCGGTCCGAGAATGACCTCATGATTGATATGGGGTACGAGGTTGCACAAATAGTCCCCAGTGAGTCAATTGGTTTAGGCAGCAAATGGCAAGAACGTGTGACTCAGTTTTCAAGCTTCTCCAAGCATATGCCCCTACAGTATGTCGAAAGGCTTCCCGAGAAATGGAGTAGATCTTCCATGTCCTCTTATGTTTGTTCCCCCACACGAGGACGAGTCTCTTGCTCGACAGATGATGACGACCTAGGGGCTATATGACTCAAGAACGAGAGCTTCTTTTTCTTCATTTGACAGTTATTGAGCCCTAGGGGCTACGCTCAAGAAAGATATGTGAGACTATCCTCAAAGTCTCTCAAGAAGAACGCCGAAAAGTTTTCTTGTCATGTGTGCTCGTGCCTACTCTCCCAATCAAGGATAGGCCTTTATTGCTCTACTTACAATCGATGATGACATTCTAGGGGCTAGAATCAAGTTTGAAAGGCTCCCTCAGCAAAAATGCAATTCACTTCACCGACCCCAACGGTGACTCTAGCAAAGTCATATGCAACATTTGAAGCTTCCTCTATCAAATTGGCACAGAAAGTCTTTTCAAGGGACTTCGCAATCCACAATCTTTTGGGCTACGGCATTACAGTAATTCGAGCAAAGGGAAATATTGGGGCTTCGCAATTGACAATCTTTTTGGGGGATGATACCCGAGCAATGCAATTTGGGAGTAGTCTTATGGCTTCATGAAAGCGATCAAGCTTCAAGGGTCTCTCAGCAATTCACGTCAAAGGTCTTTTGGTTTGAATGAAGGGCTCCGATGTTATGAATGAATTTGATGATTCTTGTTAGAACTTACAATGAGATTACGAAGGAAGTCTTAGAGAAAAGGAAAAAGATTCAATATGCTAAACTCTATCAAAACAGGGTTACAACGGGAAATGCCTTGGCCAATCCCAATGTTTCCGCAATTCAACACCCCCTTCTCCAAGATCAAAATCAAAAAGTACGGCTTTTGAGCTTCAAGCACTAGTTGCATCTGAAGATCCGTATTTAGCTCAACTCAAGAAGACTCAAGCAAGCATACTCATTTGGGACCTTATAACACCAAGACCTTACCATCCGTGATCTCGATGGCACCACAAGACATTACTGCATTTGGGTACTGACCACAATGAGGCCATTCATATCCCCAGTAAGAGCAAGAAGGAGATCTCTATCAAGAATTCTACCCGATAGTGCATCCTCTCTCAATGCCGAGCCGATTCCAAGATAATTTGGGGCTTTACATCGAAAGGTATTCACAATCCACCATCTCCAAGCTCGCAAACAACAAGTACATGACATTTGGGGCTTAGCAATCTCTCGAAGCTTGGTATCAATAATATTCTCTTGGGGCTTACTCACGCCAACAACAAAAGGCGATTTACTCGAATAGGCCAAGAGCTGATTTATCTTGGGGCTATGCCAGTCACTCAAAGTTTGGCATCAAAGGCATCCTAGGGGCTTTACAATCAGCAACTCCTTGGTATCTCGGCATCGAAGTCTTTGAAGCCCCACAATCGACAAATCTCTTGGGGCTAGACATCAATCTTCGTTGGGCACAACATCGATAACAGAATTCAAGCGAGGCAATCCGGACATTGACCGAACATGATTTGATCTTGGGTTGGCTTTACAAACACACAATGGTTAAAATGGTTCACCCACGAACTAAAAAAAAAAAACGACAAAAGATTTTTTTTTTTTTTTTTTTTTTTCTTTTTCTTACTTGCGTAAAAGTATGTGTTTTATTTTACTTTGCTCCTAGCTTCTTCCCCAGCATTCTCCATCATCCTTGAACTACGCTGGTCTGATTCCTTTTAAGGGATACGTAGGCAGCCTTTTGGCACGACCAACCCATCATCCAGAAAGTCATCTCACCGACACTCCATTAAAGTACAAGCGACTCATCTTCATCAAAAGTGTCAACATCCTTCATCAAAGTCACGGCATCAGAAATCCATCCACAATCAATCAGCCATAGTAAGTGAAGGTATGAACATCATCCATCAAAGCTCCTTTCAAATCACATCGCACACAAAAGGCAATTTCTCCATCTTTGCAAAATCTCTCTCTCAAGCAATCTCTGCTTTTCAAATCACATTTCACACCACAAGTACAATTTCACACTTCACACATCTCACACAAGCACATATATCTGCAAAGCACACGCATAATAGGTACAAGCACACAGCTCTCCCTCTAGTCCCTTATACGGACTCTAAATATTGGCCACGGTGGGCCGATTTCTATCACCGCATCAGCAGGAAGACTCTCGAGTCCCTCTAGTCCCTTATAAGGACTTTAAATATTGGCCACGGTAGGCCAATTTCTATCACCGCATAAGCAGGCAGACTCTCAAGTCCCTCTAGTCCCTTATCCAGACTTTAAATATTGACCATGGTGGGCCAATTTCTATCACCGCATCAGCAGGTAGACTCTCGAGTCCCTCTAGTCCCTTATATGGACTCTAAATATTGACCACGGTGGGCCGATTTCTATCACCGCATCAGCAGGCAGACTCTCGAGTCCCTCTAGTCCCTTATACGGACTTTAAATATTGGCCACGGTAGGCCGATTTCTATCACCGTATCAGCAAGCAGACTCTCGAGTCCCACTAGTACCTTATACGGACTTTAAATA
This sequence comes from Campanula takesimana, assembly GCA_026119855.1. Lineage (NCBI taxonomy): Eukaryota > Viridiplantae > Streptophyta > Magnoliopsida > Asterales > Campanulaceae > Campanula > Campanula takesimana. The sequence continues at coordinate 682,639 of JAOWBW010000603.1, read as the reverse complement.
TTGGCCACGGTGGGCTAATTTCTATTACCGCATCAGAAGGCAGACTCTCGAGTTCCTCTAGTCCCTTATATGGACTTTAAATATTGGCCACGGTGGGCTGATTTCTATCACCGCATCAGCAGGCAGACTCTCGAGTCCCTCTAGTCCCTTATACAGACTTTAAATATTGGCCACGGTAAGCCGATTTCTATCACCGCACTCTTTTATCAGTAGGCAGACTCTCGAGTCCCTCCATTCCCTTATATGGACTCTAAATATTGTCCACGGTGGGCCGATTTCGATCACCGCACTCTTTTTACCAGCAGGCAGACTCTCGAGTCCCTCTAGTCCTTTATACGGACTTTAAATATTGGCCATAGTGGGCCGATTTCATGCCACCACACCCTTTCTATCAGTAAAATTCTCTCACACAGGGAGTGCACCTTTATCTCTTGTAATTTCAAAGTTCTTGTTTTTATCGAGTCTTTGCTTTTTCTTGGTGATCTCCTCGGCGGATGTTTTGTTCTTTCGTCGACGTGTTTTGCTTTACAATCCACGTCACCGAGGGGCTCTGTTGACACCCCGCCTTGGACCTCTCATGTCCCGATTGCATACATAGTAATTTTATTTAACTTGTTTTTGTTAATTTTTGTTACTTCGGTTAAGTTCCTAACTGATTCCGTTAGTTTTGGACTAAACTACATAACAAAGTTAACTTTTTAGGGTCATTCTGTCATTTTTACCCACGGGCGCATCCGGCACTGCTAATGGGCTGTCCGCGCCTCTCGCGACCAATGCAGGAAGCGTGCGCTTCCCACTTTGGCAGTAATGGATTGCACCTTATTTCCCTCCTTTTTCTTGATCACAAAAACATCTTTTTACCTCCACATTCATCCCCCCTAGTTTTGTAACCTATAATCCCATTATTCTAGCCTTTTCTTTAAAACAAAATATTTCTTTTATTCATTATTTGATTTTCTCTTTATTATTTGATTTTATTTATTTTCTTATTGGTTGAAGAGCCATCTTTTCCTCTCTTTTCTACCTATAAAACCCCTCTCTTTTTGCCTTAGAAAAGGACTGGAACCAACTTCATCTTTTCTACAAAAACTATACACAAGTTCTTTGACCCAAGAACTTTCTCTACACTTACACTATACATAATTCTCCCAAGAATTCTTCCTACAAGATTTCTAGCAACAAAACTCTACCAAAACTCTTCTCAAGTGAAAGTTTGAAGTTCTCCTTTTAAGGTACTAGTTTTATTCTCTTATTTTATTTGTGTCTTTTTAATGTATGCAATCCCCATCAATTGGGACATGACTAAATGACCACTTTACTACATTAAAGTTGGTTAAGGTTATCTCCCTACATTTCATTCTCTAGTTTAATTTACCATTCTTCTCTTAATGTAATCTTTAGCATAAATTAATATATAAAATAATTCTCTTTTATTTCTCTTTGCACTTCCCTCTTTTCTTTTCATTGTAATTGTTAGAATTTTTATATTAATAAATTGAAGGACTTTTTAGCATTAGAACACCAATAGTAGCAAGACCGGCTTAAACTGGGCGGAGTGGGTGTTTATGTACTTCCCACTCCGTCACCTAACCCCCGAACCTCTTAACAAGAATCTCTGTTTTCGTATCAAACCGTAGGCTAATTATTAGGTTTTTCTTATGTTCCCTCAACAACATAGGTGGCGACTCTACAATTAAAACAAGTTAGACATCCTAGGATCCTTCCACTGCTCTAGCCAAGTAGTGGGTTTTCCCGGGGTATCTACAAGTGGTTACATCAAATGGGAGGAGTACCATCAACTCTCCATCAGTGTGTCAAGTTTAAGCACAACGACATGATAGTCACTGTACTTGGGGAACTAATAACCACTAGCCCGATCTTAGAAATTCTGCATGAGGCAGCTGACCACCTCTTCAATGGATTTGAAATCCAAAATCAAAGTAGCGTAGAGATGGTAGAAGTGCACAATGAGAATGACTACTCTAAAGCCATTCCATTCTCCGGAACACGCCCAGTACTTAACATGATGCTAAAAGAAGGATACTTCCCCGGTCTTGGACTTGGCAAGAATTTACAAGGGATAAAAGAACCACCACCTGTCATTCTGTACCCACCTGAATATGGCCTAGGGTATGAGTCACCACTTAAAAGCGTCCCTAAAGAAGAAAGGGACTGGACTTCATACATAGTGCCAATCGCACCACCCTATCGAAGGACTCTAAATGGGTACTTTGTGCGCGAGGGAAAAACTTGCCATACCTCATGTTCCCTGAACCATGGATTGACCATAGGGGGAAGCGCCAACTAGGCTTTGATATTTTCAGTGATTATGATCCATACTCACTTGAGACAGAACCGATTCAATTCTCGTGGCTACCTCGAGAATTAGGGGGTACCAAGGACGAAGCGTTCAGTGAATTCATGGATGTGTTTGCATGGTCCTACAAAGATGTGCCGGGGATATCTAATTCGATTGTTGAGCATAAGATACCGCTGCTTCCCGATTCGAAGCCAGTCAAGCAGAAACTCCGCAGAATTAAGCCAGAATGGTTGGTACAAGTCAAGTAAGCGATAGAGAAACTCTTGAGTGTTGGGTTCATCAAAGTGAGAGAGTATCCAACCTGGTAGGCTAATAATGTGCAGGTTTCCAAGGTTAACGGAAAGGTCCGTGTCTACGTAGATTTCTGTTACCTCAACAGAGCATCTCCGAAAGATGATTTTTCTCTCCTTAACATAGACATGCTCATTGACAATACCGCAAAGTATGAAGTCTGTTCATTCGTAGACGGATTCGTAGGGTACAACCAGATCCTCATGGACGAGGAGGACCAGCATAAAACAGCGTTTACCACACCCTGGGGGACGTTCTGTTATACAGTCATGCCATTCGGACTCAAGAATGCCGGAGCCACTTATCAGAGAGCTGTAACTGCGTTGTTCCATGACATGATACATAAAGAGATGGAAGTGTAAGTTGATGATATGATCATACACTCTAAAGGCTCCTATGGGAAGCAGTTCATCAACCTCATAAAGTTCTTTGAAAGGTTGAGACACTACATGATGAGACTTAATCCGGCCAAGTGCACATTTGGGGTAGTAAAAGGAAAAGTCATTAGGTACATGGTCACCGAACGTGGTATAGAAAAAGATCCTGCTAAGATCAAAGCCATCATTGACATGCCTCCACCTAAGACGCATAAAAAAGTAAAGGGATTCATGGGTCGCCTTCAGTACATTAGTCGTTTCATCAATCAACTTATGACGATGTGCGAGCCCATTTTTAAACTCCTCAAGAAGAATTCATCCCTAGAATGGACCGAAGAGTGCCAAGATGCCTTCGAAAAAGTCAAAGAATACTTGGTTAATCCGCCAGTATTGTTCCCACCATGTAAAGAGAAACCGTTGACCTTGTACCTCACAGTCAATAACACTGCACTAGGGGCTTTGCTAGCACAAGAGCAACCCAACTCGAGAAAAGAGAATGCCGTTTACTTTATCAGCCGTCGCTTTCAAGGGGCTGAATTGAACTACTCCGCGTTAGAAAAGTCGTGTGCTGCACTGGTATGGGTAGCTGAGAGACTAAATCCATACATGGAAGCATTTCCCGTACAACTGATTGCCCGAATGGACCCAATGAAGTACATCTTCGAGAAGTCGCATGTCTCCTCTAGAATAGCCAAGTGGTACTTTATGCTCGTGGGGTATGATATCACTTACATCACACAGAAATCCGTAAGAGGAAGAGTCTTTGCTGATCATTTAGCTGAATTTCCATATGATGAAGCGAAGGGGGAAGACCCGCGATTCCCTGATGAGGACATCATGGCAATAGCAGAAAATAAGTGGCAATTATTTTTCGATGGCGCAGCCAATAAACGGGGATATGGTATTGGCATGTTACTAGTAGATCCCTCAGATCTCTACACTCCACTCGCAATTCACCTTGATTTCGTGGCCACTAACAACATTGCTAAGTACGAAGCTTGCATAGCGGGGCTTGAAGCAGCCTTAGAAAGAAATGTGACTGAATTAGAGGTGTACGGGGATTCACAACTCATAATCTATCAGTCACTCAAGAAGTGGAGGGTACAAGATCCTACACTCCAAAAATATAACGACCATCTCCAAGACTTGGTCAAGCAATTCAAAGAGGTCACTTTATACTATCTTCCTAGAGATAAGAACCGCTTAGTAGATTCGCTAGCTATGTTAGCATCACTTGTGGAGATTCCCGAATAGACTGAAGTCAAAATATTCAAAGTCGCGAGACGAACGACTCCTGCTTATCACTCAATCATAGACTTGCATGACTGAAAAGAGGCGTGTGACTCTGTTTCCGTAAATGCCTTGGACGATAAACCATGGTACTATGACGTATGGTGTTTCCTCCTAGACGGAACATTCCCATTAGACACATCACCCAAAACAAAGATAACTCTCGAACGGTTCGCTGCCCAATTCGTTATTATCGGTGATGACCTCTACAAGAAACATCACAAGCAGTGTCTACTCTGTGCTGATGAGCACGAAGCCATAGAAATCATGGACCAAGTCCATCAAAGAGTCTGTGGAACCCACATGAATGGCAACATACTAGCGAAGAAAGTTATTCGACTAGGGTACTATTGGGCTACAATGGAAGCCGACTGCACCGAGATGGTTAAGAAATGCCACAAGTGTCAGATACATGCTGATTTAAAACACGCACCACCGTCCATGTTATACCCCATGACATCCCCTTGGCTATATTCTACATGGGGAATAGACGTTATCGGCAAAGTCTCACCGATAGGTCACAATGGGCACTCGTTCGTACTAGTCGCCGTAGACTACTTCACCAAGTGGATCAAGGTTCAATCCTACAAAGTCTTAAATGCCAAAAAGGTGGCTGAGTTCATTAAGACCAACATCATATGTCGATATGGGGTACCTCATGAGATGATATTCGACAATGGCACGCACTTTGAGAAAGAATGTGACCAATTACTTGCAGAGTACAAGATAGAAAGGCATCAGTCGTCACCGTACCGACCATAGACCAATGGAGAAGTCGACGCTGCTAACAAAACCATAGAGACCATTATCAAAAAAATGGCTAAGACTGGCAGAGACTAGCCCGAGAAGTTACCTTTCGCATTCTGGGGCTATCGTACTTCAATCCTTACTGCCACCCGTGAAACTCCATACGCCCTAGCCTATGGGATGGAAGCAGTGTTACCAATCAAATTAGAAGTGCCATCGTTAAGGGTTCTCCTAGAAAACCAAGTTAATGAAGTCTCATGGTTGAACAACCATTACGAACAACTAGCCCTGCTAGATGTACGACAACTTCGAGCCACCAAGCATATCCAAGCATATCAGCGGAGAATGGCCCGAGCATTCAATAAGAAAGTCAAATCTAGAAACATCAAAGAAGGGGACCTTGTCCTACACGAACATCGTCCCGGACCATTCAATCCTATGGGAAAGTGGGGACTACAATGGATAGGCCCTTACATAGTCAAGAAGATCTTCTCCGGAGGAGCGGTACAACTCGCAGACCTAGATGGAGATCACCTGCCGAAGCCCGTCAACATGGACAAGCTGAAGAAGTACTATTCATAGCTCTGTCCCCTATTTCAAAAAAAAGGAACGAGAAAAGAAGCCCGCTATATTAAAAACCTGAAAGGGCGGTTTAGGCAAAAATCAGGGTGTGCATTAAAAAAATATTAGGTTACAGTCTCGTACGAGACACCTATGTCTCGTACGAGACATGTCAAGCAGTTAGCATACATACTTTCTCTTTCTTGAACAAGAACAACGATGACCTGAGCTCCTTATTTAATTGATGTAAAAGGAGAACGTAGGTAGCCTTTTGGTCTGGTCTATTCAATAAATAAAATCAATATCTTGTTCTCTTATTAACTGAATGCATTTAAAGAAATCAATAGGAAAATTTCTAACATGAATACCAACTTGCAAAAGAAAATAAATAAAATACTAAGAATCTAAACATTGGTCTATCTATAGCAATCTTTCGATACTCCTAGAAATCTATTTCTTCCTTAAATTAGTAGGGGCTTGATCACGATCCGTCTTGTCATCCCTCTTCCTCTTGAACCAAGGTATCTCGTAACCGGGAGGAACATCAAGTCTACTTAACTCTGAGGGAGTTAATCTGGTGAACACATGAGGCCTGTCAAGAGCTTGAAATTTGCTGGGAAGTCCATTCGCCCTCTTCTCGTAAAAGTCACTATCCAAAAAGTCTTGAGTGGCATCTACACTGATATTAGAAGGATCCTCCTTAGCTTCCTTCTTCCTCAAATTCAAGCTAGGCACAAATTGGTCCCCCAACAGAGAACGGCGGATCTCATCAATACCCTCAACATCGGGACTGAGTTCTTGGAGGAACCAATCCAAATATTTATCTGATAAATAAATGCTCCCTCCATCATGATGAAGATTGGTACAACGGTCCATAGTGGTGCCTTTCCCCCAAGCATGAGCCAAGTTCGTAGAGAACTATGAGTCCATGAAAGAAATATCTTGAGGCTGTCCCCCTAACACAAAAGTGTCATGCTGCTGACCGAACTGTCGTATCACCCTTCGAGCAAAGTAAAAAGAGGAATCTCTCAAACCCGGAAGGACGACCCTGTCGTATCGAATGGTATTAGCCACAAACCTCCTCACCTTCCAAAAGGATGGACACCAAGTAGTATCACCAGTCTCCGCTTTCACAAAAAGATGAGCCCACTCCTCAATGCTTAGACCTGTTACCAATAACCTTCGCCTATGGAAAGTATAAGGAGAATACTCAATCAAGGCCATGAAGGGTCTCCCCTAAGATAAGAGGAACTACGTTGAAAGCCTATCCTCTAGCTTGCAAAACAATGTCTACAAGCTCAGTGTCCGCCACGCCACACTTGCTCATAAAAAGCACGCTTCGGAACAAGCACAATGCCAAGAGGCAACACTGGGAATCCACACCATGGGTATGTGTCACGTGACCCCTAAATCTCTTAGGCAAAGCGTGGAGATCAACATAGCGGTTATGAATGTAACTTTTCGCCTCAGGAAGGCCTATGCTCAATAAATCCTTAAGAGATTCTTCCGGTACCTTGTCATACTTAGGAACCGCAATCACCCTGGTCAATGGCATATCCAGGATAGCCGCCATCTCCTCTACAGTAGGGACCATCTCATTAAGTGAAAGGTTGAAGAGATGAGTCGAAGGATCCCAGAAGCGTGCAACTCCCTTTAAAAGGTCCCAGTCCGGTTTTAGGTTCTTCAAGGTGAAAAGAATCATAAAACCAAACATCTCTATGAATCTCTCTTGGCGAGCCTTTTCAAACGAGCGAAAGAACATTGCTAAGTCATTCTTGTAGCGTTCCACCAATTCCGAGTCTAGGGAGAATTCATCAACAATTATGGATGAAGGGATGGACTTGCTTGGGGCCATTGGGAGCAAAAGGTTGAGAATTTTACTCCAAAAGAGAAGTTCCCAGAACTGATTTAAGGCTACATGGTATTCTAGGACGGACTAGAGGTGTTTATATACAAGTTCAGACACCAAATCCTCAAGGAAAAAGGAGAAACAATCGTAGATTCCAAGGATGTCTCGTACGAGGCATCTCCCAGTTCAGACAGCAAACACTCTGCTCAGATTTAGGTTGCCCGATAAGTCAAAACATGTCTCAATCACCTTAGAAACTGACTCGAAATAGTTCATACATCATATACAAATGACCCAACATGAATCCATCTCATAAAAAGAACCCTCAGTTGACCCACCGGATGTGAATCAATCTATTATACAGTCAGAAATAAAAACTAAAATTAACAAAAGTATTGTGTGTTAGAGTTAGGAATTAACTGTTGCATAGGTACAAACCAAAGTGAAAGAAAAATTGTCTTCGCCTACGCCGAGGCAATTAATACATCATCAACAAAAATAGGGAATGGGGTATCCTATCGACTCGGGCATCAAAAGGAAGGAGACGTCGCCACTACCACGTAATCACTCATCATTCCGAGGTCTCTTCCTGCAAGAAGCCGACTCTTTTGTCTGGCGAGCCAATCGACCTAAGAGCTCCACTGTCTCTCTCTTCACCCTCTTAGCATAGGCCATAAACTGGGCAAGCCGTCCTGCGACCTCTCTATACTCAGTAATGGGCACCTGTTGAAAGAAACAAATAGAGATGTCAAAAATCTTCAGATAAAAGATAAACAGAAAAATGAAATGGTGGAATGACGAAAATGGCAAAAGAAGAATCATAAATGTTGGGTTTCGATCAAACATGCGCAGCGGAATTTAGCATTTAAAATTTTGAAACCCAAAGCCCATAGATCCGTTCATATGATTAAATCAAATACAATAACATGAATATAGGATAAAACTAACCCTTGATGGCTATTAAATTTCTCTTGGTCTTTGGTGGAGATTTAAAGACTTGATCACGATCACAAAGCTTGAACACGAACTTTGAAGATGATGATTTTCACCCTCTAGCGGTATCCACAATTCGAACGAATATCAAAGGAGCTTCTTTGATCTTGGTTGCTAGACCAAATTGTGAAACACCTTTTCACAATCAAAAGAACTATATGGAATTTATTTTGTGTATTATTTTGTTCTTCAACCAAGAATGTCTTGGAACAAAATAAACCCTCTCTCAAACTCTTTGAGACTCACAAAATCATTAGCCTAGAGTGCTGGCCGAATTTGGTCTTTTATACACAAGTATGACCTATTCCAAATAGGAAACTTGTGTCAAAATCCGTTCAAAATTCGTTTCCTAATCAAATTAGGAATCTGCCACCCGACAGTACTGTGCGACCGCCCAAAAATCTCTGTGCGGTCGCACAACTATCTGAAATAAAACAGGTACAAAAATTGGGCTAAGTGTGCGGCCGCCCAGTCCATACTGTGCGATCGCCCACTTCCCCAGAATTTCCAAAATTCCAATATAGTCCTTTTAAAGATTCGTTTTATTGTGTGTGACCCTCTAGGATTATACTAAGTTGGCAATGGGTTCAAACATGAAACCATAAGATATGATTAGGTTCTAGCAAACCGTCATACCTACCCAATTAGTATAACTAGATACAAGTTCGCATTCCTCTTAGAATATGTCATAATCCTTTTGTCCACGATATCATTGAACACAAGTCATGGTCAAAGAGTCAACTTGTTTTGTTCAATACTTTCTCGATTCCGAATATGTTGATAATCCAAATGTCATTGATCCAATCAATTCATTTGAGTCCGGCCGAACATTTCATCAACATCATTCCTACGAGATGCCCAAGCTTGATATCTCTCGAAGAGGGACAAATCCATTTAGCTTATTATTCTTCCCTACGTGAATCCGACTATGCCAATCATACCCTTTATAACCACTCGGTTAAAAGTAGCGTTTGAATATGTCAAACATAATGTTCATCAAGTGGAAGACTATAATAACTTCATGTCTAAGGATTCAAATAATATAACTAATATGAGATATATGTACGACATAGACCATGACATAAATCTTATAGAGCGGGTCATGTCCAGTACCTTGTTCCAAACAATTACCCATAAATCTAACATGATCATTTAGCCTTTATACTAGTGCTTAACAAGTACTAGGGACGGAGATTATTATAAGTAAACATGAGCAACAATAATAACCAAAACATCTCTTTATTGATATGAAATAAATGATAACAATTACAACGTTTATTAAACGTGCCTAGGGCACCACTACCAACAATCTCCCACTTGCCCTAGGCCCAATCTCCCATGTATCTAATACCCATGGACCTAACATGACCATCATGTTTAGCTTGTGGAAGTCCCTTTGTTAGCGGGTCCGCAACATTGTCATCAGTAGGTACTCTGCATATATTTACGTCTCCCCTATCAACGATCTCTCGAATGATATGAAAACGCCTAAGTATGTGTTTGGATTTCTGATGTGCTCTTGGTTCCTTTGCTTGAGCAATAGCACCATTATTATCGCAATAAAGGTCTATTGGATTAGCAATACTAGGGACCACTTCAAGTTCAGTTATGAACTTCTTAATCCAAACAGCTTCCTTTGCAGCATCCGATGCAGCAATATACTCAGCTTCTGTTGTAGAATCAGCGGTTGTACTTTGCTTGGAACTCTTCCAGCTTACAGCTCCACCATTTAACATAAACACAAATCCCGATTGCGATCGGCTATCATTTTGTCGGTTTGGAAGCTTGCATCCGTGTAAGCATTTACAACGAGATCATCTTCCATTCCTCCATAGACCAAAAACGAGTCTTTAGTTCTTCTCAAGTACTTAAGAATCGCTTTTACAGCTATCCAGTGATTTTGCCAGGGTCGGATTGGTATCTACTTGTCATGCTCAAAGCATAAGACACATCCGGCCTAGTACAAATCATGGCATACATGATGTACCCAATTGCCGAAGCATATGGAACATCATTCATTTTCTCACGCTCATCGTTTGTCTTAGGACATTGAGTCTTGCTTAGAGAAACTCCATGTAACACGGGCAAGGTGCCTCTCTTAGAATTTTCCATACGGAATCTTCTAATGATCTTGTCAATGTATGTACTTTGGCTTAAACCAAGTAGCCTCCTTGATCTATCTCTATAGATCTTAATGCCAAGAATATATGCGGCTTCACCCATATCTTTCATTGCGAAGCACTTTCCTAACCAAGTCTTCACAGACTGAAGTGTAGGAATGTCGTTTCCAATGAGCAATATGTCATCCACGTATAAAATAAGGAATAGCACTATGCTCCCACTAATTTTCTTGTATACACAAGGCTCATCTTCGTTCTTGATGAAACCAAACTCTTTGACCGATTCAAAAAAACGGAGATTCCAACTCCTAGAAGCTTGCTTCAATCCATAGATGGATCTCTGCAACTTGCATACCTTAGAATCTTGTTCAAAACCTTCTTGTTGTGTCATATACACATCCTCTTGGAGTTTTCCATTCAGGAAAGCGGTTTTGACGTCCATCTGCCATATTTCATAGTCATGATATGCGGCAATGGCAAGCAAAATTCTTATAGACTTGATCATTGCTACGGGTGAAAAGGTCTCATCATAGTCAATACCATGAACTTGCCTATAACCTTTCGCTACAAGTCTAGCTTTGTAAGTATGCACCTTCCCATCCATGTCAGTCTTCTTCTTGAAGACCCATTTGCATCCTATGGTTTTTACACCTTCGGGTGCATCAATCAAATTCCAAACTTGATTGTCTTGCATGGATTGCAATTCGGATTCCATGGCTCCAAGCCACTTGTCCGAATCAGGAGAAGACATCGCCTCTTGGTAGGTTGACGGTTCATCATTCTCAATGATTTCTACCTCATTACTATCCGTTACGAGAAATCCATATCTCTCGGGCTCGGATCGTAACCTACTAGATCTGCGAGTTGCTTGTGTATTTTGAACAGGTTCCACAACTCCTTGTGGTTCTTGTTCTTGTTCGACTATTGGTTCAATGTTATTTTCTGGGTCTCGAATTTCTTCAAGATTTATTTTACTCCCACTGATTTCTTTGGAGAGAAACTCTTTCTCTAGAAAGACACCAGTTCGGGCAACAAACACTTTGTTGTCCTCTCGGTTGTAAAAGTAATATCCTTTAGTTTCCTTAGGATATCCCACGAAAATACATTTATCAGATTTGTGTTCTAGTATGTTAGAGATAAGTCTCTTGACATAAACTTCGCAACCCCAAATCCTCATGAAAGATAAACTAGGTTTCTTTCCACTCCACATCTCATATGGAGTCTTTGGAACCGATTTAGTTGGAACTTGATTTAGTGTGAAAGCAGCGGTTTCTAGGGCGTAACCCCAAAAGGATATTGGAAGATCAACTTGACTCATCATTGATCGAACCATGTCTAACAAAGTCCAATTTCTCCTCTCAGACACACCATTCCATTGTGGTGTTCCGGGCGGAGTCAATTGTGAAACTATTCCACAATTCTTTAGATGATCATCAAATTCTTGACTTAAGTATTCACCACCTCGATCTGATCGAAGTGCCTTTATACTTTTGCCAAGTTGTTTTTCTACTTCATTTTGAAATATTCTAAATATCTCAAATGCTTCACTTTTATGTTTCATTAGGTAAACATACCCAAATCTACTATAATCATCAGTGAAGGTTATGAAGTATTGAAATCCTCCCCTAGCATTGCTACTTAATGGTCCGCATACATCGGAATGTATCAACCCCAATAAGTCGCTTGCCCTTTCACCCAACTTGGTAAAAGGTGTCTTAGTCATTTTTCCAAGAAGACACGACTCACAAGTATCATACGACTCTAAGTCACATGAACCCAAAAGTCCGTCCCCATGGAGTTTTGAGATACGCTTCTCATTAATATGACCAAGACGGCAATGCCACAAATAAGTATGATTTACATCATTAGGTTTAGATTTCTTATTTACATGATAGACATTATTTTCATTCTTGACATCCAAGATATAAAGGCCATTAAATGAATTAGCAATACCATAAAGCACATCATTTAAATAAATAGAAAATTTCTTATTCTCAATAAGAAACTTAAAACCTTCATTATCCAAACAAGAAATTGAAATAATATTTCTGCTTAAATCCGGAACATAATAACAATTGTTCAAAACAAAAATTAATCCGGAAGGTAAAGTGACTTCATAAGTCCCTACGGCTAATGCAGCAACTCTTGCTGCATTCCCCACGCGTAGATCTACTTCACCTTCTTTAAGCACTCTCCTATTCTTTAGTCCCTGCACATTTAGACAAATGTGAGAACCACATCCGGTATCCAATACCCAAGAATCAGTGGTAGACAGGAGAATATCTATCATATAGATACCTGAAGTCGACGCAGCCTTGCTGCTCTTCTTCTTCTTTTGCTCTTCCAAGAAAGCCTTGCAATTACGTTTCCAATGACCAATTTCTTGACAATGGAAACAGATTGCATCCTTTTGTGAATCGGGTTTTGCCTCAGAAGCCTTGGCAACCTTTGCCTTGCTTATTTTGGGTTTGACAACTTTCTTACCCTTTCCTTTGGCATTAGCCTTCTTCCCATCATGAACCAAGAGCACGGGAGAACCTTTCTCCACAATTTTCATCTCTGCAGTTTTGAGCATCCCATGCAACTCAGAGAGATTCTTATCCATTCCATGCATGTTATAATTCATTACAAACTGATTATAACTTTTAGGCAATGAATTAAGAACGAGATCCGTGGCTAGCTCCAATGGGATTGGATATCCAAGTTTCTCAAGGTGCTCTACATAACCTTTCATTTTAAGAAAGTGAGGACTCACTTGTTGCCCTTCATTCATTTTACAAGTAGTGAATCCAACAATGGTCTTGTACCTCTCTTGCCTAGCTTGCTCTTGAAACATGGTTCTCAACTCCACGCCTATCTCATAGGCTTCCAAATGTTCCAAACTTTGTTGGAGTTTTGAACACATAGCAGCAAGCATGAGACAACTTACATCTCTAGAATCATTACGATGTTTCTTGTAATTGTCTCTTTCTACCCTAGGGGCAGTAGGCGGTGGTTCAGCGGGGAGAGGCCCATCGAGAATGTACAACTTATCTTCTTGCCTAAGAACAATTCTTATGCTACGGATCCAATCCATAAAGTTGGTACCATTCTCTTCGAGCTTATCCTTCTCAAGGATCGATCGCAACGACATTGATTGAGTGTTATTAGTCATTATCTACAAATATGCAAAAATTTCCAAAATTTAATAAGTACCGATTTTCATTAAAGAGATAAATAATGTATTTTTCAAACAAAATACTCCCACTAAATTATATAACCTTCATATACATCCAATGTATAATATAATTTAAATGGGTTAAGATCCAACTTTAATTTAATTTCAAGTCCGCTAAGACGGATTACACAAAATCAAATTAATTAGGTAGACAACTCTTGTCAATCATATCTCATATGACTCTTAGTTCCTTTTATGAGATTCTTTAAGAAATCCAATTTCAAAAAGCATGTTAAACCTCATCTTTGCCTAGGCCCAAAACTGTTTTGACGCCCAATTAAGTCTAACCATTTTAAACGCATAGTTAATGTGTCCCGCTAGGGCGTGCCCACATTATCTATCTTGCTCATACATAAATAAATTTAATGCATCTCGCTAGGGCGAATCTACATTAGAGTCACTTATGTACTAACATGTGTTTTAATCATGGCATGGCAATAAAAGACTTTAAACTTTCTTTGAAGGTTCATCACATATAGCATATAACACATTTATGAGCACATAATATAAACATGTTACACATCAAGTTTAGCCACTAAATTAATCCCCATTAATTTAAGCATGGTATTTATGTGTCATTAGTTTCTCTATAATTATGAGGATGAGACTATTTCAACTTTGGTCATTATCTCCAAATCAAGACAACAAGAAGTGCGGTTGAACTAAGCCATTAGGCAACCACAATCCCGCACTAATTCAAAAGACCAATAAAGTAGTCCATGTGGCCGAAACTAAGCAATAGATGGTCTCGATGAACGTAGGCCAATTGCATTCACAATTCCACATGGATCTCCAATCATTGAATCAAGAACTTTGTTTCTCAATTTTAGCAATTATGAACTCTTCATAATTCTAACTTCGTTTTATCTTTAAAACTTTGATTGCGATCAATTTTGGGAAACACAATCTCGATGAACGCAGATTAGCCATCTAAAAATTGAACCAATCTAGGAATCACAAGACTAAAACAAATAGGAAAATCAAACCCCAAAATCTATACACAAACCAACTACCCAAAACTCATTCTAGATCAGCAAGTCTGGACTGGTTCTGTTACTGGTTCTGTTGAATCTTTCGAAAAATTCCAGATTCTGGTTTTCAACCAAAATTAGACCTTCTGATCCCCTTGTGCGGCCGCCCAAAAACCCTTGTGCGGTCGCCCAAAACTGTGCGGCCGCCCAAGGCGTTTTGTGCGGTCGCCCGGTGCCATCAGAATGTGCAGAATTTTCAAAGTTCGAAAATTTTGTCTCAAAATTGTTTTTCCCCGATTATTAAAACTTTGATCCAATCAAAAATTAATAACCAACAATTCTGAATCCACCATAATTTATTTATTGCGATTGAATCGTGCGATTAAAGTTGTAAAACAATAAACCACATAAAATCACATTACACATAAACATCACATATTCCAATATTCATATCATGCAAGGCACATAAATAATTTATATACACATAACACGATCAAGGCATTGAAATAATCAACATGAACGGGGCTCTGATACCACTGTTGGGTTTCGATCAAACATGCGCAGCGGAATTTAGCATTTAAAATTTTGAAACCCAAAGCCCATAGATCCGTTCATATGATTAAATCAAATACAATAACATGAATATAGGATAAAACTAACCCTTGATGGCTATTAAATTTCTCTTGGTCTTTGGTGGAGATTTGAAGACTTGATCACGATCACAAAGCTTGAACACGAACTTTGAAGATGATGATTTTCACCCTCTAGCGGTATCCACACTTCGAACGAATATCAAAGGAGCTTCTTTGATCTTGGTTGCTAGACCAAATTGTGAAACACCTTTTCACAATCAAAAGAACTATATGGAATTTATTTTGTGTATTGTTTTGTTCTTCAACCAAGAATGTCTTGGAACAAAATAAACCCTCTCTCAAACTCTTTGAGACTCACAAAATCATTAGCCTAGAGTGCTGGCCGAATTTGGTCTTTTATACACAAGTATGACCTATTCCAAATAGGAAACTTGTGTCAAAATCCGTCCAAAATTCGTTTC
This sequence comes from Campanula takesimana, assembly GCA_026119855.1. Taxonomy (NCBI): domain Eukaryota; kingdom Viridiplantae; phylum Streptophyta; class Magnoliopsida; order Asterales; family Campanulaceae; genus Campanula; species Campanula takesimana. The sequence goes on along the minus strand of JAOWBW010000603.1, from coordinate 666,849 downwards.
CTAATCAAATTAGGAATCTGCCACCCGACAGTACTGTGCGGCCGCCCAAAAACCTCTGTGCGGTCGCACAACTATCTGAAATAAAACTGGTACAAAAATTGGGCTAAGTGTGCGGCCGCCCAGTCCATACTGTGCGGTCGCCCACTTCCCCAGAATGTCCAGAATTTCCAAAATTCCAATATAGTCCTTTTAAAGATTCGTTCTATTGTGTGTGACCCTCTAGGATTATACTAAGTTGGCAATGGGTTCAAATATGAAACCATAAGATATGATTAGGTTCTAGCAAACCGTCATACCTACCCAATTAGTATAACTAGATACAAGTTCGCATTCCTCTTAGAATATGTCATAATCCTTTTGTCCACGATATCATTGAACACAAGTCATGGTCAAAGAGTCAACTTGTTTTGTTCAATACTTTCTCGATTCCGAATATGTTGATAATCCAAATGTCATTGATCCAATCAATTCATTTGAGTCCGGCCGAACATTTCATCAACATCATTCCTACGAGAGGCCCAAGCTTGATATCTCTCTGAAGAGGGACAAATCCATTTAGCTTATTATTCTTCCCTACGTGAATCCGATTATGCCAATCATACCCTTTATAACTACTCGGTTAAAAGTAGCGTTTGAATATGTCAAACATAATGTTCATCAAGTGGAAGACTATAATAACTTCATGTCTAAGGATTCAAATGACATACCTAATATGAGATATATGTACGACATAGACCATGACATAAATCTCATAGAGCGGGTCATGTCCAGTACCTTGTTCCAAACAAGTACCCATAAATCTAACATGATCATTTAGCCTTTATACTAGTGCTTAACAAGTACTAGGGACGGAGATTATTATAAGTAAACATGAACAACAATAATAATCAAAACATCTCTTTATTGATATGAAATAAATGATAACAATTACAACGTTTATTAAACGTGCCTAGGGCACCACTACCAACAATAAACCATACCATGGTCGCATCAGCAGGAGGTACGAGTCCCTCAGGCATATCGTACTGGGCGGGAAGGTCCTCCATGCTCTCTATCCCCTCAGCCATGTTGTAGGAAAATGAAGCTGGTCCGAGCTGCAGATAGAAAGGGACATGAACAACCCCCTGGGCCTAAGCCTGAGCCTGGTCACCCTCTATAATCAGCCGGGGCATGAGGCGAGTCAGAAAATCAGCATAATCAGCCTTGAGGTGCATGTGATCAAAAGCAACCTGACCTATCACAAGGTCCTCCCTCTCCGCATCCGATGGCATAAGAGTTAAGCATGTGAGCCGGTGGATCCAAAGGGACGATAAGATCTAGCCTCCCGCCATCATGCTAACAAGAGACTCGCTCTCCCAAATAAAATCATCCCCCACCGAGGCCGATCATCAACAATTTCAGGTCCGACTACCAGTAAGCCTGCTCAATCCCTAAGCTCCTCTAAGGGAAAATGGCAGTAGCAACCTCGGGAACGTCTACTCACTCTTTAAGGTAACGTCGCATGTGCTCCACTAACAAATCCACCCACTCAGCATGCTCACTGCTGGTATCCCGGTTACCCCTGCGCCATCTCAAAGTGTCCGAAAACATGATGGTGTTATCCTGGAGATCAAAGTTGAAAAGGCCGAACATGGCATAACCCTAAGCCTGTAAATAGGAGAAAAATGGAAAATGTCAAGATACAATCGCTAAAATAAACATGCTATCAAGATAAAGTAAAACTGGGGCTGAAATAAAAAGAGGAATACAGCAGAGAATGAGTATTATATTATACCTCCCAAGCATGGCTATAACAGCCTAAGCCAGCGTTCGCCCGATCCCGCGAACTCTCATCAATGGCCACATAGCAGTGGGCCAAGCCAGATAATCCCCAGCTAGCATCTGTGACATGCTTCATATCCCTCAGGCACCTCAGCAGAGTGAATAGGGCAATCGACGTGTGGTTAGCGAACAGCGTCTCAGAAAAGGCCCACCACAGAAAGCCGTGGACAGCTACGATACGGGTGTTAGCAGATCCCATCTGACCCGCATTGGCAGTAACATAGGCATCGACCTTATACCTCAAGGCCTTCAGAGGGACACCCTTACCCGAGGTGTGCAGAGAGAAGCCCAAAAAGTGCCTCATATCATCATTGCTGGGAGAGAAATCTGTATCAACCTCAAGTGGCTTACCGGTAATAGAAAGACCGGTAATGGCATGAGAATCAGTTGGAGTCATGGTGACCTCACCCTACCTCATATACATGGTGTGGGTACTATCCCACCACCGCTCCCTGATAACCTGGAGCAAATGAGCTTTCCGCCGCTCGCCCACCAAGCCGTCAAAAAAAGGCTTAAGCCCGATGTTCTCGATCTCTTCCTTCATCTCGCCATTAAGAGTTTCCCACCTCTTGAAAACTACTCGCATACTGCCTCTACAGTTATTGATGATCCTAAATGGCTGCAAAGACAGAGGAAAAAGAGATTAATGTCAGAAAAGTCTATAAAATCCTCATTTAAGCATTTTACCCAAAAAATCGCAGAATTGCCTAGAACGACAGTTGAAATCATGTACTACTATACTACAATGATTTTCAACATCAACAAGAGTGAAATCCCATCAAAAGATCAGCCATGCATGATAAACCCTAGCAGCGATAATTCTAGATGAAAATTGACAAAAGTCGAACTGCGAAAGCTCCAAATCGAGAGATGCAACAACGAAATTGACATGGAAACTCAGTCAAAGGGAGAAATCCTTACCCGCCTCGTCTGAACGGCGTGAGAAATCTGGTCCTCAGGGAATGGACACAACTCATCCGTCGACCACACTTTGCCTCTCATATGCCTACCAAAGAGGTTTTCCTTGTGCGAACGATGTGCACCGGCCATTTGAAATGGTTAAGAATCACTAAAACTTGGTGAAAATAAAGATTTTTGGGAAAGAAAATCTCCTAGGGTTGAGAGCTCTGGAAATGAAATATGAAAAGTGATTTTGAAATCACTTTTCAGCGCCTGATATCGGCTCTGTTATGCGTAAAAATGGAGAAGTCTCGTATGAGACATCCCTCCCTCGTAAGAGATATCCTCAGAAAACCCTTTTTTCTTGAGAAATTCCAGGAAAGCCCTGCTTTTTAACAGAAATCCCAGAAAAGCCCTCTTTTTAACATAAGAAAAAACCCTGCTTTTGACTGAAAGGTCGAATCTGAACCTGGTTCAAGATGGAACATTGAGTCGTCAACAAAAGGAATTTTCAGAATTGGAACAAATGAAGTTGTTTCTCAGTACGAATCTATTCTCACCGCACATCCAAGATCATGGGTGAGCAACAAAATCTGCATCAGCAAACTCTAAATCCAATGACTGTCATAGAGACGTATGTTAATGGCACAGAATTTACAAAACCGGGAATCCCACAACTGTTATCGAGACGTAAGTTAGTAACACAGGTCCCCACCATTAAGAGTCCCATAATTTCCATCGAGACGTATGTTAATGGCATAGGATTCATTTTTCCAATGGAAAGGAAGTCGCGTTGATAGGTCCGAGTAATTGGTGTCTCTAAATCCCAGTGATCCCATAATTGTTATCGAGGCGTATGCTAATAACATATAATTCACACCCCTTAGAGTCCCATAATTGTCATCAAGGTGTAAGCTAATAGCATAGGATTCATTTTTCGACGGAAAGGAAGTCGCGTTGAAAGGAGAGGAAAGATCCGAGTAATTGGTGTCTCCAAAACCTAGAATCCCATAATTGTTATAGAGGCGTATGCTAATAACATAGGATTCATATCAAAGCACCCTATGGCCATCGAGGCACACAAGTAAGAACCTCTATGGTTATTCCGGCACTAAAAAAGCTGAAGGCGGTTTGTCATCAACAACAGGGTATATTCAGAATTGGGTCAAAGAGATTGATTCCTCAGTATGGATTGCAACTAGAGACGTTCGTCATCAACAAAAGGAGTATATTCTGAATTGGGTCAAAGATATTGATTCCTCAGTATAGGTTACTCTCTAAACTTTACTTACTGCAGTATTGTTTTCGAAAAAGATTTTTAAAATACCTCAAGCCTCCATTTTTTGCGTATTTTGGAGTCGAACTACGTTTGGTCTGATTTCCTTCAAAGGAATACGTAGGCAGCTTTTCAGCACGACCATACCCAAAGTTCTAAATGGTGTCTTTTATACCGACGACATTACTTCTCTTATAAGTATCATCGCCGAGGGGCTCTGTAGACACCCCATTTTGAACGTTCATTCATAATCACACTACTTTTGTGTCTCTCCTTTGATTTGGGTCAAACTTGTTAAGTTTGACATGTTTCATTAAGTTTATGACTGACTCTGTTAGTCAGGGGCCAAAACAAACATTTAAACTTCTGCAGGAGGGCAAATCGTGATTCAAACACGATATGTCTCGTACAAGACATTGGATGTCTCGTACGAGACATCCCCTTTGACAGTCGGTTTAGTAGTTTCCTTGTTGATCTTCACCCCGTTTCTTGGAAAACACTCATGCAATCCGGGAAAAACCTAATGAGAGATCCTAGAGTCTAAAAATACCTCCTTGGAAATCAAGTCTTTGATTCCCATCCAAACTTACCCCCTTGGCTTGATCCCTAGGTCAAGATATCCTATAAATATAGAGGTTCTTGAACTAATAAACCTAGAGAGAGTGGTTATTCACCCAAAAACCAAGGAAAATCTTATCAAAAGGTCCTCATAACCAGCCTCTCTCCATCACCCACAAAATTCAAACCTTCATAACACCATTCAAGTCAAGCTTTTTTGGATCGTCAAGGCCTTTAGTCAAGGCCATCCATAGGATACTCGAAGAGCGCTTAGCTAAATTCATTTGTTTTCTATCTCCTCATATTCTTCTTTGCTTTGAAGTAGTGTGATTCCATTAAAAGGATCAGCCTAGAGCCTCTCCAATTCATGGAGATGGTCTCGAAGCATATGATCCGATATTCCAAATAAATAAGAAATTATTTATTTTTTTGCCTTTCTTTTGTACATGAATGCATAATTTCAATGATAATGATGATGATTTCGTAAGCAAGAACGATCCTAGATCGGGTGGATTGGGTGCTCCTTGACCTTCCCAATCCATAACATAACCCCCGAACTCAAGAATCTCACGGTCCGTATTTCGTTAAACATGGTGGCGACTCACAAAAATCGAGCAACAATCAGTCCTTGCAAACCGACCGGGGGAGTAAAAAAGGGGCGCGCGCTCACAGGTGTGGTTTTTTTATCTGCAAATGAAAACGTCACTGCCAACCACATTTTTAGAATTTTAACCCTAACTAAAAACGGCATTGGCAATGCCATTTTTAGAATTGTTCTGACTGAAAACGTTTTTGCCAGTGCCGCTTTCAGCTTTTCAAAACCCCAATTCTAATTACCATTAGCAGATTAATTCAATCTAAAAACGTTACTACTAGTGACGTTTTTAGCCTAAAAATGTCACTCCCAGTGCCACTTTCATCCAAGGATGTCATTTTGGTACATAGTTGAATTTGGGTGTTACTGTCACGACCCGAGTCCCGAGGTCCTATATGGTACCTCGAACTGGGTGCGTGAACCCTGCTATAAAATGGACATGACGCTTGCTAATACTATCAACATTCATAAAGCTGTATAATGTATACTAAACACACAACATCGGCTATACAAAAGCCGGCACCATACTATGCTAATACTAACAAACAACACCTCACCAAGATTTTAGCTCGGAGACAACTTTACTCATGAGGAAGAATGAATGTCTAGTAATATATACACACGGATGTGCTAAATTCCACCATCCAAATACAAGCACCATAGTTCTACCCAAAAGACAATAGTATTTATATAACACTGTACAACCACGGCCTTACCAAAAGAAAAATACTTAACACTGTAAATAGCTACCCCAAAAGACAACTACCTGAAGCTCCACATCGAACTAAGAACTCAACGATGTGCTTCCCCGGCCTCACTGCGATCTAAGAAAAACAAGAATGAAAGAAACGGGGTGAGATAAATCTCTGTAAGTTACTAATGCAACTACATGACATGCTATCATGTACATAATCATATCAAATGAGAATTCTTAACACAATCATATAACATATAACATGTGCGGCTAAGCCAACTCATAACACAGCACAAAAGGCTGAAAGAAACACATTACAAAGATACTTATCCAAGGTTCAACCCAAAAGGATATAATAATCTGAACAGCATCAACAGAGCAGCATCAATAGCTGAAGCAGGGGTTCCAGAACCAAACAGCAACAGTAACAGGGGGAAAATGACACAAAGTCATAACCCAAACGTGTAGCTAAAACTCACTCAATGGGAGCTAGCTAAAACCCAACTATGGCCAAGTAGAAGGGTAAACTGGGAAACCAGTGGGAACATTATAATGAACTTGTCTCGGGAGCCATTATAATCTCCTACCACTGCCCGACACAACCATTTAGTACCAGTTGGACCTTTAAAAGAAAGCACATTAATAAATACTTGCTTAAACAACCAGTATATGATTCCAAAGTAGAGAACCATACCAAATACATCATTTTTCTCAACGACATATAACCATACGCAAATACCCATCAACCATATGGCACATAAAGTGTCCATCATAAAACAATCAATCCAAATTAGAGTCCACGAGTGTTAGACTCCAAATAAGTAGTAGGGTAAGTCATATTGTACCTAGTCACAATTACACACCTCGCGTATATTCGCAATTAATAATCGAATACATTTTTACGCCACATATTGTTTTCCGTAATTATTTCCGTCAACTTTAATCGTATTAATCATAATTTTATTAAATTATAATTTTACTTTTACTAGTCCCTATTTTTCTTAGGAACTCATTTATGGGACAGAATACATTTATTACACCTTATATAGCTTCGTTGAGTATTTTACTCATTTTGGATGGTAATTATTATTTATAGTACCGCTACTTCACCGTCTCAAAATTACTACATAGTTCCCATTTTTATTATTTGGGTCAATTTAATTAATTAAAATGTGAATCACATATTAACAAAAATGATAATTAGCACAATATTACCCATAAAGCAATAATTGACAGTCAAAGTATCATATATAGCATGTATGAACATTACTATAATTAAAAAGGGCAATAATGATCTACGCGGCTTCGTGAACGTCGCATGAAGTCAGGTTGTTTAAATGAAACTTTAATTAACATGGATGATATTTTCTTTAGCTAAGAACCCTCGTTGGATCAAGGACAGGGGAAAGTTCATTTGGAGCTACTTCAAATAAATGGGATGGTTTCTATTTTGTTATTCTGAGTATACACTACCCCGCATGAAAATACAAATAAATGGGATGGTTTCTATTTTTTTTGTGTAAACAAACACAATCCATGTGAACTTACATTAACCAATAGAGATCAAGTAAATTAGTCACTACTCCACTTAAAAACATATGTAGGCTAGGCAATTCTAATACAAAATGGAATTAATATTTATTAACTAGAAAATCAAGGTTTCCCAGCCTTATCAATTCTTTTGGGTCAACTGACCAAAATATAAATGGGTGAGGTGCCAACTTTTTATTGGTCGGTCAACAAATCAAACCATATTAATTAATATAATTTGATAAAATAAAGTCTGTTTTAACTGAATTAATTTAGGATGTTCTACTAAGCTAAATTTAGTAAATAAATAGTGATTTTGAAAGCCCTAGATGTCTAGTTTATTCAGCTTCTTTTGGATTTAGATTTCGAATTTTCTCCAAAGAGTTATGGCCATTTTGCTACAAGGTGTCAATGTTAGGCGAAAATTATACTTTTAAATCATCTATATATTTTTATGTGGAAAATTTTCCATTTTAATTATTCTAATAATATGAAATATAGGAACACACATTTAGGTCAAAATATACACTACAACACAAACATATATAAATAAATAAATAGCACATAATAAGCACATTTTAATGCAAGCATGCAAATAAAATATGTATGAAATGGATGTAAAAGTTGTGGGCATTACACCCCCTCCCCCTTAAAATAAATTCGTCCTCGAATTTCTTTACGGAATCAATCAATCAACTTCGGATGTACGCCTCGCCTTTCCTTCTCTATACTATTCCCGAAAGAGGTAGACTTGTTCTTTCAAATCAAGTATTCTCGACAATTCTTATTAATTTCTAAGATTGCGCATTCGACTAAGGCTCAGTTGTAGTACTGAAACTCCAATTAGTACTCTTAACCCAATGAAGAACCTTCAAGAATTTAGATGATAATTAAAGATCCATGTCAGATCCACATAAGAACCCAATAAAGTTTTACCATCTCTTATCATGTAAAGAAGAAAACTTTTTCAATGAATATCCCATCCAAACACATACAAGGTGAGGAGACTTGGTTATTCAATCCGCTACAAACAAAATATCATCACAACCTCATCGATTACGTGTTAACCCTGTTACTAAATCCATCATTTATATGTTCACATATCCATTCAAGAATCTCTTATGGCTGTAGGATATAATCTCATGACCATTGATGTTCTACTTTCACATGCTGGCGTGTCAAGAATTGAGTCACATCCACTAAAATTTCTCTTTCTTGTCATTCCACTAGATGTGTTTCTACAAGTCTGAGTATATTTTTGCGCTACATGGATGAATAGAGTATTTTGTCTTGCGAGCCTCTTCATGTCTGAGTACCTGTTGTTTAAATCCACTATGTCTATTTGATTCCACTAAGTGTTAGATGCATACTCTGCTACGAAATATTAAGATTCCATCATTAGTAAAGGCAAAATCAGATTGTTTTCATCATTCATTCCACTAGTGATCTTCTAGAGTTCCAATCATTCAACGGAGTTGTCCTCATCTGCTGGAATGGAATAGATGTAGCTTTCATAATCGCAAATGTAACGACCCAAAAACCCGTCCCTATTTTCTTAGTGATAAATGTTTAATTGTTTATTTAATTCTTATTTATTTATTTAAATTATTTAATTATTTAAATAATTATGTGTGCATTTTGTGTTTCATGATATATTCGTGCCTAGTATTTTATTTGGATCATTATGCTAGTGTGGAATATATTGGATCTTAGTGTTAGTGGGGAAATATGGGTTGTAGTAGTAGTAGTGGTGGTAGTGTTAGTTGAGAAGCAGAAGGGGCCTAAGTGAAACTATTCTAATTTATCATCCTACTTACTCCCTCTTTTCCCCTCACCTCCCTCACTTTCATCCTCACTCCATTCCCAGTCATTTCTCTCTCTCTCCATAGCCATTGTAGAAGGTAAGTCTCTCTCTCCTTCTCTCTTCTTTTTAGTCATCTTCCCCCCATTATTTCTCATTGCCCATTCTTTGAAAAATGTTTAGATCGTTGTTAGGATCGTAGAGAACAAAGAAAATTCGGATTCCGTCAACTTTCATAAAATCCGGGTAAGTTACTTTTCTCCCATTTGTGTTAAAAATGCTCATCTTTAACTCTATTGATGTTCTTGTTGATATCCATGGCTTCTTTGGTTGAGTTTAGAAATTATTTGGAATTTAATTGGATTTTGGTTAAAAGTTGCGATAATATGAATGTTGAGATTTAATCTTGATTTGTGTGGCTAAATGTTGTTATCTAGGTCTCCTAGAAGTTCATATGTTGTTTTAGTACATTGTTAAGAGTATTGGAAGTGTTGATTTTGGGTGTATATGAATTAGTATGATTTTGGGTTTGATTTTGGGTATGAATGTGTTAAACCCAGCAGGATTTTGCCGAGCCGCGTAGACCGGGCGCCCGCCCATAAGACCTCAGGCGCCCGCCCACTTCCCCCTTTCCTGACCCTTAGTTTCTGTCATAATGGGTGCCCGCCTGCCCCTGTTCAGGCGCCCGCCCGCCCGCCCTTCTTTTCTGGAAATCATTTCTTGTTTATTTTAGGTTGAATTGTATACTCGGCCTAGACTTTGGGTGGTACTCTAATTTAATTAAATAGACATTGTGGGATACTCTAGTGTTGAAAGGGGTTCCTTGGTGAATAATGGTGTTATGGAATTTGATCAAGGGTTGTTTGGGAATGTCTGGGCATCTTATGATGTGTTCGTGATTGTTCCAATCGGATTGATTTTGGATAAGACTTGGTCTAAGTTTTGGGTGCTATCTTATAGTACTTAGAGGGTTATTCTGGAGCACCAAAGTGTTTAGTATGGGCTCTTGTCTTGAACTCGTCTTGTTTTAATGATCATTGTTGGATGAGCTCTTTATGAGAAATTCCGTTTATCGTTATTGAACTCTCTTATGTGGAACTTCTTGTGTTCGTTATTGTTGAACTCTTTGTGAATAACCGTTTGTAACTTTATGGTGATTGTTTGGATTGGCTCACCTTTTTGGTGATTATTTGGAATGGTTCCCTACTTCGGAATCATGAGTTGTTTATTTGAGCTAGTATTTATTACTTGGCATTTATTTAAAAGTCCAGCTGGTATTTGTGGTTGTGTCGGGCGATGGAAAAGATTATAATGGCAACGAGCTGAGTCCATTATAATGTTGACCATTGTTTTGCCCCATTATTTCCCTCCACCAGATTGGTCTTGGATGTGAGATGAGCTAGCTCCTTTTTTGGGAACAGTCTAGTTATTATAAGGGGTTGCGACTTTGTGTCGTATACTCAGTTATCGTTTGGTTATTGGTTCCGGTACCGGGTTTTCTCTTCAGCTATTATGCTGATATCGTTGATTGGTTTATCGGCTCTTTGATGCTGCTTATTGATGCTGCTCTTCGATGCGGCCCTATCGTCATTGATCAGATGGTTATATCCTTTGTTGGGAAACCTTGGCTCAGTATCCTTTGTTACTTGTTTATTTCCGCTGCTATCTGTAAATGATATTTGCTACGTGCTATGTGAGATATTATTATTGTTTATTGCATTAGCATGTCATGTAGTTTCATTAGTAACTTATTGAGATTTATCTCACCCCCTTTCTTTTATCTTTGTTTTTCCTTAACCCCCCCCCCAGGAGGAAAGGATTAGGATTTGCGGTTCGAGGAGGACGTCGAGAGGATTGAGATTTTGGGGCAGGTGGTTATTGATCGGTTTACATTATTTAAATGTATAACCTTTTGGGGATAGTTTTACCAACAATGACGTCATTAAGATTTGTAATCTTTTGTATTTTTGGTGTAATCTTGTGGAGCTTATACTAGTAGTATGTTGTTGTTGTTGTTGTTGTTGTTAGATTGGATTTCTAAAAACTTTGTTTAAAACCTTTTGGGTATAAAAATGAAATTTTTATCTTCAGTATTTTGGTGTATTGTTGTAAGTCGACGTCCAGCTCGCGAGTTCCGGGCCCGCGGGGTCGGGGTCGCGACAGTTGGTATCAGAGCTATGGTTTAGCTCTAAGTATAAGTATAGGTGGACTAGAGTGACCTAGGAGGGTAGTTGTGTTCGGAGTGAGTAACGATTGATGTTCTATGCAGGTATTTGTTCTAAATGGCTAGAAGAAGAGCTGGTGAAGGTTCTAGTGGGACTCCGAATCAAAATGATCTACGGGAAGAGAACCGTGCAATGTTTCAGGGGATGTTTGAAGCAGCGATGAAAGCAATTCATGACCACGGGCCGAGAGAGGAACATGTAGCACCTCCACGATATGGATTGGAGCAGTTATTAAAGTTGAAACCAAGTGAGTACGACGGGGAGCCTGATGTGAAGAAGGCCGAGCTATGGATAGAATCAATGGAGAAAATCTACGATGTCTTTGGTTGCACTGATGAGGATAGGGTTCGGTTTGCAGCCTATATGTTAGTTGGTGCTGCGGAACATTGGTGGAAGGCACTGAAGGCCAGTTGGGATGCTACTCTTGTCCCTTATGCTTGGGAGTTATTTGTGAGAAAATTCAAGGAACACTTCATCCCTCTAGTGGATCAGAATCGGAAAGAGATCGAGTTCCTCAATTTGGAGCAAGGCGTGTTGACAGTAGCACAGTACTCGGCTAAGTTCACAGAATTAGCCAGGTATTGTGACTACCTAGTGCGGACCGAGGAGCAGAAAGCAATGAGGTTTTTCAGGGGTTTGAAGACAGCTATTAGGACACAGTTAATAGCCCAGAGAATTCAACTTTTTCAGGATGCGGTGGACCGTGCCTATTTGATAGAGCAAGACATTGGGGAACATAAGAGGAAGACTGAGATGGTTAACCCGAGTAAGCAAGGAGGGCAGAGAAAATCACAACCGCAATGATCGGATAACCGGGATAATTCAGGAGGGCAGCCGATGGTGAGAAATCAAGGTACAAATCAGGGGACACGAAATGGGAAGATCTGCAACTATTGTCAGAGGGAAGGACACTCAGAAGACAAGTGTTGGAAGAAGCAAGGAAAATGTGTGAATTGTCGTCAGTTGGGGCATTTTGTGAGGGATTGTCTTAGGGGCAGATATCAACCATCCGGGAGTGACGCTGGTACTGCACAAGGCCAGAAGAGAGATACTTCGGGAAACCCTAAAGGTTCAGGGTAGGGTATTTGCGATCAATCAGCACTCAACGGGTGACTCATCATTTTCAGGAGGTATGATTTTGTGTCGAGAGAGCGAGCGCGTGCATTTTAGGATCATCGCATTCTCATGTTTATGTGCATTTAGTTGCATTTATTTCTCTTGAGTCTTTGACTTATGTGTTGTCAGTGTCTACTCCTATGGAGGAGTGTAGGATATCTGATGGAGTCTTATGTGCTCATGTTGTGCTTAAAGGTAGATATAACTTACCTGCTAAATTTGTCATATCGCTATCATAAGGTTTTGATGTTATTTTGAGAAGGGAAATGTTATGCTTTAGTCGATTGTTGTAGGAGGATTGTTACATTCTCTATTCCTGATTTCCAAAAAAAAAAAAAAAAAAAAAAAATCGTTTTGAGACCGTTCCTTTGGGTAGAGTTATACACATCTTTTCTTATATGGGGTTTGAATATATAACTTAGGTAGGTGTCAATGGGATGTCTATACCGAATTGTTGGGTGTATGTATCATTTGTAAGATTTCTGTTTTCGTCTGAATAAGTGCCTAGTGTTTGGAGAGGAACTTGGGTTAAAGTGAGTTGTTTTGGTACAAGTTGGTAGTGCTAATAATTAGGTCAATATCCATATTGTATCGGTTGGGTTATAAGAGCTGAGGATTCAATTGAGGATTTCATGATAGGAGATTTTTGTTTACCTTTAGTACATCTTTGTGAGTGCATCGGAATTGGTTAGTATGAAGAAATGCATGAATTGCTATGAGTGACTAGTATATTGTGGGAGTTATAAACATTAATGGTAGTAAGCGCGTTAAGTTTGAAAGGACTAAGCACATTTTGGGAGGGTAATAATTTCCCGATCTATCTTAATGGCATTTTGAAATTTGAGTTTTGGTTAGATGGTTGTTCTATGGTTCTAAATCTTTTCTTGGTGGCGTTTCTCATTTTGGATTAAGGGAATGTAAGGAAAGTTGGGTATGAATTTTGGTTAGTGATTGAAGAAGGTTCTGTACGAGAGATGACTATGTTGTAATCATTATTTAAGGTTACTATGGGATGGTTTAGGATGGATAATTGGAAAATTCGGAAAGGACGGAACTAAAGAGTCCGTGGGTACTTGATCATTCGGAAGAGTATTTTTAAAATTCGGGTTAACAAATAGAACTACCTATTACTAAAGATTGATTGTGATTTTATTGTGATCGCCTTGGCAAATTATGGTTTGTTTTTATGGGACTAAGTTTAAAAATGATGCTAATAGGTTATCAATGTTGGATGGTTATATGTTCTTCGAAAGGAAAAATGGGTTAGTGCAAGTGGGTTGAGAAATACCAAGACTATGATCGTATTATGTTTCATTGCACGAGGAAGATAATTTTAGTAGTGGAATTGATTCCAGATACTATTGGGATAATGAAGAATAAAACTTATGATGTTGATGATTTAAGGGTTAATTGAGTCAAGGAGACTATGTCTGAATCGTCTAATAGGTACTTGATTGGGGTTATTAGTGTTATATGGGATTCGATAATTGGTGGCCTCGATATGACTGTGTGTTATGATTTTGATAAGTGAATTCGCGGGCGAATTCTTTTTAAGGAGGGTAGATTGTAACGACCCGAACACCCGTCCCTATTTTCTTAGTGATAAATATTTAATTGTTTATTTAATTCTTATTTATTTATTTAAATTATTTAATTATTTAAATAATTATGTGTGCATTTTGTGTTTCATGATATATTCGTGCCTAGTATTTTATTTGGATCATTATGCTAGTGTGGAATTTATTGGGTTTTAGTGTTAGTGGGGAAATATGGGTTGTAGTAGTAGTAGTAGTAGTGGTAGTGTTAGTTGAGAAGCAGAAGGGACCTAAGTGAAACTATTCTAATTTATCATCCTACTTACTCCCTCTTTTCCCCTCACCTCCCTCACTTTCATCCTCACTCCATTCCCAGTCATTTCTCTCTCTCTCCATAGCCATTGTAGAAGGTAAGTCTCTCTCTCCTTCTCTCTTCTTTTTAGTCATCTTCCCCCCATTATTTCTCATTGCCCATTCTTTGAAAAATGTTTAGATCGTTGTTAGGATCCTAGAGAATAAAGAAAATTCGGATTCCGTCAACTTTTATAAAATCCGGGTAAGTTACTTTTCCCCCATTTGTGTTAAAAATGCTCATCTTTAACTCTATTGATGTTCTTGTTGATATCCATGGCTTCTTTGGTTGAGTTTAGAAATTATTTGGAATTTATTTGGATTTTGGTTAAAAGTTGCGATAATATGAATGTTGAGATTTAATCTTGATTTGTGTGGCTAAATGTTGTTATCTAGGTCTCCTAGAAGTTCATATGTTGTTTTAGTACATTGTTAAGAGTATTGGAAGTGTTGATTTTGGGTGTATATGAATTAGTATGATTTTGGGTTTGATTTTGAATGTGTTAAACCCAGCAGGATTTTGCCCAGTCGCGTAGACCGGGCGCCCGCCCATAAGACCTCAGGCGCCCGCCCACTTCCCCCTTTCCTGACCCTTAGTTTCTGTCATAATGGGCGCCCGCCCGCCCCTGTTCAGGCGCCCGCCCGCCCTGCTTTTCTGGAAATCATTTCTTGTTTATTTTAGGTTGAATTGTATACTCGGCCTAGACTTTGGGTGCTACTCTAATTTTATTAAATAGACATTGTGGGATACTCTAGTGTTGAAAGGGGTTCCTTGGTGAATAATGGGGTTATGGAATTTGATCAAGGGTTGTTTGGGAATGTCTGGGCATCTTATGTTGTGTTCGTGATTGTTCCAATCGGATTGATTTTGGATAAGACTTGGTCTAAGTTTTAGGTGCTATCTTATAGTACTTAGAGGGTTATTCTGGAGCACCAAAGTGTTTAGTATGGGCTCTTGTCTTGAACTCGTCTTGTTTTAATGATCATTGTTGGATGAGATCTTTATGAGAAATTCCGTTTATCGTTATTGAACTCTCTTATGTGGAACTTCTTGTGTTCGTTATTGTTGAACTCTTTGTGAATAACCGTTTGTAACTTTATGGTGATTGTTTGGATTGGCTCACCTTTTTGGTGATTATTTGGAATGGTTCCCTACTTCGGAATCATGAGTTGTTTATTTGAGCTAGTATTTATTACTTGGCATTTATTTAAAAGTCCAGCTGGTATTTGTGGTTGTGTCGGGTGATGGAAAAGATTATAATGGCAACGAGCCGAGTCCATTATAATGTTGACCATTGTTTTGCCCCATTATTTCCCTCCTCCAGATTGTCCTTGGATGTGAGATGAGCTAGCTCCTTTTTTGGGAATAGTCTAGTTATTATAAGGGGTTGCGACTTTGTGTCGTATACTCAGTTATCGTTTGGTTATTGGTTTCGGTAC
The DNA here is from genome assembly GCA_026119855.1 of Campanula takesimana. Lineage (NCBI taxonomy): Eukaryota > Viridiplantae > Streptophyta > Magnoliopsida > Asterales > Campanulaceae > Campanula > Campanula takesimana. The sequence continues at coordinate 651,007 of JAOWBW010000603.1, read as the reverse complement.
CGGGTTTTCTCTTCAGCTATTATGCTGCTATCGTTGATTGGTTTATCGGCTCTTTGATGCTGCTTATTGATGCTGCTCTTCGATGCGGCTCTATCGTCATTGATCAGATGGTTATATCCTTTGTTGGGGAAACCTTGGCTCAGTATCCTTTGTTACTTGTTTATTTCCGCTGCTATCTGTAAATGATATTTGCTACGTGCTATGTGAGATATTATTATTGTTTGTTGCATTAGCATGTCATGTATTTGCATTAGTAACTTATTGAGATTTATCTCACCCCCTTTCTTTTATCTTTGTTTTTCCTTACCCCCCCCCAGGAGGAAAGGATTAGGATTTGCGGTTCGAGGAGGACGTCGAGAGGATTGAGATTTTGGGGCAGGTGGTTATTGATCGGTTTACATTATTTAAATGTATAACCTTTTGGGGATAGTTTTACCAACAATGACGTCATTAAGATTTGTAATCTTTTGTATTTTTGCTGTAAACTTGTGGAGCTTATACTAGTAGTATGTTGTTGTTGTTGTTGTTAGATTGGATTTCTAAAAACTTTGTTTAAAACCTTTTGGGTATAAAAATGAAATTTTTATCTTCAGTATTTTGGTGTATTGTTGTAAGTCGACGTCCAGCTCGCGAGTTCCGGGCCCGCGGGGTCGGGGTCGCGACAGCAAAAATCACCCATGTCTCGAGTCACGGAAAATTCAGTTTGGTTAAATCCTCTAACATCTTCCATTTAGTACCATCAATATGAAGTGTAGGTCTTTATGTTCAGTGAATCCGCTAATACATTTGTCTTTTCTGGATAATATAACATAGTACAGTCATTATCTTTAAGTATCTCCATTGAGTTGCGTTGTCTCATGTTTACTCTTTCTGAGAAAATAAATTCATCAAGTTTTTATTGACTGCGAACATTCCAAACTTGGTCCCATTAAAAAAGGTAATCCACTCATGCAATGACAATAAATTCGCAATCAATCCCAAGTCATGGGTAAGATGATTCTATTCATAAGGAGTCACTCTCCTCAAAGCATATGCAAATACTTTACCACTTTGAATTAATACACATCTCAATCTCTTGTTGGAGCATCACTTCGGACAATGAATTTATCATATCCACTATAATGGTAAAACTTGACATCCACTAAAAAAAAAGTAACACTGATCATATCCTCTAGATAATAGTAATACAAATCAAATCCACTAAGCAATGTCAATACTGAAGTTATTATCAACCATCATTTCAATTCTTGATAACTGGTTTCACATTTATCAATCCATCAAAAAAGTGTAGCTTTCTGTGTCAAATAGTTAACAGTGTAGTTACCTTAGAAATCCATCAATGAATCTCTGACTATATCATGACAATCGCAACAAACTATATACCTCTGTTACTATAATGAGCTTTTTCCAATTACAAATGCTTCCAAATTTGAAACATCAATAACTATGCCTGAAATGAAACTGCCCCGAAATGGTATATCCTCTAAATAGAAGACATAATGCCTAGATTTCACAAACCGTTACTTCTCTCAAAGCACATTTAGAATAATTCCAAGATGTATTCACGCTCGGCCCATGGCTTAGTGTATAACAAGATAATCATCGATAATACCATCACAAAGAAATCCAATTATGGTTACAGATACAATTCAGCATATCCAACAATACCACTAGAGCATTTGTTGATTCAAACAACATAACCACAAATTAATGATGCCCATACCTGGTATGAAAAGCTGTCTTTGAAATATACCCAACTCAAATTTTCAACTGATGATAATCACTTCAAGTCAAACACTGAATAAACCACTGATCTCTGAAGTTGATCAAATATATCACCAATATGAGATAACAAGTAATGATTTGTTATAGTCACCTGGTTGAGCTCTTTGTATTCAATACGTAATCGCAAACTACCATATCTCTTCATGCCAAACAATACCGATGCACTCCACGTAGATATACTAAGCTTGATGAATCCTCTATCAAGTAATTTCTCAAGTTGAATCTTTACCTCTTTTAACTCAACCGATTCCATATGTACATTGATCTAGATATCAGCACTGTAGCATTGTACGTAATAACTCAAGATAACCCAAGTTTCTCATCAAGTAACATGTACTACTCAGAAGAAAATATATCTCAGAACTCACAAATAATTGATATATCCTCTACTTTTGGTGCAGATGAAAACTTGTCAACCACATAAGGTAAACACCCGGCACAACCTTGTGATAACATATTTCTGGCTTTATATACATAAACAATACGAATGCCACACATATTTCTATCATTCTTAATTTAAAAATAAAGCACACGGGCATATAAACCTTCACCACCTATTGATGGCAATCATTAAATGCATAAAGCATATAGATCTAGTCCATGTCAAGTATAACGTCAATGTCCCCTATAGGTAACACGACTAAATAAACATATAACTCATAGGGTGTTATCGCTGACAACTATACCAGGTTTCTTATAAATCTCAGTATCAATCACGCATCATTCCATTGGAGAATATACCTCTAACACATAAGGCAAGAGTGAGAACAAGCATGCAAACATGCAACAAAATAAAATACCATATAGGAATGAGATAATATCAATCTATAAGATATCGCACTCTCGAATTTCTCGGGCCTTCTAATCCCACTTAAACAGACACTATCAACACCAGTCCTATTCTTAGTACCACAACAAGTAAATAAACATTCGACGTCAATCACATACCCATAAACAAACCTACCAAGCCTGTGAATCCTATCCTAACTGATAGCTAACCTTAGCTCTGATACCAACTGTCATGACCTGAGTCCCGAGGTCCTATATGGTACCTCGAACTAGGTGCGTGACCCTGCTATAAAATGGACATGACGCTTGCTAATACTATCATCATCCATAAACCTATATAATGTGTACTAAACACACAACATCGGCTATACAAAAGCCGGCACCATACTACGCTAATACTAACAAACAACACCTCAACAAGCTTTTAGCTCGGAGACAATAGTATTTACATAACACTGTACAACCAAGGCCCTACCAAAAGCAAAATGCTTAACACTGTAAGTAGCTACCCCAAAAGACAACTACCTGAAGTTCCACACCGACCTAAAAACTCAATGATGTGCTTCCCTGGCCTCACTACGATCTAAGGAAAACAACAATGAAAGAAACGGGGTGAGATAAATTTCAGTAAGTTACTAATGCAACTGTATGACATGCTATCATGTACATAATCATATTAAATGAGAATTCTTAACACAATCATATAACATATAACATGTGCGGCTAAGACAACTCATAACACAGCACATAAGGCTGAAAGAAACACATTACAAAGGATACTGAGCCAAGGTTCAACCCAAAAGGATATAATAATCTGAACAGCATCAATAGAGCAGCATCAATAGCTGAAGAAGAGGTTCCGGAACCAAACAGCAACAGTAACAACAGGGGAAAATGTCACAAAGTCATAACCCAAACGTGTAGCTAAAACTCACTCAATGGGAGCTAGATAAAACCCAACTATGGCCAAGTAGAAGGGTAAACTGGGAAACCAGTGGGAACATTATAATGAACTTGGCTCGGGAGCCATTATAATCTCCTACAATTGCCCGACACAACCATTTAGTACCAGCTGGACCTTTAAAAGAAAGCACAGTACTAAATACTTGCTTAAACAACCAGTATATGATTCCAAAGTAGGGAACCATACCAAATACATCATTTTTCTCAATAACATATAACCATCCCAAATACCCATCAACCATATGGCACATAAAGTGTCCATCATAAAACAATCAATCCCAAATTAGAGTCCACGAGTGTTAGACTCCAAATAAGTAGTAGGGTAAGTCATATTGTACCTAGTCACAATTACACACCTCAGGTATATTCACAATTAATAGTCGAATACATTTTTTCACCATATATTGTTTTCCGTAATTATTTCCCTCAACTTTAATCGTATTAATCATAATTTTATTAAATTATAATTTTACTTTTACTAGTCCCTATTTTTCTTAGGAACTCATTTATGGGACGGAATACTTTTATTACACCTTAAATAGCTTCGTTGAGTATTTTACTCATTTTGGATGTAATTATTATTTATAGTACCTCTACTTCACTGTCTCAAAATTACTATCATAGTTCCCATTTTTATTATTTGGGTCAATTTAATTAATTAAAATGTGTATAGAATCACATATTAAAAAAAATGATAATTAGCACCAATATTACCCATAAAGCAATAATTGACAGTCAAAGTATCATATATAGCATGTATGAACATTACTATAATTAAAAAGAAGAATAGTAACTTACCTACTATCGAAATTGTATCGAAGAAACTAATTTTTATTCAGCTACTATTGATCTACGCGGCTTCGTGAACGTCGAATGAAGTCGGGTTGTTGAAATGAAACTTTAATTAACATGGATGATATTTTCTTTAGCTAAGAACCCTCGTTGGATCAAGGACAGGGGAAAGTTCATTTGGAGCTACTTCAAAAATGAAGTCTCCAGAAAACAACACCAATTTATGGTGTAGAGTTTTATTTTTGACATAATACTCCCTCCAAGAATGATATGTTAACAACTAAACCCCTTTCTTATTCTGAGTATACACTACTGTATGTACCCCAATCTGAAATTAACCAACTTTAGAGGAACTCTTAGCACCATTCAGGGATAAACTGATAGGCTGGGACCTCACTATGATAAACCAAAATTCTAGGACTATTCTGGAATTAAAATTTGAAAAATCCAGAAGCTCGCCAGGCTGAGCCGTACGGATGGTTTGGACGCGGGAGGGGCCAATCCGTACAGATGGTTTGGGCACCCTCAATCCCTACAAATTGGACCCTTGGCTGATCATTTTAGGGGGGGAGAAATCAATTTGTGAGTGTAAACTCTATCGAATTGAGGGCAGGTCAAACACAGAAACACATATTTGAGTGAAAAGAGACAAAGAAGATAGGCTTAGAACCAAAACTGGTGAGACCTCCTTCTCCCCATCTTCTCTTCATCTCATATTCTATCTTTCTTTTGTTTAATTTATGTAAATGTCTTTACTTTTCTTGTAAATATTATGAATTGGAACCAAGTTCTTGATATGAATCAATGGTACCCTCATGTTCTATGCATGATCAAGGGTTCAAACCTAATATGATCAAGGCTTGTTATCATTTAATGTCTCTTTACATTATGTCTTTACATTAATGCACTTTACATTAATGGTATTTACATTATGTCTTTACTTTTATGCAATTTATATTATGTCTTTACATTTATGAAAGTTAAATTTCATGTCTTTACTTTTAAGTTGATTTTATGGTGAAATGATCAAGTTTGGATGATAAAGTTTCAATCTTTATCATTCAAACCTTGATCTAACTTCAATAATGTCCCTTTGGATGGTAAAGACTCAATCTTTATCCATCCAAAGGTTGATTTTTGATATCCTAAGGCATTTCCTTGGAAGAATCATCCATTTGGATGTTAAAGTTTCCATCTTTAACCATCCAAATGATGATTTTGGCTCAAATGCCATGTTCATCACCTTTTTAATTTTTCCCCAATTATTGCCTTGATCACACCAAAACCTTGTGTTTTGGTGTTTAATTAGTGATTAAGAGCATAGGGATGATTCAATTCAAGTTTTGTGTGAGTAAATAAACTGAAAAGATGTAAAACAGTTCTGTTTCAGCAGAATGCTCTGTTTCTGCCTGAAACTGGACTGATTTCTTGACAATCTGTAAAACTCCAGGGATGGCCTTCCCAGCCATACAGCTAGTTTGGTCGGAGGGGTGAACTTCTAGTCTTTTCCCCTTTCTATCAAACTGTTAACAAAACACCCTTTTTTGTTAAGTTTCTAACTGATTTTGTTAATAGTTAGTTTCTCCCATTTTTAAGAACACACACTTGCACAATTTTGTTAACAAACTTAGGGAGACTCGGGTTTTTTCGAGGCACTTTGGGTGAACTACCGGTTAAGTTCTTCCCAAAGCATAACCTAACCTCCGAATCCTTTGTCTCTAACCATTTTTGGTTAAGTTTGGGTTTAAAGTTAAACTAACGTGGTGACTCAGTTTTTTCTGTTAAAGTACCGTGTTTGATTCTCGAGGGAGCCATTCATTTTCCCCGCGGGTATCTTACAGTGGCGACTCCGCTGGGGAATAAAATGTTTTCAAACTTCTTTTTAGAAGCTTTGGGGACACTTTTGTGTGGGTCAAACTCCCGTCCCCGTTTGTTGACTTTGTGCATGTTTTGTGTGTATTTTATGTTTCTGTTTTGATTTCTGGGTGTGAAACTGTTCTGGAAACGCAATAAACTGGGGCTTGATGATCAGAAGTTGAAAATTTGCAAAAATAATGGAGCTACTGCTCTAGCCGTACGGCTAGTTTGGCTGGGCCCACAGAATGCTTCAAGCTAACAATTTTGTGTAGGGCAGAAGCATTCTGATGGTCTCCTTGCGTTTCTTCTTGTCCAGGTTCCATTTACAGCCTCTACTTTTGCACTCTTTCCTTCTTTTTCTTAGCCAAAAATGGATTTTCAAAGCTTGATTATGCACAAATTGTTGGACATAAAATTTTGGGTTTTCAAAGCCTCATTGTGCATAACCCTTTTCGTGAAAGTTTGGTTTTTCAAATCCTTTTTTGTTGTGCACAAACTTTTTTCACAAATGATTTTCAAAAGGTTGTTGTTCTTGTTGTAAAAATTTTGGTTTCAAAAACCTTTTGTTGTGCACAACCTTTCCATGTACAAAATTTTGATTCTTGGTTGTTCATATCTTGGCTTCATTCCTTGTGCAAATTACATGTTCATCATTTTGTTCATATATTGCTCTTTCATGTTCATGATATTAAAACGAACCGAAAATTCCTATTTTGACTCAAAAGGGAATATAGAAGACTTCACACAACGCGCACTCGACCTTGTGCACATCTCAAAAACCCTTAAAACCCGGGATGGATGCCACGTTGCATCTTGATTGGCGCTCTTGTTCCCTTCTCGCGTGCACGGGTTTATTCTACCTCCCCTTCCGAGCCGAATCAACCACACATTGTCCGTGACACACAAATACCGTGACCATGGTTGGTTTTTGGTCTAGCTCACGCCATCACGTCCCTAATACGTGTCCAAACTCTAATTATGGCCAAGTTAATGCCCGAGTCACGACTCCTTGTGAAAGCAAGTGTGACCAAGGTCATCCTCAACCCGGTCCTTGACTTATGCGTTAATTCCAACCATAATTAACAGAATTCGTGTATTAAGGATAGGTTTACACCGCGTCATTAAGCTCTAATGCTTGACCCATCCTAATCATCCTTAAGCCTAAGGTTAAGGTCCGAGATCCCTCAATAAAATGAGGTCATGCCGGAATTTCATTGAAGCGTTAAGTCAATCTTAACCTTAACCGGTGCTTAGCTATGATAAGAATGGCCCGCGCATTGGAACTTTGTGACGCACTAGACCCTAGGTTTTATTCTTTTGGTCGGTGGAAGCCGCGTATTTTATAGGACCCTCGCCCGGGATAGTCCGTCCTTGGGAGCGTGCAATACAGGTAAAAAATGAGGGGTCTATAGACGTAGTGATGGCCTCCACTGATCCAGGGTTTAGAGTAGTTGCGAAAAAGAAGAGAAATCTTTTCCAACCATTTAGGAATGAAAATGTGTTTTAAGTAAACTTGAACGGATAATTAATTGCGCCTTGTACGAATTTGCTCCGTTTTGACTTCTCGTATTTGACACATTGCATTCTTTCGCTAGTAAGCGCCACTTCGCTCAATCTTTGGATGGATCCCCGTTATCCTCCAAAATTCCCGCTAAATCCCTAGGCGTTGTCCCCTAGGTCCCCGTTAAGATTCCCGTTGAAACCCTAGGAGTTATCTCCTAGGTCCCTGTTAAGATTCCAGTTGAAACCATAGGCGTTGTCCCCTAGGTCCCCATTAAGATTCCCGTTGAAACCCTAGGCATTGTCCCCTAGTTCCCCGTTAAGATTCCAGTCAAGTCCTTGGATGGATCCCCGTTATCCTCCAAGAAGTCAGTCAAGTCCTTGGATGGATCTCCGTTATCCTCCTAAGTGTCCGTTAAAATTAAGTTCCAAAAAAAAAAAGCAAAAAATGAAAAATGTGTGAGTCTTTTGCTAAAAATAGAAAATGGAGATCAAGTTTTCTTAAAATAAAAGATCAAGTTTTTCCTAAAAGGTCAATCCGCTAACGAAGCATTCTTTTCAAATCCCGGTTATAATTTCACCTTGGGGTTTAATATGATAAAGTCCTTCACGGTTCTGTCCATTGGAAACATCGACCGAGGACCCCACGTCTGAATTGGCGTCTGAGACAACCGTCCACATGAACAACAAGATCAAAAGGTTGGAACACTGTCTACAAGGAAAGGCCCGTGCTTCGGAGGCCCAAAGGAGGAGGAGATGGCCAAAGCAAACTCCCAACTCATGAGTAGACGAATCCGGCAATTACAACGCCAAGCCAAATACAGACCTCGCAACATCTTTCCCGACGGCACGGAACCCGAGTTCCCTGTGGAAGACATGGAAAATGCCACCGACAAGGAAGAAAATGGATCATCGTGCTTCATGGGAGCCCATCCCTAAAAAAAAAATAGAGTCTTCCAGCATCGTAGGTTCTAGATTTTTACTAAATTCCGTCCGGACTGTGTCTTTTCATTTTTACAAAGGTCCAAACTTGGGACATGTATGCATAAAGTTATCTAAATAAAAGAGTCATTTTATTTCTCTTCTCTCTAGACTTGAGACATTATTTGCAATATACATTTACTCTTGAAATTGCCTTGCTTGTTATTATCAATTGATTGCTACGTCCCTAAAATGATGAATTGACTTCTAAAGCATACTAGTCAATGATGACTCATTAAGGACGAATGGACCTAACACAAATGAAAAATTCTAAATGAAAATAATTAATCTTGATGTGAATAAATGTTGTGATTAATTGGCATGAAGAAACCGTTAATGGCAAGCCTTCCCCGATACACATCCCCGATACACATTCCCCGATACACAACCCGATACACCTTTCCGATACAAATTCTTGATGCACATCAAAGGCATCCCAAGACAATGAAAAGGCAAGGATGTTGTTGCTCAACCGCCAAGATTCAACCGTGATCGGGCGTGCGCAACCAAGCAAAGGGCTTCCCGGATCTTCAAAGTCAAAGCCGAAAGTGACAGACATTCCACCAAGGGGCTACAAATGAGCCAATGTTCAAGATAGCAAGTTGGGGCTAGTGTTTCACCTCTCCCGCAAAAAAAAAAAAAGAGGTAGAGGAAATGAATATGTGAAAAGAAGGAAAGGAAATGAATATATGAGAAGAGAAAGTCCGCCTCAAAAGCTCACCCCCAAGGGATAGCAAGAAAGGAAGTCTATCTCAAAAGACAACCAAGAAGGGACTCACCTCAAAATGGCCCATTTATCTCAAAAGAAGTTCACAACAAAGAGGGTTCACTCCGAAAGGTCCATCCCAAGGAGTTCACCACAAAGCAAAGCAATCTACATCAGCAAAGCAACAACATCCTTCAAAAGGACACCAGCTTCAACAAAAGGGAAACGCCGGCCGAACTACGGCGACCTGAGCTCCTCAAACTGAGGGGAACCTAGGCAACCTACGGGTCCGATCACAACATGAAACAAAACCATCAAACCATGGTCCTCTTAAAATGACTAAGTTCTCTTCCCTCGGTCCCATCAATGACCGATTTCCTAGACACACCTTCTTCTTCCGATCTTGCCATTGATCGAATCTTAATCTCAATTGATCACAATATTTATACATGTTAAGGCTAATTGCTTGTTATAATCTTGACTTAATAATAAACATGGTCCATTCAAGCAACCATTTTGATGATATTAACTAAGGGAAATTTCAAATGTCTCGACAAGTCTTCTTCTCTACATCTTAGGAAAGAGCTAAACACTTGTATTTTGTCAAGCAAGGGCTTCCTCCCATTTCATGATACATTGCTCAAAGAGCTCACCAACATAAAAGGACTCTCTCCCAAATAAAATACCCTTGCATGTTTCCTCCAAGAAAAATACTTTAAAGTCCCCATTCTATCGAGTCGGCTGGATCACTCATAAAAAAAAAGGAAAAAAAGAAAAAGGCACAAAAAAGTAGTCCGCTAGATTGAAAATCCGTAAGGGCGGCCTAGGCAAAAAACAGGGTGTGCCATAAAAGACGCAAAATAGATGCCCGCTAGGTTGAAAACCCGAAAGGGCGGCCTAGGCAAAAGAAAGGGTGCGTCATGAAAAAGGGATGGGTTCCTAACCTCACTTCAAAGGACAAGAGATGATATTGGGGCTACCCCAACATCAACGACAACAAAGTCATGGGACTAGCCCGACAACGACAAAGACATGGGGCTACCCCGACATCAACGACGACAAAGACATGGGGCTACCCCGACATCAATGATAATAAGGACATGGGGCTACCCCAACATCAACGGCAAAAGGGTTCTCTATTCTTGATCACTCCCAAGAAATGGACAAAGCTCCGAAGGACTTTATGCATGCCAAACCTCATGGTTAAGTTAAAATCAAAAAATTGACTAACATGCTTCGTTAAAAGATTTGCCTTTAAGAAATAAGCGTTTCCAAATTTGACCATTTGGCGTCATTTGTCACAAACAATGTTTCAAGCAAAATGCTTTTGATCAAAGAATGATTTTCCAAAATCTTGGACTTTTTGGTCTACAAAGGTCGCCCCTAGGCTCTCCCCCGGTGTCAAGAAAGAGTGTCAACCATCCCGTAGAGTTGAGTTGACCAAAGTCCAAACTTTGACCAAAAGGGGTCAAGTTAAAATGTCCCGGCCGTCCTTAGTGGGATGTGAGACCATTTTTCCCGTCAAACTCCCCAAAGATGGAGTTGACCCAAGCCTTGACCCAGAGAGGTCATTTTAGGTTGATGCCTTTGTCCCCGGCCGTCCTTAGTGGGATGTAAGACTAGTTTTCCCGTCAAACTCCCCAAAGATGGAGTTGACCCAAGCCTTGACCCAGAAAGGTCTTTTAGGTTGAAGCCTTTGTCCCCGGCCGTCCTTAGTTGGACGTAAGACCAATTTTCCCGTCAAACTCCCCAAAGATGGAGTTGACCCAAGCCTTGACCCAGAGAGGTCATTTTAGGTTGAAGCCTTTGTCCCCCGGCCGTCCTTAGTGGGACGTAAGACCAGTTTTCCCATCAAACTCCCCAAAGATGGAGTTGACCCAAGCCTTGACCCAGAGAGGTCATTTTAGGTTGAAGCCTTTGTCCCCGGCCGTCCTTAGTGGGACGTAAGACCAGTTTTTCCCGTCAAACTCCTCAAAGGTGGAGTTGACCCAAGTCAAGCCTTGACCCAAAATGGTCATATTAGGTTAAAGACTTTGTCCCCTGCCGTCCTTAGTGGGACGTAAGACCAGTTTTTCCCATCAAACTCCCCAAAAGTGGAGTTGACCCAATTCAAACCTTAGTTCCCCAGAGTGGTCATTTTAGGTTAAGAAAACCTTAGTCCCCAGAGTGGTCATTTTAGGTTAAGAAAACTTTGTCCCCGGCAGTCTAAGATGACGTAAGACCATCCTTTAAGTCAACCCTCTCCATAGAGCCAAGTTGACCATGTCCCACCTCTGACCAGCCGAGAGTCATGCCCGTTCTTTTAGTAAACCCTCTCCATAGAGCCAAGTTGACCAAATCCCACCTCTGACCAGCCGAGAGTCATGCCCGTTCCTTAAGTCAACCCTCTCTATAGATCCAAGTTAACCATGTCCCACCTCTGAACATCCGAGAGTCATGCCCGTTCCTTAAGTCAACTCTCTCCATAGAGCCAAGTTGACCATGTCCTGCCTCTGACCTGCCGAGAGTCATGCCCGTTCTTTAAGTCAACCCTCTCCATAGAGCCAAGTTAACCATGTCCCGCCTCTGACCAGCGAGAGTCATGCCCATTCTTTTAGTCAACCCTCTCTATAGAGCCAAATTGACCAAGTCCCGCCTCTGACCAGCCGAGAGTCATGCCCGTCTCCTTTGAGTCAACCCTCTCCATAGAGCCAAGTTGACCAAATCTCGCATCTGACCTACCGAGAGTCATGTCCGTCTCCTTGTAGTCAACCCTCTCCATAGAGCCAAGTGGACCAAATCCCGCCTCTGACCCGCCGAGAGTCATGCCCGTCTCCTTATAGTCAACCCTCTCCATAGAGCCAAGTTGACCAAATCCCGCCTCTGACCCGCCGAGAGTCATGCCCGTCTCCTTTGAGTCAACCCTCTCCTTAGAGCCAAGTTGACCAAATCCTGCCTCTGACCCGCCAAGAGTCATGCCCGTTCCCCTAGGAGAGGATGACAGATATCCACCTAGCCCTTAGGTTTGAGTAGCCTTAAAGTTTCTCTCCCCTTCCGAACTACGTTAGGCTTGATTTCCCGTAAACGGGATACGTAGGAATCCTATACCCCTAGGTCCAGCTATGCAACCAAATCGGTCAAGCCGTCCTCCCATCAGATTGGGATGCTTAGTTTTATCGACAACCTCCGCTTTTCCAAAGCAACGTTGCCAAGGGGCTCTGTAAGTACCCCAATCTAAAATTAACCAACTTTAGAGGAACTCTTAGCACCATTCAGGGATAAACTGATAGGCTGGGACTCACTAAGATAAACTTAAAATTCCAGGACTATTTTGGAATTAAAATTGGAAACATCCAGAAGCTCGCCAGGCTGAGCCGTACGGATGGTTTGGACGTAGGAGGGGCCAATCCGTACGGATGGTTTGGGCACCCTCGGTCCCTATAAATTGGACCCTTGGCTGATCATTTCAGGGGGGAGAAATCATTTTGTAAGTGTAAACTCTGTCGAATTGAGGGCAGGTCAAACACATAAACACACATTTGAGTAAAAAGAGAGAAAAAAGATAGGCTTAGAACCAAAATTGCTGAGGCTTCCTTCTCCCCATCTTCTCTTCATCTCATATTCTATCTTTCTTTTGTTTAATTTATGTAAATGTCTTTACTTTTCTTGTAAATATTATGAAATGGAACCCAGTTCTTGATATGAATCAATGGTACCCTCATGTTTTATGCATGATCAAGGGTTCAAACCTAAGATGATCAAGGCTTGTTGTCATTTAATGTCTCTTTACATTATGTCTTTACATTAATGCATTTTATATTATGTCTTTACATTAATGCTCTTTACATTATGTCTTTACTTTTATGCAATTTATATTATGTCTTTACATTTATGCAAGTTAAATTTCATGTCTTTACTTTTAAGTTGATTTTATGGTGAAATGATCAAGTTTGGATGATAAAGTTTCAATCTTTATCATTCAAACATTGATCTAACTTCAATAATGTCCCTTTCGATGGTAAAGACTCAATCTTTATCCATCCAAAGGTTTATTTTTGATATCCTAAGGCATTTCCTTGGAAGAATCATCCATTTGGATGTTAAAGTTTCCATCTTTAACCATCCAAATGATGATTTTGGCTCAAATGCCATGTTCATCACCTTTTTAATTCTTTCCCCAATTATTGCCTTGATCACACCAAAACCTTGTGTTTTGGTGTTTAATTAGTGATTAAGAGCATAAGGATGATTCAATTCAAGTTTTGTGTGAGTAAATAAATTGAAAAGATGTAAAACAGTTCAGTTTCAGCAGAATGCTCTGTTTCTGCCTGAAACTGGAATGATTTCTTGACAATCTGTAAAAACTCCAGGGATGGCCTTCCCAGCCGTACGGCTGGTTTGGCCGGAGGGGTGAACTTCCAGTCTTTCCCCCTTTCTGTCAAAATGTTTACAAAACACCCCTTTTGTTGAGTTTCTAACTGATTTTGTTAAAAGTCAGTTTCTCCCATTTTTAAGAACACACACACACACACACACTTGCACAATTTTGTTAACAGGCTTAGGGAGACTCGGGTTTTTCCGAGGCACTTTGGGTGAACTACCGGTTAAGTTCTTTCCAAAGCATAACCTGACCTCCGAATCCTTTGTCTCTAACCATTTTTCGTTAAGTTTGGGATTTAAAGTTAAACTAACGTGGCGACTTAGTTTTTTCCGTTAAAGTACCGTGTTTGATTCTCGAGGGAACCATTCGTTTTCCCCGTGGGTATCTTACAACTACCACGCATGAAAGTAAAAATAAATGGGATGGTTTCTATTTTATTTGTATAAACAAACACAATCCATGTGAACTTACATTAACCAATAGAGATCAAGTAAATTAGTCAATACTCCACTTAAGAACATATGTAGGCTAGGCAATTCTAATACAAAATGGAATTAATATTTATTAACTAGAAAATCAAGGCTTCCCAGCCTTATCAATTCTTTTGGGTCAACTGACCAAAATATAAATGGGTGATGTGCCAACTTTTTATTGGTCGGTCAACATATCAAACCATATTAATTAATATAATTTGCTAAAATAAAGTCTGTTTTAACTGAATTAATTTAGGATGTTCTACTAAGCCAAATTTAGTGAATAAATAGTGATTTTGAAAGCCCTAGATGTCTAGTTTATTTAGCTTCTTTTGGATTTAGATTTCGAATTTTCTGCAAAGAATTATGGCCATTTTGCTACAAGGTGTCAATGTTAGGCGAAAATTATACTTTTAAATCATCGATATATTTTGTAACGACCCGAAAACCCGCCTCTATTTTTCTAGACAATAAAGATTTATTTATTTATTTATTTCTTATTTAATTGTTTAAATTATTATTTGATTAATAATTTATGTGTGCATTTTATGTGTTATAATAATTTATGCCTAGCATTTTACTTGAGTTATTTGTGTTAGTGTAGAGAGTTGGGTCTTAAATGTTAGTGGGGAGTATGAGAATATTGTGTTAGTGTGTAGGGGAGGGGGTCTATGTGTAAATTCTTTAATCATCCTACTCCCTCCATTTCACCTCCCTCCCTCACCTTTTCTCCTCACACTCCATCCCATTCCCAGCATAATCTCTCTCTCTCTCCAAGAAAAGGGTAAGCTTTCTTCCTCCCTTCTCTCTTCATTTTCACCCTCTTCCTCTCATCTTTTCTTATTGCTCATTTGAGGAAAAATGTTTAGATCGTTGGTAGGAACGTAGGGAGCTAAGAATATTCGAATTCCGTCAACTTTGAGAAAATCCGGGTAAGTTGATTTTCCCCCTATTTTATGCTAGAAATGCTACTCCATGTTTATGTGATGATATGAATGCTATTTATTGCATCTTGGGTGGATTTGGGAGTGATTTACATTTTGTTCATTTTTGTGAAAATTTGGTATTTGAATCATCATTGATTGAGGTTCTTTAGATGTTGTTCTAGGAGTTCTTTTGGCTTCCAAGTGGTGTGGGTACTTTGGTTTATATATTGGTAGTGTTAGTTTGAGTTTGGCTTGAAATGGTGAATATTTGGGTTTGGTTTGATTTTGGGTTGAAAATGGAAGAAACCCAGATTTTTGGCCGGAATTTGCCCCTCCGGGCAAGGGGGCGCGCGCACCCTTTGGGAGGGGGCGTGCACACCCTTATGCCCTTTTGCAGCAAAACCTTCTGATCATCTTAGGGCGCGCGCACCATTCTCTAGGGGGCGTGCGCTCCCTCATTGATTCAAACTTAGAAAACCTTCTGATGACTTAGGGCATGCGCACCCTTTCCTCGCGAGCGCGCGCACCCTCCTCTGGCCATTTTTGAAAGAACCTCCTGATCACCAAGGGCGCGCGCACCCTTTCTGCGCGGGCGTGCGCCCCCTCCGCTGTACAAGCCCTGAGCTTCACCCTCTTGTACTCTTCGCAGACAATCTTCGATAGTTCACAACTCTCTTATCCGGACTCCGTTTTAGGTGTATTAACTATCGTTTTAAAGCACTCCTTGAGCTCTTCGAGATGAGTGAGTAGTTTTGGTTGAATACTAGAGTTAAATGGATCCTTTGTGATTAAATGTGATATGGGAATGGTGTTATAATTGTTGAGATTATTGGAACACTTTAATTGTGTGTTGATTGGTTCATTTCACTTTCTTGGTGACTTCTTGATATGGTTCCCTACTTTGGAATCATTAGTTATTTATCGTGCTAGTATTTTATTACTTAGCCTTTACTTGAAAATCCAGTTGGTATTTGTGTGTTTCGGGCGATGCGAACGATTATAGTGGCAATGAGCTGAGTCCATTATGATTCTTGACCATTGTTTTGCCTAATTATTACCCTCCTCCAGATTGGCCTTGGATGTGAGATGAGCTAGCTCCTTTGTGAGCATTCTAGCTGTTTGGGTTATGACTTTGTGTCATATTCCCTTGCCATTATTGGTTATTGGTTCCGGTACCGGGGGTTTTCTCTTCAGCTTTCATGCTACTACGAATATGTTGATTGTTGATTATTGAAGCTGCGCAGCGACCTTTATTTTTTTCTATCAGATGGGAAACCTTGGCTCAGTATCCATGTGAATTGTTTATTTCCGCTGCTATTTGTTACCTGTTGTGTGCTATGTGCTATATGAGATTTTCTATTGTTAGAAGTTATTATTATTGCCTGTTGCATATTAGCATTTTCATGTAGTTGCATTAGTAACTTACTGAGATTTTATCTCACCCCGTTTCCTTTCATTGTTGTTTTCCTTAACCCCCCCCTCCCAGGAGGAAAGGATTAGGATTTGCGGATCGAGGAGGACGTCGAGAAGTTTGAGATATTTGGGCAGGTTATTATTGATCGGTTTGCATTATGTAAATGTGTAACCTTCTTGGGGATAGTTGTACCAACAATGACGTCATTAAGATTTGTAATATTTTGTATTTTGGGTGTGAGCTTGTGGAGCTTACACTAGTTGTTTTATGATATTTTTAAACTTGGATTTTCCAAACCTTGTGTTAAAATATTTTGGGTATAAAATGGAATTTTTATCTTCAGTATTTTAGAGTTTATGGTTGTAAGTCGACATCCAGCTCGCGAGTTCCCGGCCCGAGGGGTCGGGGCGCGACATATTTTTATGTGGAAAATTTTCCATTTTAATTATTCTAATAATATGAAATATAAGAACACACATTTAGGTCAAAATATACACTACAACACAAACATATATAAATAAATAAATAGCACATAATAAGCACATTTTATTGCAAGCACGCAAATAAAATATGTATGAAATGGATGTAAAAGTTGTGGGCATTACAGTTACTTTGGTACATACCCATCCAAAAAGCTATTATTTGAAGAAAAAAAACGCATTGCTCATCATAAAATTGGAATTTGATTATTATTTTTATGTTTGATTCATATGCTTACCTACTGACATATATTCTTAATAATTTTATAATACTACCTATAACATGATATAATAGTTATAATTTTTCACTAAATTAATTTATTTTTCTTATTTTTTTTTGAATTTCTTCAAACCTAATTAAAATTCTGCTATCACAATTTCCAGAAATCTGCAAATTACTATTCATTTCAAGCTTAAGCAAAATTCTTTTTTTTTTCCTGCCTTCCAAAAATCTTATTAATTCTCATTTTATGCTCATAATCAATTCTTCAAATCATAAGTTAGCAGAGTAAGAAAGATGAATAAACGTATATTATTCATTAAATGGAAGCATGAAAAAAACACCATTTTAACTATCTTTGATAAACTTCAAGTTGATAGAGAAAAAAAAGGTCTCTTCCGTGCGTCCCTTACAGCATCAATTAGTAGTATTAGAAATAGAAAATGAGTTGGGTAATGGAGTCGAGAGAGAGAGAGAGAGAGAGAGAGAGAGAGAGAGAGAGAGAGAGAGAGAGAGAGAGGAAAGACAGATATGAACGAATAGGAGATTAGGATAGAATTAGATTAGATTTTAGTTTTTCAAAAATTGTTGATTAATTTTAAGATTTCTTAGGTATGGGTATTCAAAACCCGCCCTTCATCACGGGTATCAGATGACAATGAATTATAGGCATTTGATTCCCACTGGAAACTAATACCCATACCCATATCCAGTGTTATGAGTGAGCTAAACATAAGTAAGTATTACACTGGAATCAAATACCCATTCCTTAGCTTAGATTCCCATATACCAAACGAGGCCTTACAGTCCTAATAAAAGGTAGTCTAAGTTTTACTCTCTCTATTTCTAAATAAATGTCCATTTTCAAGAAACTTGTATACCAAATGAATGTCTATTTTAGAAAAAACTTTGTCCCTAAGTGTTTTTTACCAAAAAAAAATAAAATCGCTAGTCTCTTTGTACTTGTAAAACTAAATTGTTGTAAAGAGAATAACACGAATATATACGAATATTTTCCATTAAATAGTATAAAAGTAATGATTTTAAGATATCCATTAAACTGAAATTTGGACATTCATTTAGGGACATAGGGGGTATGTTTTTTACAACTCAAATAAACTTCAAATAATATATTTTTTAAAAAATAATAATTTTTCTCATTGAATTCTAATAAAATGTTACTAATGTTTCACAGAGATTCTATCATTAAGCACTTTTACAGATCAATTTTTATTACTACAGTTGAAGTTGTTGTGGAGATATACTACCCGCCCAAACGAACCCTGATATTTTTTTTCCCGCCAGATCAGACCTTGACGTGTAAAATACTCGCCAGTTAGGGCCTTTTGACCTAATTCGTTAAAAAATCAGTTACAAAACATGTGCCATGCACATGCCTACCAAAATTGGTTAGTTTGAAGTAGAAATTTCTTTCAAGGGGCTTAAGGAACATTCCAAACTTAATAAGGCTGAAAATCAAAATAATTATTAAAATATTAAATAAAAGGATTTTAAAGTTATTTTCAAAATATTAAATAAAAATTATATAATTAAATTTTAAAACAAAATAAAATAATAATCACTATATACAAGAAAAAATATAGAATGTTACTATTTTATTTTTATTTTACCATTATCTATTAATTTTATTTTTACCAATTTTTATGAATGAATGAATTAATTTATTGTTAGTTAACTTGAAATTCATAGTGTCTTTAAGTAGTAATAATAAAATTGCATTTTCTAATATTTAATTTTAAATATGCTCAAAAAGTTATTAAATTTTAGAATAATTTATATTATTTATTATTTTCTTGAAGAAGAGAGTAAGAAAAATTATGTTATACATCAATTAATTGTACAATGTCTATATGATTAATTATATTAAAAAATTAATGAAAAATAAAACAAACTTATTCCCATCAAATTCCATCATTTTCCAAAAATAATAAATAAATAAATAAAAATGAAAACGTTAATCCTTCCCCGTCATCTTCTTCCTATCCTACTCTTCCCACCACCACCATCCTCACCACCACCACTGCAGTCCGCCACCATGAATCCACGAATTCACCCAAATCGACCGAAGCTTCTTTTCATCTCTTCCCCCTCCAAAATATTCCTCCCAGTCTTTATTCTCGTCATTCAAACCTCCAAAATCACAAACCTTAAAACCCTTTATCTTCAAATACAAAATCAGAAAACCTAGAAAATTAAGAGCTCATAAAACCCAAGCCTTGTTCGTGAGTGGTGGTGAATGGTACCGGAGTAGACTTCTACAAGTTGGTGAATGGTGGTGGAGTAGATGAGTAGGGGAACACGATAACGGGCGACGCCGGAACCAAGGCTGTAGAGGCGACGCTGTTTGAAAGCTGGGGGAGTAAAACAAGAATAGGGGGTGATAAATCGGAGACGATGGTTGTGGCCGTCTGTCAGAGTTATGGAGAACAGAGGAGAGAGAGAGTGTGTGCGTGCGTGTGTGTGTGTGTGATGGGAGGAAGAAGAAGGGGATATAAATTTACTTTTTTTTTTGTTCCACCACCCTCTTCTTTTTGAGAAATATCATTTATAACCCATTCAAACTTAATAGAAGTTCAAATGACCCAATTATGTTAGTCACGTGCATGGAACATGCTTTTTAATTGATTTATTAACGAATTCCATCAAAAAGGCCCTAACTGGCGAGTTTTTTACATGTCAAGGTCTGATCTTGCGAAAAAAAGAACACCAGGGTTCGTTTGGAAGGATGGTATATCACTTTAGGGTCTAAATTATCATTAACCCTTTACAAAAATCCAAAAATACAAGCTAAGAGTTAATGTAATCTAATTTTTTTAATAGTCATGAATGTAACTGAATTGGAAAACTAATAATTAATCTGAGAAGTTAAGTTATTATTTAGTGAAACAATTATTTGGAAATGTTGCAATATTTAGTAAATTTTGAATTTTGAAATATATTTTTTGAAATAAGCCCATAAGACAGCAACAAGTGGCATTCTATCTAATAAGCTTGATTGTGGCCGTGCAACTCTATTTCATAATTCCACGTGGCGCTCTCTTTGAATGGAATTAAATTCTCTAATTTTTTAATAGTCATGAATCTAATTGAATTGGAAAACTAATAATTAAGATGAGAAGTTAAGTTAATATTTAGTGAAACAATTATTTGGAATTGTTGCAATATTTAGTAAATTTTGAATTTTGAAATATATTTTTTGAAATAAGCCCATAAGACAGCAACAAGTGGCATCCTAACTAAGCTTGATTGTGCCCGTGCAACTCTACGTCATAATTTCACATGTCGCTCTCTTTGAATAGAATTAGACTCTCTGTTGGTCCCAAAGACACAACAAGGGTATGAAAAGAAGCTAGAGGGGGGGTGAATAGCCTATTTAAAATTATCAACTCTTTTCAAAATTCAACCTTATGCTAACTATTGAGTTTTGTGGTCAAGTAAAAACCACTAGTTCAAAGTAAAATGCACAGCGGAAGTTTTCGATAAAAACGAGGTAGAGTTGGTTTTGAAGTTAAAACGACTAGGTAGGCAAATAGAGTGGGCAGGTAATATTGCGGCAGCCAAGAAGGTAAGTGAAATTGCTAACTGGGAAGTTTCACTTGCGGCAAGCAATGTGAGCGGTCGGCAATATTGCGGTCGCCAAAGTGAACAGACAAGGTAGGTTGAAAATGAAGGTTTGTGTCTGAGAGTTTTGGCAAATGGATTGTCACGACCCGAAAATCTGTCTCTATTTTATTATTAAATAATTATTTAATTATTTATTTATTTGATTATCTATTTATGTGCGCATTTTATATCTCATAATATTATTATGTGTCTAGCATTATTTGGTTGATTTTGTGTTAAGTGTGTTAGTAGGGGTGAGGGGGCCTAAGTGTAAGTTTTTAAAATCATTCTCCTACTCCTTCCCTACTTCCCCTTCTCCCTCACTCTTCCTCACCTCACACACTGCACATCTCTCTCTCTTTCCATGGAAAAAGGTAAGAAATCTCCTTCTCATTCTTCCTTCATTTTGATCATCTTCCTCCCTCTATTTCTTATTACTCATTTTATGAAATGTGTTTAGATCATCGATAGGATCGTGTAGAGCCAAGAATATTTGAATTCCGTCATCCTTCATAAAATTCAAGTAAGTTGCTTTTCCCCCATTTTTATGCTAAAATGTTCATCTTTAGTTTATGTGATGCTTTAGTTCATATATATGGTGTTTTGGTTGAGTTTAGAACTCATTTGGATTTTTGGATTGGTTTTTGTGATATTTTGAATGTTGGGATTTAATCTTAGTTTGGGTTGATAGATGATGTGATTTAGGTCCCCTTCTAGTTTTTAAGTTGTTTTGGTTCATGTTTATGCTTGGTGGAAAGTTTGGTTGTGATTGATTTTGAGAATTTGTGAAAATGGTAAGAAACCTTGAAGAACCCAGCTGCTGAATCCCTCCCAGCCCGTCGACCAGGCGCCCGCCCGTGCTGAGTCAGGCGCCCGCCTACCTGGATTTTTCCTTAGGCCAAACCTTCTGGTCAAATAAACGCCCGCCTGCCCCCTTGCAAGCGCCCGCCCACCCCCTGTTCTGGAAATCTGCCTTTTTGCTTGTTTAAGACTAAGTGGCTTACCTAGTTTAAGTTTTATCATTCTAATTAACCTAAGTTAACAGCGTGGGACACTTTATTAATTGGAATTGGTTCCTTTGTGAACAAATATGTTATGAAAATTGATTAAGTATCGTTTTGGGAATGTTGGACATCTTTGATGTGTTGTTTGGATTGGTTTACCTTTGTGGTGATTTATTTGGGATGGTTCCCTACTTTGGAATCATTAGTTGTTTATTTAAGCTAGTATTTATTACTTAGCATTTATTTGAAAGTCCAGCTGGTTATTTGTGTTCGAGTCAGGCAATGGATAATGCTATAATGGCTTAAGCCAAGTCCAGTATAGCATCGCCCATTGGTCCTTATTTCCTCATCCAGATTGGCCTTGGTTGGGATGAGCTAGCTTCCTTTGGAAGTAGTCTAGCTAACTTTTTGGGTTTTGACTTTGTGTCATCTCCCCCGTCCTTTGTGACATGTTACTATTGGTTATGGTTCCGGTACCGGGGTTTTCTCTTCAGCTTTTATGCTACTATGAAGATGTTGATTGGTTGATTGTTGAAGCTGCGCAGCGATCCTTTATTTGGTTCTATCAGTTGGGAAACCTTGGCTAATATCCTTTGTTATTTGTTTATTTCCGCTGCTATCTGTTAACTGCTATTGCTATGTGCTATATGTGATTTATTATTGTTTATTGCATCTTAGCATGTCATGTAGTTGCATTAGTAACTTATTGAGATTTATCTCACCCCCTTTCTTTTATCTTTGTTTTTCCTTAACCCCCCCCCAGGAGGAAAGGATTAGTACTCGCTGATCACGAGGAGGACGTCGAGTGTGGAAGTAACTTTTGGGAAGGTTGTTTCAGTTTACATTATTTAAATGTATAACCTTTGGGATAGTGTCCAAATATTGACGTCATTAAGAATTGTGTATTTTGTATTTTTGAGTATAAGCTTGTGGAGCTCATACTAGTTGTATTTTGTTGTGGTCAAACTTGGATTTGTAAAACTCGTTCTATCATCTTTTGGTATAAAATGGAATCTTCATCTTCAATATTTTGGTAATTGTGTGTTAAGTCGACGTCCAGCTCGCGAGTCCCGGGCCTGCGGGGTCGGGGTCGCGACATGGATAAGTAGTCAGAAGTGATAACTAAGGCAGTAGGCAAGTAACAAACACAATTCACAATCGTTTGAATATCTGGAAAGATCAAAACACTAAACGACAAACGAGATTAATAAGAACAATAAGAACAATTGCTGAAAGTAAATTTGCAGAAATTAAAGTGCAATAAGTAAATGACACGATGATTTGGAAAGGTTTGATCTGTTAAAAGATCTACGTCCTTTACCAAGATAGTCAGTGTTGGATTTTGAATGGAGGATATATTTATTCTCTTGATTACAAATTACAAAGATGAAGTATGAATCAACACTTACTTTCTATGAAGAACAAATCCTAGACTTAGACCTGTGTATCCCTAATGATTCAATCTATATGATTAATCAATCGGGGTGTGTGTTTATAAGAAACAATAGCTCTATATAATCTATATGATTGAGAGCCTAATGAATCTTTAAGTGTTGTTGGGCTTGAGATTTGATGTGCTTGAAGGTTGCTGGGGATCTTTGAAGATTTGAAGGCAAAGGCTTGAAGATTCAAATGATTCTGGAAATCTTGAATATGATCTTCAATCACCAAGTATTTCAACAGCAAGTTCTCTCTTTGTATCTCAGCAAACTTTCAATGAAGAAAGTAAGGACTATTTATAGCCTTGGGTAAAAGAGATAGTTGTTAGAAGAGTTTGGAAGATGATGAGCTGGAGCATTCTGATTGGAGCTCATATATTTATCTTATAGTTGCAGAAGTTAGTGGGAAAGATGTACTATCTTGTACCAGACATAATGACCAAATTCAAATTTGAATTTTGCAATGTTTAAATCAAACTTGTCTTTTCTTGGTCATCACTTGGTCGTGCGGTAGCTAGTCTGCGGTCGCCAATAATGTGTGGTCGCTACATTCTGCAGCGATATGGAATATGTTGTTGTCATAAGCCATGCGGTAGCCAAAGACCTTGCTGTATCCATAGACCTTGCGGTCGCGTAGCTATGCGGTCGCTAAACTTGCAGTAGCATAGTTGAGGTAGGCAGACTTAGCTATTTTCACAATATCAGCAGCAGCAGCAATTCTTCAAAATTTGAGGGGCTGATCTTCTAAGCCTAACTAAACTAAAAATGGACTTAACTAATGAAGTTGTAAAACTTCTTACAATAAAACCTAAAGTCCATGAAAAATAAAATAAGGTTATGGGATCAATCAAATCTAGGTAATAGGAGTGGTTTATAATATGCATACCCAACAATCTCCCCCTATTTGATTGAGACCATTACCTACTATAACAAAGACTAAATCATTGTACTTGGTAATAACATGTTTCAAGAAATTAATTTTATTTAGTTCATTCCCCAAGTTAATGAACACACAATAAGTCAATGTTATAGATTTCTATCATCCTTAAAAGAAAATAAAATGACTAATCCTGGAAGATAGAAATATTTTGATGCAATTTAAAAAGATAATATATGAGAGATATGAACAGCATCAAACAACACACATATAACTGGTACTCTGAATCATTAAAGCGATGATGAATAAGAGTACAGACAAAAAGAGATAATAGTTATGTTACAGACCCAAATAAGTTAAACAGAATTTAAATATTGTCTTAGGCATCCAGCCTAACAAAATAAATAGTAAAAAAAAGTGATGCGGTCAGTAGAACAATGCGGCAGGTAGAGCGGTAGGGACTTTGCGGTCAGGGAGTGCAGTAAGGTACGAGTGGCAGCTTCACATATCCAATTAAGGGATCTTCACTTCATCCTGAAACTCTGGAATGATGGGGAAGGTGAATGTGTTGGCAAGCATGTAATCAAACTTGTTTACTGTTGGGAAATCAATGCTATTTCCTTCATCATTCTCTGCCTGAGAATGAATGTTTTCGTGACCACCGTCTGCAACTTGGATAGAACATTCAGTGACTGCACTCCCAACTGATCTCTGAACAGATCCTTCTAAGTTATCCAGTTTTCTTTCAACAAACTGGAATGAACCAATGACCGTGTTGGTCAGTTCTTCGATCCTTGTTCCTTGATAATCCAGCGGAGTTTTCAGAGTTGCAAAAGCGGCCTTGATAGCTTCAAGCTTCAAGCTTGATTTTCAGTAAGAGCTTCAAGGAAGGCCTTGATCGTTGCATCGACTTCCTTTTTCATATTGAACTTGACCTTTTTCAGCTCATGAATCAAGTCAGTTTTAACAAAATCCAACTGCTTGTGAATTTCAATAGAGGTGTCCAGAACTTCGTAAGAAATGCATCGGTTGAGAGCGTTAGTCTGAACGGTAAGAGCCTCTTTGATAAACTGAGGAATGATCATAAAGTTGGTGGAAAGTTCGGTTGATGTAGATGCGGTCAGAGAGGGTTGAGCGGCAGCAGCACTTGAATAACTGGCATGACCAAGAACAACATCCTTCACAATCTTTGTTATTGCTAATGTCTCCCCCTTAATGGTATCAATCATTTTGGAGGGCAGAGAATATAGCTCCTGCTGTAGATTGGCTTGAGAGGATTTTAGGTCAATGACCTCTATGGTCAGCTGAGCAATCGCATATTGATTTTCAGACTGAAGTTTAGTCAAGGCTTGGACCACAGTAAGCAATGCGGCAACCTGACTTACAGTAGCTGGAACTTCATCATTTTTTACCGAAGAGGGAGGAGTTGGAACTGGAGAGTGAGTAGGAGAAATGACCTAGGTACGGTTGGAAGACTTGGTTAGATCTTGAGTCTTATCAATGGTCATGGCAATACGGTCAGTTTCATCGACCGTAGGTACTCCTTGTGCGGCAGCCTCAGGGAGGTCAAAAGTGGGGCTTTCAACATTAACATCAACACTCTTGTTTTTCTCATCACTATCCCCTTACTGACTTGCACTGTCATCAACTTGCTTGTTATCACCATCATTATCATCATCATCTTCATCACTACCAGCAACCTCAACTTGTGAACCGCTTGAAGACTTTTCTTCGGTTGCCTCACTGTCAGATTCATCTATCAGGGAATAGACTTGTCTTGCAGCAGTGGGCTTCAATTTCTGAGCAACCTTTATCAAAGTGGGATCAACCTCAACCACATTTGCAGTATCAACAGGAGGAGATCCAGTAGGTGTAAATACAGGGGATGCGATAGGCTGAACTGAGACCTTGGCTTTCTTGATAACTTTTGTTGGACTCAAGGAGTGAGTTCTCTTCTTCTCCCCCTGAGATGTTGCGGTCGAAGGGGTTTTTCAAATGGTGACAGGAGCGGCTGTGAATACGGCCGATTGAAAATTGAGAGTCGCCACGTTGTTTTATTTGTAGTTAAAACATTAAGAAAACCATTTATGAGAATAATAGGGTTCGGGGGTCAAATTATAATAAGAGAAAAATATTAATGCGCTCACTCCTATTGCCTGACGAATCCATCTTTCAATCATGATCAATGTGTGTGTGTGTGTTAGTGTTTGACACCGGATCTGAAGATTGCCTACATGCTTCTCATCATGAGAAGCTTAGGTCGGTGTAGTTCATTGATGAATTAGAATGGGGAGAGATGAAGCGGGATCATGCATAAAGAGGGGGAAGATTAGGGTTAGAAGTAGTTCCTAGATCGTATTAGGGTTTGATGAAACCCTAGGATCATCATTGGCTATGGCACGTGCACATAAATAAGGATTACAATCCTAGATCTTGCATATGATGTATGATAAGTCGTAAATCTAGCATTATAAAAAGAACATCATGAATACATATGAATGAACACATAAACATAAAGATCGCTACCCTAAATATTGCATTATGTAGGTAATATGTGACCTAGATCTAGTGCGGGTTTTGTGGAAACCCTAGATCATCATCGGTCAAGAACACGAACGATGAAAAAAACCCTAGATCTAAAAATATATGAATGAATATAATAGATCTAAGAAGCTAAGTAGTAAGAACGTGTTACCAAACCGATTAAAGAGGCTTTGAAGGTTGAATCTTCACTCCTTTGGTTGATGGCGATGTTGAATCTCTTTGATGATCAAAGCAAGATCAAAGAGAGGGTTTGAGAGGGTTTTGAGAGGGAGAGAGAGAGGCTGGGAAGAGCTACTGTGAGGTTTTTCCCGTAGGTTTCTTATGTGATCAATAGGCTGAGAGGAGAGGCCTATTTATAGGGGTTTTTGGGCCGGCAGAAGTGGCCGCGCGGAAACTCCTAGACTGGCTGCGTGGTCAGTCTTTCCGGATTACATGGTTATCAAGATATCGATGAGATCTTATCAGTTTGTTGAACAAACTGATAAGATCGGTTTTTAAACTTACGCAGTTCAGCTCGGTTTCGAAAATAGCCAAGCCACACGGTTCAGTTTGGCTCACGATCTGACCCTCCAAGCCAAACCGAGCCAAACCGTTTCGAGCTAAACCGTGGAGCCGAGCCGAACCGTGATGGTAGTACTATATGTAACTTAAGATTACAGTTACAGTCCTTTCGTGCTTACTTTATTATTCCCCACATACCTGATTCGTGATTTTCAGTTGTTCAAACAAACAAACAAACAAAAGTTTTTATTATTTCTTACCATATCCAACCTTTTTCAAATATCAATCTAAATTATCCTTCCTTCCTTAGCTTCAATTTACTGAAACCCTATTAAATATCTATTCAGTTTCACTAAATCCTAGTGTTTACCAAGCTTTTGGTGCTTCCCGAACTACTCATCTGTATTGCCGATTATAACAAAATAATTATACTCCGTATTTCTTATTATAGTTTCATCAAAAACAACACATGTCATCTTTAGTTTCAAAGTTATTTATAATAATTCTGTGACTTAAAATAATTTGGCTCTCATTTAATACATGTTGAACTTCAACATTATCCTTCAAAACTGGAGCCTAATATTAAATGCAGTTCCAAACTTGTCATACACTGAGGCTATATATTCCTCTCACTTTTGCTCTCCCTAATTTGACTCTTTTTCTCCACATATTTTTTGATGGTAGTACTATATGTAACTTATGATTACAGTTACAGTCCTTCCTTGCTAGTGCTAACTGCTAAGTGCCAAGTGGTATAGTATGGTTCAAACCGCGGTTTGAGCCACGGTTTAAACCGTAAAATCAGACCGTGGTTCAAACCGAACCGAGCCAAACCATGATGGTTTAGCTCAGCTCGGCTTGGACTATTGTGTGGTTCAGCTCGGTTTAGGATTTCTCCAAACCGATGTATAGCGGTTTGGCTCCTAAATTACCCCAAACCGAGCTAAACCGAACTATTTCCACCCCCTAGTTTGTTCTTGAGATCAGGTCAATATCCTGATAGAATTCGACCTATAACTGATTTCATCAATCTAGAACTCTGGAAAGCTGTCGGATAAGTCCCTGTAAGGTTATAATTGCCTAAAAGGTCTTCAGAGACTCCTAAACGTCTAGGAAGTCCTTGATCTTCAGATCGGGTACTAACAATAGCCCCTCGGCGACACTTCTTGCAAGGCATGGAGGATCGTCGATTAAGAAAGGAACCGATCTGAAACAAGTGTTCCAAATCAAGGGAAGAGAAAGTAAAAGGGTGACCAAGTTCGTCAAGCGGCTGAACCTATGTCAGGCTACCTACATATCCAAAGGGAATCAAGCCAATCATAGTTCCAGCACATGAGGGAGAAAGAAACGAGACATCGTAGAGCAATAAAGTCATTGCATGGACTTTACTGAGGAAAAAGGAAAAGAAATGAAACGTCGTAGAGCAATAAAGTCGTTGCAAATGGACTCTATTGGGGAAAGAAGGAAAAGAAACGAAACATCATAGAGCAATAAAGTCACTGAAAATGGACTCTATTGGGGAATGGAGGAAAAGAAACAAAATATCGTAGAGCAATAAAGTCATTGCAAATGGACTCTATTGGGGAAAGGAGGTGAGGTCATACGCACGGTACAACAAGAAGTTTTAAGAATCGAGAACAGAATTAGAGATGGATTCTAACTTCCTATAGAGCGTGCGTAATCGAATAATTTCTCGATAAACCACGGTACCTTGAGAGGTATAGTCCTCAGGATCGCAAAATTCGGTAACCGGTAACACGGACGGTACATCGGGACACAAGTGCCTCGAGCTCGCACGGGTTACGCCAAAACATGAGACACACGGTTTGAAGAAGCCATCTTACGTCGCGCGTGAATCACATACCTTTCTCGGTAAACTATGGTGCCTATAGAGGTATAGTCCTTAGGACCGCCGAATCCGGTAACTGGTAACGCTGATTGGCTAGAGCTCGCACGGGTTACGCCTAATAACTTTCTCAACATGAAGGGTTTATGGATGCATCCCACCTTCAATTATAATTTTTTTAAGGTTTATGGACGTTTCCAACCTCCAATTATAAATTGATTTGGTTATTAATAAAGGATTTTACGATGGTTTCCTTAATCCGCCTTAGGGTTTATGGACGTTTCCGACCTTCAATTAT
Organism: Campanula takesimana; assembly: GCA_026119855.1. Taxonomy (NCBI): domain Eukaryota; kingdom Viridiplantae; phylum Streptophyta; class Magnoliopsida; order Asterales; family Campanulaceae; genus Campanula; species Campanula takesimana. The sequence continues at coordinate 621,629 of JAOWBW010000603.1, read as the reverse complement.
AACTTGGGGTTTATAGACGCTTCCCACCTTCCATTATAAATTGATTTGGTAATTTACGAGGTTTTCCAGACTAATTTGGTGATTTACGCGGTCTTCCAGACCGAATTTAGTAGTTTACGCGGTCTTCCGGACCGGATTTGGTAGTTTACGTGGTCTTCTGGACCGAATTTAGTATTTTACGCGGTCTTCTAGACTGTTTCATTAAGTTTGGTAATTTACGCGGTCTTCCGGACCGGATTTGGTAATTTACGCGGTCTTTCGGACCGGGTTTGGTAATTTACGAGGTCTTCCGGATCAAATTTGGTAGTTTACGCGGTATTCCGGACCGAATTTGGTAATTTACGCAGTCTTCCAGACCGGATTTGGTAATTTACGCGGTCTTCCGGTAATTTACGCGGTCTTCCATACCGGGTTTGGTAATTTACGAGGTCTTCCAGACCAATTTGGTGATTTACGCGTTCTTTCGGACCGGGTTTGGTAATTTACGAGGTCTTCCGGACCAATTCATTAAGTTTGGTAATTTACGCGGTCTTCCGAACCGGATTGGTTAATTTACGCGGTCTTTCGGACCGGATTTAGTAGTTTATGCGGTCTTCTGGACCGATTCATTAAGTTTGGTAATTTACGCGGTCTTCCGGACTGGATTTGGTAATTTACGCGGTCTTCCGAACCGGATTTGGTAATCTACTTGGTATTCCGGACCGGGTTTGGTAATTTACGAGGTCTTCCGGACCAATTCATTAAGTTTGGTAATTTACGCGGTTTTTCGGACCGGATTTGGTAATTTACACGGTCTTCCGGACCGGATTTGGTAATTTACACGGTCTTCTGGACCGGGTTTGGTAATTAATACGGTCTTCTGGACCGAGTTTGCTAATTTACGAGGTCTTCCAAACCAAAGATTTATTAAATATATAGGGGTCTTTTGGACGGAAGGAACGGACTAGGACACGTCCTAAAGGTTGCGGTGTTTTTGCAATATGTTTTAGTATAAGTGTATGACTGTAACACTTTTAGAGTTTTAGTATGAGCATTTGTGAGTAATTGCGAGTTTGAGGGATCGAAGTAGAGAGTGCGTAAAGTTTGGAGACTTGTAGATGTAAAAATACCTATTGTTTAGGTTTTAAGCATTGAGTAATGTTATTTGAGTAAAATTACATATAGTTTAGAGTTCGAGCATTGATTGTTTTTAGATATGATTTTGGATGTAAATTTCCCAACGTTTGGGGTTTAAGTGAATTTTGTAGAGATTTAGTTGTATTTTACCCATAGTTTGGGGTCTAAATGAATCTTATGTAGATTGCAAAGAGTTTTAATTTATAGATTACCCAAATTCAGGGTTTATTTACATCTTACTTTGAGTGTCAAGATTTTGATTGTGATTTACCCAAGCTTTGGGGTTTTAAATGGTTATTTTTTGTAATTTCCCTTGTTTGGGGGTTTAAGTATGTTAATGTTTAAACATGGAGGAATTGATTGTAAATCATTTTTAGTGAGGGGCTTGATTGCAATTTACTCAAAGTTGGGGTTTAGAATAAATTATTGTTAATTTGGTTGTGGATTACCCAAGGTTTGGGATTTTGATTGTAAATTACCCAAGGTATGAGGTTTTGATTGTAAATTACCCAAGGTATGGGGTTTTGGTTGTAAGTTTTTTCAAATGATGGATTTGATTGTGAGTTACCCAAAGTTTGGGGTTTAAGTAGATTTTATGTTGTTCGTGAAGATTTTAATTGTAAATAACCCAAGTTTGGAGTTTAAGTTAATTCTTGTTGATTTGTAAGAGTTGTGATTGTAAATTACCCAAGGTCGGGGATTTGAATATGTTAACGTTAAACATGAGGGATTTGACTGTAATTTATCTTGAATGAAGGGTTTGATTGTTAATTATATCGAACAAGAAGGTTTGATTGTTAATTACTTCGAACGAGAAGGTTTGATTGAATTAAATGTAGAATACAAGGGACTTAGTTGTAAGTTGTTATAAGGTATGTGGTTTTGATTGTAAATTACCCAGGGTATGGGGTTTGGATTTGGATGATGTTAAGTTGATGTGCTTCGTTGCAAGTTACCCAAGATATGGGGTTTTGGTTGTAATTTTGAATTAGGGTTTAATGACCTTAAACTGGGTTTTCGTGAAACTTAGTAGATTTCGACCCAAGTTGATTTATTTATTTGTGGTATGTATGATGTATTGATTTTGGTGGTTTTGTTAAAAAAACACAATTTTTGTGTTAAGTAATTTTTGGTCCGAAAATGTTGTAATTTTTGACCGGTTTTTGACTTGATTGACTTTGTTAAAAGTGCTTTTTGTGTTGTTTGACTTTTGTTAGAGTATAGGGATGTAATGTACATTAGTGTTTCGTTGAGAAAGCTTATTTTGGATGAAGTCATATTTTTGTCCGTTAATTATTGAAATGCTTCGGACTTGTTCGGAGTTGACTTGTCTTGGATTTGTTTTGAGTTGACTTGTCTTGTCCTAGGTAGACTAGGGTTTTTATTGTGAGATATTTATAGTATTCGTTGGGAATTTTGGGGATTCTCCTAGAGTAAAAATGTAGAAGTTCATATATGAGCATGCATCATAAGGTAAATTGCTAGATTGATTGCATACCTTTGATGTGTATACCTATCTGTGTTTGTGGCTTATATTGACACCTTTGAAGTCGAGGGGCTCATGTAGCGTTGTGCATAGTTTGTGGGAGAGGAGATGTCAGAGACTGTTCAGAGCAGGGTGCGGGCCACTGGCTTGGGAGAATTCTTCGAGAGCTTGTCGGGTTGTGGTCCACTGGTTGTTCAGCGTAGAGTGATGATATCCTCCTTGCCATTGGGAGTGCGTATAGACTTTAGAGTTTATCGGATTCGATTGTGCCGATATCAGGAGCAGGTACAACTGTAGTTACCCCGGGAAAGCCACTACTTGGCTAGAGCGGTGAATTATCCTAGGATGTCTATTTGTGTTTTAATTGTTTAGAGTCGCCACCTATGTTTTTAAAGGAACATAGGAAAAACCTATAAATTGGCTAATTTATGTTACGAAACCAAAGATTTAGGAGAGAAGGGTTCGGGGGTTAGGTGACGGAGTGGGAAGTACTTAAACACCCACTCCGCCCAGCTTACGCGGGTCTTGCTACTATTGGTGTTCTATTGCTTAAAAGTCCTTCAAATAATATTAATATAAAAGTGCTAACAATTACAATGAAAAGAAAGGGGAAATAAAAGGGAATTGTTTTATTGATTAATTCATGTTAAAGATTACAATAAGAGAAGAATGGTAAATTAAACTAGAGATTGAAATGTAGGGAGATAACCTTAACCAACTTTAATGTAGTAAAGTAGTCATTTAGTCATGTCCCAATTGATGGGGATTGTATACATTAATAAGAAGAGTTTTGGTAGAGTTTTGTTGCTAGAAATCTTGTAGGAAGAATTCTTGGGAGAATTGTGTATAGTGTAAGTGTAGAGAAAGTTCTTAGGTCCTTTTCTAAGGTAGAAATGAGAGGTTTAAATAGGTGGAGAAAGGAGGAAAAGAAGCTTTTCTAACCAATAAGAAAATAAAGAAAAAAAAATAATAAATAGAAAATCAAATAAGAATGAAATAAAATATTTTGTTTTTATGGAGAATGGCTAGAATAAAGGACTGGGAGTTACAAAATAAAATGGGTTTAATGCTAGAATAAAACATGTGATGAAAATGTTGTTTTTGACTCTAAAAATAGAGAGAAAATGCTGCAATCCGTAACAGTCAAAGAGAGAAGCGCGCGAGTCCGGCCTATTGGACCAAACGCGCGCCCTCCCCATGACCATTATGGGAGGCGCCAGCGGGTAAAAAAGACAAAATGACATAATGACACTAAAAGTTAACTCTGTTATGCAGTTTGGTCCAAAACTAACGGAATCAGTTAGGAACTTAACCGAAGTAACAAAAATCAAAAAAATAAGTTAAATAAAAAATACTATGTATGCAATCGGGACCTGAGAGGTCCAAGGCGGGGTGTCTACAGAGCCCCTCGGCGACGTGGATTGCAAAGCAAAACATGTCGACGAAAGAATAAAACATCCGCCGAGGACATCACCAAGGAAAAAGCAAAGACTCGATGAAAACAAGAACTTTGAAATTACAAGAGATAGATGAGCGCTCCCTGCGTGAGCGACTTTTGCTGATAGAAGGGGTGCGGTGGCATGAAATCGGCCCACCGTGGCCAATATTTAAAGTCTGTATAAGGGACTAGAGGGACTTGAGAGTCTGCCTACTGGTAAAATGAGTGCGGTAATAGAAATCGGCCCACCGTGGCCAATATTTAGAGTCCGTATGTCACGACCCGAAAACTAGGCTCTATTTTATTAGTAATAAATAATTATTATTTATTTATTTGTTTATATATTTATTTAAATTATTATTTATTTAAATATTTATGTGTGCATTCTATGCTTCATAATAATTATGCCTAGCATTTTATTTGAGTCATTTGGGTTAGTGTAAGTATTTGTGTCTAGCATTATTTGGTTGATATTGTATTAATTGGGTAGAAGGTTGATAGGGGTTTTATTTGTGCTAGCTAAGTGAGGAGGGGGCCTAAGTGTAAGTTTTCAAAATCATTTTTAACTACTCCCTCCCTACTCCTCCTCTTTCTCCCTCACTTCTCACCATCTCTCCCAGCAACTCTCTCTCTCTCTCTCTCTCTCTCCATTTGGGTAAGTTTTTCTCTCTTTCCTTCTCTCTCAATCTAACCATCTTCCTCTTGTTATTTCTCATTTCTTAAAACATGAAACTTGTTTAGATCGTCGTTAGGATCGTAGAGAGCTAAAAATATTCGAGTTCCGGCAACTTTGAGAAAATTCAAGTAAGTTGCTTTTCCCCCATTTTTATGCTAAAATGTTCATATCATGTTTATATAATGCTTGATGTGTTATATTTGAAGTTTGATTGAGTTTGGAATTTATTTGGGTTTTTGGTTAAAAATGGTGATTGATATGAATGTTGGGTTTGATTCTTGGTTTTAGTTGATAAATGGTTTTGTTAAGGTCCCCTTTTTGTTAGATGTTGTTTGGGTACTTTGGGAATCAAGTTGGGTTGTGATTGATTTTGAGAGTTGTGAAAATGGTAAGAAATTTTGATGAACCCAGCTGAGAATTCCTCCCAGCCCGTAGACTAGGCGCCCGCCCTGGTTGGACCAGGCGCCCGCCTACATGCCTCTTTCTGATGGCCAGACCTACTGGTCATTCAAGCGCGCGCCCGCCCCCCTCCAAGCGCCCGCCCGCCCATTGTTCCAGAAATCTTTCTTTTTGCTTGTTCAAAACTAAGTGACTTCCCTAGTTTAAGTATAATTACACTAATTAACTTAAGTTAACATCGTGGAACACTTTATTAATTGGATTTGGTTCTTTTGTGAATGAAAATGTTATAGAATTTGATTATGTATCGTTTGGGAATGTGTGCCATCTTTGATGTGTGGTTTGGATTGATTTACCTTTGTGGTAATTTATTTGGAAAGGTTCCCTACTTTGGAATCAGTGGTTGTTATTTAAGCTAGAGTTTGTTACTTAGCTTTTATTTGAAAGTCCAGCTGGTTATTTGTGTATCGAGTCAGGCAATGGATAATGCTATAATGGCACAAGCCAAGTCAAGTATAGCATCGCCCATTGGTCCTTCTTTCCTCATCCAGATTGGCCTTGGATGGGATGAGCTAGCTCCTTTTGTGAGTATTCTAGCTAGGCGTTTTGGAGCATGACTTTGTGGCATGGCTCCCGCCCTTTGTGGCATGTTACTTGGTTATTGGTTCCGGTACCGGGGTTTTCTCTTCAAGCTTTCATGCTACTACGAAGATGTTGATTGTTGATTATTGAAGCTGCGCAGCGACCTTTATTTGGTTTATCGGTTTGGAAAACCTTGGCTAATATCCTTTGTTATATGTTCATTTCCGCTGCTATCTGATATATGATAATTGCTATGTGTTATGTGATTTATTATTGATTATTGCATCTTAGCATGTCATGTAGTTGCATTAGTAACTTATTGAGATTTATCTCACCCCTTTTCTTTTTATCTTTGTTTTTCCTTAAACCCCCCCCCAAGGACCAAGGAATTAGACTCGCTGATCACGAGGACGTCGCGAGGGTTGAGCTTTTGGGGCAAGTGTTTATTGGTGGGTTTACATTATATAAATGTGTAACTCTTTTGGGGATAGTTGTACCACACTTTGACGTCACTAAGATTTGTATATTTATATATTTTGTAGTGTGAGCTTATGGGGCTTACCCTAGTACATTGTTGTTGTTAAATTGTTTTCCAAAATCTTGTGTTATCATCTTTTGATATGAAATGAAATTTTTATCTCCGATATTTTGGTATTTTGATTAGTATGTCGACGTCCAGCTCGCGATCTCGGGCCCGCGGGGTTCGGGGTCGCGACAGTTGGTATCAGAGCCTGGTTTAGCTCTAAGTATAAGTCTAGGTGGAATAATATGACCTAGGAGGGTAGTTGTGTTCAGAGTGAGTAACGATTGATGTTTTATGCAGGTAATTGTTTCCAATGGCTAGAAGAAGAACGGGTGAAGGTACTAGTGGGACTCAGAATCAGAATGATCTTCGGGAAGAGAACCGTGCCATGTTCCAAGGCATGTTTGAGGCGGCCATGAAGGCTATTCATGACCAAGGGCCAAGAGAGGAGCATGTACCACCTCCACGTTACGGGTTGGAGCAGTTTCTGAAATTAAAACCAAGAGAGTTCGATGGTGAGCCCGATGTGAAGAAGGCCGAACTATGGATTGAGTCTATGGAGAAAATTTATGATGTTTTTGGGTGCACGGACGAGGATAGGGTCCGGTTCGCGGCTTATAAGCTTGTGGGTGCCGCCGAGCATTGGTGGAAAGGAGTTAAAGCTAGTTGGGATGACACTCACACAGTGTATGCCTGGGAATTGTTTGTGCGGAAGTTCAAAGAGCATTTTATCCCGGTAGTAGACCAGAACCGAAAGGAGATCGAGCTACTCAACTTGGAGCAAGGTTTGTTGTCTATAGCTCAATACTCGGCTAAGTTCACATAATTAGCCCGGTATTGTGACTATCTTGTGAGGACCGAAGAACAGAAAGCTATGAGATTTATTCGGGGTTTGAAGACTTCTATCCGTACTCAACTTATAGCTCAGAGGATTGTGACATTCCAGGATGCGGTAGACCGTGCATACTTAATTGAGCAAGACATAGAGGAGCATAAGAAGAAGGTCGAGGTGACTAACACTAGCAAGCAAGGAGGACAGAGCAAGCCACAATCCCGTTCAGATAACCGAGGTAACTTTGGGGAACAATCTCAGTCCCGAGGGCAACCAATCCCAAGGAACCCGGGTACTACTTCCGGGAACCAAGGAAACCAAAATAGGAGACTTTGTTCCTATTGCCTAAAGGAAGGTCATTCAGAGGATCGGTGTTGGAAGAAACAAGGGAAATGCATTAACTGTGGGCAGTTAGGGCATTTTGTGAAGGATTTCCCGAGATTCAGAGGTCAACCGATTGGGGTAGGAGCTGGAGCCCCGCAGGGTCAGAAAAGGGATGCTACGGGAAAGCCCAAGGTCCAAGGAAGGGTAGTTTCCATGAATCAACAACAAGCTACCGATGATCCATCCGTTATTGGAGGTATTGTTTCTGTGTTTAATGTGAGCGCCCAAGCGTTAGTAGATCTAGGATCATCTCATTCTTAAATATCTGTGCAATTTGCTTCTATGCTAAATGCTGCATTTGAGTCTTTACCTTATGTGCTAGAGGTGTCGACCCCTATAGGAGAATGCTTGGTGACTGATAAAGTCTTTCGTTCTTGTGATGTGCTTATATGTGGTCGTGTCTTGTGTGCGGACTTGGTAGTCCTTCCTATTCAGGACTTTGATGTTATTTTGGGTATGGATTGGTTGAGCAAGTTTCATGCTTCTGTTGACCGTCGTAGAAAGGTCGTTAATTTTTCCATCCCTGATGTGCCTAAGTTTACTTTTGAGGCTATGCCTTTTGGTAGAAATTTTCGTATCATTTCTTATGTGAAAGTGAGAAAATTATTGCACCATGGTTGTGAGGGGTACTTGGCTAGTGTGCTTGATACTAGGAAAGAATCCCCTAGTTTGGAGATCGTTCGGGTGGTTAGGGAATTTCCCGATGTTTTCTCTTCTGAATATGATATGCCTCCCGATCGTGAGATAGAGTTTTGTATAGATCTTTTGCCGGGTACGGCTCCGATTTCAAAGGCACCTTATAGGTTGGCTCCCTCAGAATTGAAGGAACTAAAGGTTTAGTTGCAAGAGTTGCTTGATCGAGGGTTTATCCGCCCTAGTGTTTCCCCGTGGGGAGCACCGGTTTTGTTTGTGCGGAAGAAAGACGGTTCTTTGAAATTGTGCATAGATTACCGGAAGTTGAATCAGGTTACTGTGAAGAACAAGTATCCTCTACCTCACATTGATGATTTATTTGATCAGCTTCAAGGCTCAGTTGTGTTTTCTAAACTTTATTTGAGGAGTGGGTACCATCAGTTGAAGATTCGATCGGAGGATATTCCGAAGACTGCCTTTCGCACTCGTTATGGTCATTGCGAGTTCTTGGTTATGCCGTTTGGGTTGACTAACGCGCCTGCCGTGTTTATGGATTTGATGAACCGGGTTTTCCATCCTTATCTTGATTCGTTCGTGGTGGTTTTCATCGACGACATTCTTGTCTACTCTAAATCCCGAGAGGAGCATGAGCAACACTTGAGGACAGTTTTATCCGTTCTTGCGAGGGAGAAATTATTTGCGAAGTTTAGTAAATGCGAATTTTGGCTCGAGAAAGTTTCTTTTCTAGGTCATGTTATTTCGAAAGATGGGATTTCGGTGGATCCTTCAAAGATAGAAGCCATAGTGGATTGGAAGAGACCCGAGTCAGTGACCGAGATCAGAAGTTTTCTGGGTTTAGCCGGGTATTACAGAAGATTTATTGAAGGGTTTTCGAGGATTGCTACTCCGATGACTCAGTTGACCCGGAAGAATGTCCCGTTTGAGTGGACCGAGAAATGTGACAAGAGTTTCGAGGAATTGAAGAAGAGGTTGACTACCGCTCCGATCTTGACTTTGCCTAGTGGGAGCGATGGTCTAGTGATTTACAGTGATGCTTCGAAAGAGGGTTTGGGTTGTGTGTTGATGCAGAACGGGAAAGTAATTGCTTATGCTTCGAGGAAGTTGACCCCTAGTGAAGAGAATTACCCTACTCACGATATGGAGTTGGCGGCGATAGTCTTTGCGTTGCACAAATGGAAGCATTACCTTTATGGAGCGAAGTTTGAGATTTTTACCGATCACAAGAGTTTGAAATATCTCTTCTCTCAAAAGGAATTGAACAACCGGCAGCGTAGGTGGATGGAGCTCTTAAAGGATTACGATTGTACAATATCTTATCACCCGGGAAAGGCAAATGTTGTTGCCGATGCGATTAGTAGGAAGTCTTATGTGGCTTCGATGATGGTCTGTGAGTGGAAGATGCTTGAGGATGTGCGAGATTGGTCTCCTCGTGAATCGAGACATGGGGCGATTTTTGCGAATATTAGGGTATCTCCGACCCTAATTTAGAGAATAAAGGAAGCGCATAGAGAAGATCCCGAGTTGGTGAAAATAATGGGTAAATTGAAAGAGAAGAACTTCGAGGATTTTTCTGTTAGCCCGATTGGAGTTTTGACCTTCCGTGGCAGATTGTGTGTTCCGGATGTTAATGGGATTAAACAGAGAGTTCTTGATGAGGGTCACAAATCGAGGTATACCATCCATCCCGGGAGTACGAAGATGTATCAGGATTTGAAACAACAGTTTTGGTGGATTAACATGAAGAGGGAGATTGCAGACTATGTATCAAAATGTTTGACCTGTCAACAAGTTAAAGCAGAGCATCAGAGACCCGCAGGTTTACTTCAGCCTCTTGAGATACCCGAGTGGAAGTGGGAACACATTACGATGGATTTTATAACCGGACTACCCAGGACTCGAAGAAAATTCAATGCAGTTTGGGTGATCGTGGATAGGTTGACTAAGTCTTCTCATTTCTTACCCATTGACATTTCCTATTCGATGGAGAAACTTGCGAATTTGTATATTCATGAGATTATCAGATTACATGGTGTCCCGGTTAGTATTGTGTCGGACAGAGACCCCAGGTTTACATCCCGATTTTGGCAGTCGTTACAGAAGGCTTTGCACAACATTTCATCCTCAGACTGACGGTCAGTCTGAGAGGACCATTCAGATTCTCGAGGATATGTTACGGGCTTGCATAGTTGACTTTCCGGATTCGTGGGATTCACACCTACCGCTTGCAGAGTTTACCTATAATAATAGCTATCAGTCGAGCATTGGTATGGCACCGTTTGAGGCTTTGTATGGGAGGAAATGTAGGTCGCCTATTTGTTGGGATGAGGTCGGTGAAGTGAAGATCGTGGGTATTGATTTGCTTCAGGATTCAGTTGAGAAAGTTAGAGTTATCCGGGATCGATTGAAAAAAGCCCAGAGTCGACATAAGAGCTATGCAGATAACCGAAGGCGAGATCTTAGTTTTCAGACCGGTGATTTTATGTTCTTGAAAGTATCTCCGAAGTTGGGTATTCGAAGGTTCGGGAAGAAGGGTAAATTGGCTCCGAGGTTTATAGGTCCGTTTGAGATTCTGGAAAAGGTGGGACTTCTTGCGTATCGACTCGCGTTACCATCATCCTTAGACCGGTTGCACAACGTCTTCCACGTTTCTATGCTTCGGAAGTATGTTCATGATCCATCTCACGTTTTACCGAGGGTACCGGAGGATATAGAGCCCGACATGACTTACGAGGAACGACCGGTTCGGATTTTAGATTCCAAAGTCCAAGAGTTGAGGAACAAAAGCATTGCGTTGGTTAGAGTTCTTTGGAGGAATCATAATATCGAGGAGTCGACATACGAGCTCCGAGATGAGATCGAGAGGAAATATCCGTGGCTTTTTAATTCGGGTAACTCTCGTTAAAATTCGGGTCGAATTTTCTTTAAGGGCGAGTGAATGTCACGACCCGAAAACTAGGCTCTATTTTATTAGTAATAAATAATTATTATTATTTATTTTCTTATTTATTTATTTAAATTATTATTTATTTAAATATTTATGTGTGCATTCTATGCTTCATAATAATTTGCCTAGCATTTTATTTGAGTCATTTGGGTTAGTGTAAGTATTTGTGTCTAGCATTATTTGGTTGATATTGTGTTAATTGGGTAGAAGGTTGATAGGGGTTTTATTTGTGCTAGCTAAGTGAAGAGGGGGCCTAAGTGTAAGTTTTCAAAATCATTTTTAACTACTCCCTCCCTACTCCTCCTCTTTCTCCCTCACTTCTCACCATCTCTCCCAGCAAATCTCTCTCTCTCTCTCTCCATTTGGGTAAGTTTTTCTCTCTTTCCTTCTCTCTTCAATCTAACCATCTTCCTCTTGTTATTTCTCATTTCTTAAAACATGAAACTTGTTTAGATCGTCGTTGGATCGTAGAGAGCTAAAAATATTCGAGTTCCGGCAACTTTGAGAAAATTCAAGTAAGTTGCTTTTCCCCCATTTTTATGCTAAAATGTTCATATCATGTTTATATAATGCTTGATGTGTTATATTTGAAGTTTGATTGAGTTTGGAATTTATTTGGGTTTTTGGTTAAAAATGGTGATTGATATGAATGTTGGGTTTGATTCTTGGTTTTAGTTGATAAATGGTGTTGTTAAGGTCCCCCTTTTTGTTAGATGTTGTTTGGGTACTTTGGGAATCAAGTTGGGTTGTGATTGATTTTGAGAGTTGTGAAAATGGTAAGAAATTTTGATGAACCCAGCTGAGAATTCCTCCCAGCCCGTAGACCAGGCGCCCGCCCTGGTTGGACCAGGCGCCCGCCTACATGCCTCTTTCTGATGGCCAGACCTTCTGGTCATTCAAGCGCGCGCCCTCCCCCCTCCAGGCGCCCGCCGCCCACTGTTCCAGAAATCTTTCTTTTTGCTTGTTCAAAACTAAGTGACTTCCCTAGTTTAAGTATAATTACACTAATTAAGTTAAGTTAACATCGTGGAACACTTTATTAATTGGATTTGGTTCTTTTATGAATGAAAATGTTATAGAATTTGATTAAGTATCGTTTGGGAATGTGTGCCATCTTTGATGTGTGGTTTGGATTGATTTACCTTTGTGGTAATTTATTTGGAAAGGTTCCCTACTTTGGAATCAGTGGTTGTTATTTAAGCTAGAGTTTGTTACTTAGCTTTTATTTGAAAGTCCAGCTGGTTATTTGTGTATCGAGTCAGGCAATGGATAATGCTATAATGGCACAAGCCAAGTCCAGTATAGCATCGCCCATTGGTCCTTCTTTCCTCATCCAGATTGGCCTTGGATGGGATGAGCTAGCTCCTTTTGTGAGTATTCTAGCTAGGCGTTTTGGAGCATGACTATGTGGCATGGCTCCCGTCCTTTGTGGCATGTTACTTGGTTATTGGTTCCGGTACCGGGGGTTTTCTCTTCAAGCTTTCATGCTACTACAAAGATGTTGATTGTTGATTATTGAAGCTGCGCAGCGACCTTTATTTGGTTTATCGGTTTGGAAAACCTTGGATAATATCCTTTGTTATATGTTCATTTCCGCTGCTATCTGATATATGATAATTTCCATGTGTTATGTGATTTATTATTGATTATTGCATCTTAGCATGTCATGTAGTTTCATTAGTAACTTATTGAGATTTATCTCACCCCTTTTCTTTTTATCTTTGTTTTTCCTTAACCCCCCCCCAGGACCAAGGAATTAGACTCGCTGATCACGAGGACGTCGCGAGGGTTGAGCTTTTGGGGCAAGTGTTTATTGGTGGGTTTACATTATATAAATGTGTAACTCTTTTGGGGATAGTTGTACCACACTTTGACGTCACTAAGATTTGTATATTTATTTATTTTGTAGTGTGAGCTTATGGGGCTTACCCTAGTACATTGTTGTTGTTAAATTGTTTTCCAAAATCTTGTGTTATCATCTTTTGATATGAAATGAAATTTTTATCTCCGATATTTTGATATTTTGATTAGTAAGTCGACGTCCAGCTCGCGATCTCGGGCCCGCGGGGTTCGGGGTCGCGACACCGTATAAGGGCCTGGAGGGACTCAAGAGTCTGCCTGCTGATAAAAGAGTGCGGTGATAGAAATCGGCCCACCGTGGCCAATATTTAAAGTCCGTATAAGGGACTAGAGGGAATCGAGAGTCTGTCTACTGATAAAAGAGTGCGGTGATAGAAATCGGCCCACCGTGGCCAATATTTAAAGTTCGTATTAGGGACTAGAGGGACTTGAGATTCTGCCTGCTGATAAAAGAGTGCGGTGATAGAAATCGGCCCACCGTGGCCAATATTTAAAGTCCGTATAAGGGACCAGATGGACTTAAGAGTCTACCTGCTGATAAAAGAGTGCGGTGATAGAAATTGGCCCACCGTGGCCAATATTTAAAGTCCGTATAAGGGACTAAAGGGACTCGAGAGTCTGCCTACTGATAAGAGTAGACTTTGCTGATGAGGTGGTGATTTTAGTGTTTTACCGTGAAGCTGTGTGCCTGCACCTGTTATGCATATGCTTTGCAGATATATGTGCTCGTGTGAGATGAGAAAAAATTGTGCATGTGGTGTGAAATGTGATTTGAAAAGCAGAGATTGCTTGAGAGAGAGAGAGATTTTGCAAAGATGGAGAAATTGCCTTTTGTGTGCGATGTGATTTGAAAGGAGCTTTGAAGGATGATGTTCATACCTTTACATACCATGGCTGATTGATTCGGGATGGATTTCTGATTCCGTGACTTTTATGAAGGATGTCGACACTTTTGATGAAGATGAGTCGCTTATACTTTGATGGAGTGTCGTTGAGATGACATTCTGGATGATGGGTTGGTCATGCCCAAGGGCTGCCTACGTATCTCTTGAAGAGAATCAGACCAGCGTAGTTTAAGGATGATGGAGAACGCTGGGGAAGAAGCACATATTTTTTTTACACAAGTAAGAAAAGGAAAAAGAAAAAGAAAAATATTTTTGTCATTTTTTTTAGTTCGTGGGTGAACCATTTTAACCATTGTGTGTTTGTAAAGCCAACCCAAGATCAAATCATGTTCGGTCGAAGTCTGGATTGCCTCGCTTGAATTATGTTGTCGCTGTTGTGCCCAACGAAGATTCATGTCTAGCCCCAAGAGATTTTTCAATTGTGGGGCTTCAAAGACTTTCGATGCCGAGATACCAAGGGGTTGCTGATTGTAAAGCCCCTAGGATGCCTTTGATGCCAAACTTTGAGTGACTGGCATAGCCCCAAGATAAATCAGCTCTTGGCCTATTCGAGTAAATCGCCTTTTGTTGTTGGCATAAGTAAGCCCCAAGAGAAGATTATTGATACCAAGCTTTGAGAGATTACTAAGCCCCAAATGTAATGTACTTGTTGTTTGCGAGCTTGGAGATGGTGGATTGTGAAGACCTTTCGATGTAAAGCCCCAAATTATCTTGGAATCGGCTCGGTATTGAGAGCGGATGCACTGTCGGGTAGAATTCTTGATAGAGATATCCTTCTTGCTCTTACTGGGGAGATGAATGGCCTCATTGTGGTCGGTACCCAAATGCAGTAATGTCTCGTGGTGCCGTCGAGGTCGCGGATGATAAGGTCTTGGTGTGATAAGGCCCCAAATGGTATGCTTGCTTGAGTTTTCTTGAGTTGAACTAAAGACGGATCTTCGGATGCAACTAGTGCTTGAAGCTCAAAAGCCGCACTTTTTGCTTTTGATCTTGGAGAAGGGAGTGCTGAATTGCAGAAACATTGGGATTGGCCAAGGCATTTCCTGCTATAACCCTGTTTTGATAGAGTTTACATATTGAATCTTTTCCTTTTCTCTAAGACTTCCTTCATAATCTCGTTGTAGGTCCTAACAAGAATCATCAAATTCATTCATAACATCGGAGCCCTTCATTCAAACCATAAGACCTTTAACGTGAATTGTTGAGAGACCCTTTGAAGCTTGGACCACTCCCCACATTGCATTGCTCGAGTACCATTGCCCAAAATATTGTCAATTGCGAAGCCCCAATATTTCCTTTTGCTCGGATTACTGTAACGTCGTAGCCCAAAAGATTGTAGATTGCGAAGCCCTTTGAGACCTTTGGTGCCAAAATAATTGAGGATGCTTCGAATGTTGCACATGACTTTGCTAGGGCCATTGTTGGGGTGTGAAGTGAATTGCTTCTTGCCAAAGGAGACTTTTAAACTTGAGTGTAGCCCCTAGTGTGACACCATTTATTTCAAGTAGAGGAAGGCCTATCCTTGATTGGGGAACAGGCACGAGCACATATGATAAAAAGGCTTTTAATCATTCCTTTTGAGAGACTTCAAGGATAGTCTCACACATCTTTCTTGAGCGTAGCCCCTAGGGCTCAATAACTGTCAAATGAAGAAAAAGAAGCTCTCGTTCTTGAGTCACATAGCCCCTAGGGCGTCATCATCGGTCGAGCAAGAGACTCATCCTCGTGTGGGGGAACAAACATAAGAGGACATGGCAAGAGCTACTCCATTTCTCGGGAATCCTTTCGACATACTTTAGGGGCATATGCTTGGAGAAGCTTGAAAACTGAGTCACACGTTGTTGCCATTTGCTGCCCAAACCAATTGACTCACTGGAGACTATTTGTGCAACCTCGTACCCCATATCAATCATGAGCTCATTCTCGGATGGGCCTTCTTTCACATGAGCCCCAAAAATGCACATTGCAAGAACAATCTCTCTTAGGCCAATAACCCAAGACAACCTTTGATTGTGCTGTATCTTGTCGAGCCTTTTGCAATTCTGAAGTTGACTCGGTGGTGAATTGACTTCCTGAGGAGATTTAATGTAGAACTTGTCTTCTTTAGAGGCCGGGGATCTCCATTTCTCTTTCCCTTCTCTCTCTCACTCTCTCATTTTTTTTATGACGCACCCTGTTTTTTCCTAGACTGCCCTTTCGGGTTTTTAATCTATCGGGAATCTCTTTTGCTTCTTCATTTTGACTTGATTAATGAGGAAGTGTGCATTGACTCTAGCTGATGATGAGAGACATGTGATTTTGTGGTGGAGACCTTTTGTCACTAATGATGAGTGACATTGACTTGACTAGGGAAGTAGCCCCTAGTATTGACTTTATATTTTTTAAATGACTCACGAAGGCAAGTAAGTTATTAAGAGAGAAAAGAAGGAAATCCCCAATTTGATTGCAAGAAATTGGAGCGTAGCTAAAAGAGAAGAAGCCCCTAGACTCGGCAAGGAACGTGAAATGATTTCAATTCTAAGAAAGTTTTTAAATCTTGAGGTGATTAATTCATTGGCAAATGACTCGTACAAAGATGTCTTGACAAGTTCGAGATGAAGTCCAATCACCATAACGCACTAGGGCTAAATATATCTTCTTTCTTGCATGAGACCGGACCCGCAGGTTGCCTACGTTCCTCCAGTATAGAGGCTCAGGTCACTGTAGTTCTTGTGGATGCTCCTTTCGCCGTGATGGAATTGTTGTTGCTTTGTCCTTTATTGGTGGATGGAATGATGATGTTGTTGTGAACTTCTTTGAATGAGGGGGATTTTTTTTATTTTTTTTTTGTGCTCTAACTTTTGCCTAGGTTGTTTTGAAGAGTCAACCAAGCGAGCATTTTTTTTTAATCCCCTTGAAAATTTTTCTTGATGTTGCTCCATATTTCCTTCGTCTTCTTGATGTTTAGCCCCTAGGCGTTCAAGTGATAGCCTTCGTTCCAAAACTTGTTTAGACATCTTTTCATCATTTTGCCAAGAATTAAATTGAACAACTTAGAAGAGTGTATGAGGATAAGAACGAATTTTATTAAGACCGACTCAAATTTTAACATTGATGAGTAGAAAGAAAACTTAATGCACACATAAGAGGACTTTTGACTCTTTTTTTTTTTAATTCCTATTACTAGGTAGAGAAAGGGAAACGAAGATTGTTATCGTCTTCCTTGTTGTAGTTCTCCATGTGGCATGATCTCTTGTTGAAGCCCCATTTCAAAACCAAGCATTTTCTTTGATGAGTTCTTTCATGTTGTCACTCTCTAATGGTTTCTCTTTACCCACAGTAAATTCACCATTGTCGATCAAATCTTGGATGATGTTTCGGAGAGTGAAGCATTCTTCGGTAAAATGGCCACTGTGTTGATGATAGCCACAATATTTGTGATGGTCATGGTTGGCGTTGATTGTCTTGGGTTGGTACCCTTGTAAAGGCTTGATCTTTCCACTTGCCACCAAAGTTTCAAATGTTTCCGCTCGGGTCATTCCTAGGAGAGGAGTGAAAACTCGGTTGTTGGCGGTACTTTTGTGGCTTTTGAGGGGCGGGCTACTTGAGCATGCTTTACCATTGAACTTTGCTTTGTTGTCGGTGAGCTCTTGCAAACGGACCTTAAGTTCGGAAACCTCTTCTTTGTGAATCTTCCTCTCGAGATCAAAACGGGCTTGCCATGAATCTTCCTTACGGCGGGCATCCTCGACAAGTCTATCCATTTGTTCCCCCATGGCTCTTATTATGTCGAATAGCTTTTCGTTGGACACGGAAAAATACCCACCATTGTTGTTGTTGCCGTTGGAAGCCATTGAACCTATTGGAAGAACACGGTTGATCTTAGATTGGCCCACAAACACCCTTTGAATAAAATAATTTCACCCACAAACAATAAAAAGACTCAACCACATAAGGAAAATGACTATTTTTTTTATTTACAAAAGTCGGAAGGACGGAGTCCTTTTTGGGGTTTCTAGAAAAATAGTGGAATCGTCACACTAGTATATAGACTTTCCCGTGGTCCCATATACTCATCGGATTCCACCACGCTTGTGATACCTATATGTGATGGGATTAAACTAAATTAATGTCATAAAGCATACATGCGGGGACGGAGTTTTATTTCGTCCATAATAATCACTCGGGGACGGAGTTTTATTTCGTCCGTAATAACCACTTGTTTCTTTTGGAAACGGCATGTATGATTTGATGACATTAGTTTAGGGAAATCTCGACACACGAAAACTGACTTGGTCACGGAGTGTTAGAACCTAGACTAAGAATTGCGTTGGCTTGTGCTCGGTTAAAGAGAGGCTTAAGGTCATCCCCGGCATGTAGTCGTGAAGTACGCCACGGGTTGAGGTTTACCGCTTCGAGAGAGTCAAGGTCGGGTGGACCTTAAAACACTCTAGGACGGGTCTCGACGGGTTTGGGGGTGGACTTGTGTGACTCGATAGTGAGATTCATAGGAAAATGTGCATGTAGTGTGAGGTCAAGCCAAGTGACAATTTTTTTTTTTGGAAACAGAAAAAAAAAATAAAAAAATAAGCACATAATTTACAACTTTTGAATCACCCGTGTGACCGATAAAATAAACAGAAAATAAAAGAGTTTATGTTCAGGCCCGGTGCCCACACACTGTAACCATGTCCGTTCTATTATGTTTCTGTGCACTGTTCTGTTTCCGGAAAATACCCAGATGCGCGCGCTTTGGGATGCCTTCTCAAGAGGCGCGCGCGTTAGAGGAAGTGTGGCAGAGGCGTCCGATTCTGGGCAAAAAACCTGCAAATCAGTGGGTTTAAGGGATTGCCTTGACCCTAAATAATAAAACTTTCCCCTGCAGTAATTATTAGCACAGAAACATGGAATTGAAGGACGAGATGAGAGGCGGTCGATTCTAGTGGTGAAGGTCGGAGGCGCGCGCCTTAGGCCAAGAAGGCTAGAGGCGCACGCGTCCCACCTTTTTCCACTCGAATGCCCAGAATGCAGAATAAAGAACACCAAAAATGAAAACGCGAGTTTAACCCTCTAAATTATCCCCAGCGGAGTCACCACTGTAGATACCCCGGGAAATCCACTACTTGGCTAGAGCGGTGAATTATCCTAGGATGCCTATTTGTTTTTTAATTGTTTAGAGTCGCCTCCTATGTTTTTAAAGGAACATAAGAAAAACCTATAAATAGCCTAATTTATGTTACGAAACTAAAGATTCAAGAGAGAAGGGTTTGGGGGTTAGGTGACGGAGTGGGAAGTACTTAAACACCCACTCCACCCCGCTTACGCGGGTCTTGCTACTATTGGTGTTCTATTGCTAAAAATTCCTTCAAATAATATTAATATAAAAGTTCTAACAATTACAATGAAAATAGAGGGGAAATAAAAGGGAATTGTTTTATTGATTAATTCATGCTAAAGATTACATTAAGAGAAGAATGGTAAATTAATCTAGAGATTGAAATGTAGGGAGATAACCTTAACCAACTTTAATGTAGTAAAGTGGTCATTTAGTCATGTCCCAATTGATGGGAATTGAATACATTAAAAAGACACAAATAAAATAAGAGAATAAAACTTGTACTTTAATAGGAGAAATTCAAACCTTCACTTGAGACGATTTTTGGTAGAGTTTTATTGCTAGAAATCGTGTAGGAAGAATTCTTGGGAGAATTGTGTATAGTGTAAGTGTAGAGAAAGTTCTTGGGTCCTTTTCTAAGGTAGAAATGAGAGGTTTAAATAGGTAGAGAGAGTTCTTGGGTTGTCACAGACTATTTTTGCTAATGCCGGCATGACGGTGATGATTCCACTGCTTGGATGTCTGGTGGACTTGGATGCAATGGGCCGACTTGCGTGTGGGAGCTATATGCTTGGCAGAGTTGTACCATTCCTTAGATCAGAGTTGTAGATTACAATTGTGCTTGAGGCGACAGGCCAGCGGAGGTTGTTGATTGGATAAGGCGGAGATGCCCTTTACTTGAGTGCGAGAGTATGTCCCTAGTGTAGGGCAGGAAGTGTCTTCTTAGTCTGGTGAATCCTCCGTGGTTCATGACTGATCTAGTGTCTCTGCATGACCGTTTTAGGTTGACCGAGGGCCTTGATGCTAGACAATTTGTTCTAGAGGGAGCCTCATATGATGACTTTGTTGGGACGCACCTTTAAGGCTCACGCACTGTGATAGAGGAGAAACTGTGGAAATGATGTAGAGGCATGTCGAGTTGGTGGCACTGGTCCCGGTAGGTCCTTCCTATGACAGGGTTTTTGGAGTCTCTCTGTACGATCATGTAGACGGTGATGATGACCGTCAGTGGGTGCAGCATGAGGAGAGTGAGATAGTTCTGGAGTTTCAGATCCCGATGGGTCATGTCAGTGTATGCTGTTTACCCATTCTTTTATTCATCCCACTTTTTTATTCATCCTCTCGTTTGGACTTCTTTTGACATGCTTGTGCTGCCTTTTGTTTAGGTGACCCCTCGGACTTATAAGACTATGACATGCCGTGAGGACGGCCTACGTGAGGTAATTCAGAGGCTGCACCAAAGATTGGCGAAGAGTCTTCGCAAGGTGGCAGAATGCGCTGGTTCTCCTCCTTGATGATAATGGTCCTCCAGGCGGACATCCTCGGAAGAGGACTCAAGGCGATGCTAGTGGATCGGCTTTTTAGTTTCTGCATTTTGTTAGCGTAGAGCACAGACAGTAGCATAGCATATATTTATGGATGACTGTATAAACATTTATATTATGTAATATGTACAGTAATAAGTAGCGCGCAGAGTAGTAAGTATCATGTGAATAGCAAGTAGAACGTAGAGTAGCATGTATGCAGTCTTAGAGTGCAGGACCTAAGGGTATGGAGGGTATCCTAGTTGGGTTCATAAACTATTTGACTTCTATTGGTGCAAGTTGCCTAAAGGAGATTTAGGGCTTTTGACCTATGGGATGCAGGACTCAAGGGTAGCCTAAGGTGTAGGACCGATTCAGTTAGGACATCACGGGGATGAGACAAAAGACAATTTATAAATTGGTGGAGACCGAGTGTGCGGATTTATAAACAATGTGTCATGATAGGAAACACTTTTTGAAAATGTAATGAATTTATAAACCTGCCTTATAATTAATTACAGTCTAATTAATTCAAGTACTTGTCCTTCGTTAGGTTTGTTGATTAGGGTAGCCCTTCGGGTGACTGAGATTTCATCGGGTCGCCGGTGATCTTTAGTAGTCAAGCAGTTGACTTAACTTGGTTTAGAGAAGCCCCAGTTTGAATGGGGGTACTTGAGAGAGGTCATCCATGTTGAGCTTTGATGGAGAGAGATGACTTTCTGCGGGGAGAGATCTTGTCGGAGTATCAGTGGTCGGCGCAACACATATTTAGGGTAGACCTAGTTTGGTGAGGGCATCAGGTGGGGGCATGCTACCTCCTTTAGACGCACCCTTATTTTCTCTAGACCGCACTTGCGGGTTTTCAATCTAGGTGGGTATATTCTTTTAGCGTCTTTTTTATATATATATTTCAGTCGACTCAAAAATAAAGAAAAAGATAGAATTGTACAGACGACTTGCAGGAGCCTTTTTGTTATAGTGAGAGAAAAGAAAGAGATAACAAGAGAGGGAGTTCTCTCATTTAGACCTTACGGGAAGTATGTGTATAAAAGGAAGGAAGCCCTGCTTGACAGAAAGTGAGTGTTTAGCTCCTTCCTAGATTATAGAACAGAAGACTTGTCGAGACATTTGAAAATTGTTTTATTCAGAATTGTCTTTTGGTTGCTCGAGAATGGACCTCGTTGATTAGTTATGTATCTTATGATTATGTTTTATACAAGTAGTCTCGAAATAATAAACGCCTTGATTAATCGAGAAAGAGAATAGAAATTATAGTGTATGGGGAAGCGAGAAAAGAATGAAAGTTGGCTCGAGGTGGGTTGTATATATTTTGTGGACCGGACCAGGAGGTTGCCTACGTTCCTCTCGGTGTGAGAGGCTCAGGTCCGTGTATTTCGAGAATGATCCGGTTGATGATGATACCGGGTTTGAGTGGTGGTCTTCTCCATTGTTGATTGTTGCTTTGGACCGCTTTGTCTGTAGTTATTGAACGCTGCTGTCGAGTTTGAGTTGAACTCCTTTGAAAAGAAAGAAAAATAGAAAATAAGAAGTGAAAAGAAAGTGGGACTTTTACTTTTCTATGATGATAGCCCCTTCTATTTTTTCTTTGCTTTGATTTATTTTCTTTGTGCACAGCCTTATTTTTGCCTAGGCCGCCCTTGCGGGTTTTCAACCTAGCGGGCTTCTTTTTTGTGCGGTTGCTCTAATTTTTTCCTAAGCCGCCCGTTATGAGTTTCGACCTAGCGGGCCTCTTTTTTATATATATATATTTACATATTGAAACGTGGGGCAAGATGAGCCCCTAGTTCGCTTTTCGCCTTTGGGAGGTAGAACTCGTAGAGGGGGTTTGAATAGCCCCTTGCATTTCGTTGACATTTCGAGGAGGACAGACAGCCCCAATATATCGCCATGTCGGGAACGAACGGCCTTTGTAATTGTGCGGGCGCTTCTTCAACGGTGAGCATCTCTGCAGTCGTCGTCTTCTTCATAGGAAGATGGAAGTGTATATGAGGAGTATTTAGGTGGGTGTACACAGTAGGTGTACACGAGGGGTGTATATATGGAGGGTGCACACAGTGGGTGTACCCAAGGGGTGTATAAATAGAGTGTACACAGTGGGTGTACACGAGTGGAGTATATAGAGGGTACACACAGTGGACGTACACGCATGATGGTAGGTATAGAGGGTATATAGAAAAGAGAAAACGATTCGATTGATCAAAACGTATGTTATTTTGAGACTAAATGTTTTTTAAGTTATGTATGATGGTTTGTGGGTCCATTTACCTTTTAATGAGTCTTCATTAATGAATATATTTGGGATTAATTTTTCATATAAAGATATAGAAATCAATTGTCAATTAGGATTAATACAATTTTCATGGAATTGATGTATATATGCAAGATTATGTCTCAAGTCTAGAGAGAAAAGAAATAAAGACTCTTTTATTAAAGACTCAAATAGACTAGTCCGGGGTGGACTTTAATAATATAACTAATGTCCGGGGTGGACTTCTGCTATTAAAAAGTAAAATATTAATGTCCGAGGTAGACTTTGACTAAAGGACTCTCTAGAACCTACGAAGACTGAAAGACTCTTTTTTATTTTTATTTTTTAGAAAGAGGTAGCCCCGGTGTAACTTCTTCTTCTATGCCCATTTGTTCCCTTGGCGGGTGATGGCTCTGCTATCGATGAGGCATTGCATCTTTCTCTTCAGATGGAGGCAATTCTCGGTGTCATGTCCAACGTATTGGTGATATTTGCAATACTTTGAGGGATCTAAGTCTTGTCTTGTAAAGTTTGGTTTGAAGTCGAGGAGCGGAGATAACTTGCCGTCTTGAACTAGACTTTTGAAGCATTTGTCTAATGGCATACCCAAATCATCATGCTCATGCTAGTCCTTCTTGTCACGAACCATCTTGGAGGGTGGTATAGGCACCGGTATTCCTTGCTGATGAGTAGTCATAGGAGGAATCCCAACAGGGAGAGTCTGTAGTGGTGGTCCATAAATTTGAGAAGTGTAAGGGTGTTGAAACTGAGCAGGAGAAAGAGTGTGGTTGAGGTACTCGTAGATGCTATAGACATCAGACTGGAGATGTTCCTTGGTGTCCTTTAGAGCCTTGTACACCATTTTTTGGAAGCGGTCTGTTTGCTTGAGAAGAACAGTCTCAAAGAATGTTTTTGTTCATCGAGAGTGGTTCGGAAGAGGGTTGCTTGCTCGTTGAGAATGGTCTCAAAGTGGGCCACTTGCTTTTTAAGGATAGTCTCATAGAAGGCTTCTTGCTTGTTGAGAGCGGTGTTAAGATGGACCGTTTGCTCATTGAGAATGGCGGTGAAGTGGGTTGCTTGCTCATTGAGAACGGTGTTGGGGTGGAGAATTGTCTCAACATCTTGGGTGGTAGCTTCGCTTGTGACTGTGTTGATCCCTTCGGCAGACATGATGCAGGATTCTGTAGTGGTGGCGGAGAAATTAAGTCTTTGAATTGAATTAGACTCATAATTAATGACAAGGCATTATTTATAAAATCACTTTTTATGAAAAGACTCGATCTCTGTATTTTTTGAAATATTCTTAGAATGAAAAGACTAAAAGTTTGACCGGGCCGGTAGCTGCGTACGTTCCCCTTACCATGCAGGAGAGGTCCTACACAATGAGAGGCTCAGGTCACCGTAGTTTAGGTTAAGTAAGACAAGTGAGAGAGTGACCGCAAGAGGTCAGTGACTTTTGAAAATCATAAGTATTAGAATATGACCGTAGAGGTCTAAAAGTAAGGGGAGATGACTCGGTCCTTGGTTAGGTATAGGTGGAGGGACCCTAGGTAAGGTGGCTTTTTGACTGAAGTCGGGTAAGGTTTGACATGGGTAGGCCAAGAGGTAGGTCATCTAAGATCGGCTAGCTTGACTAAAGGTGGGGTCGAGATGAAGGATTGACCTAGATGGGTCAAAATGGCGGGTTGACCTAGATGGGTCGATGTAGAGGTTTGACCTAAACGGGTTAAGGTGACGAGTTGATCTAGATGGGTCAAGGTGACGGGTTGACCTAGATGGGTCGAGGATGATGGTTTGACCAAGATGGGTTGAGGACAGATTGCCCTAGACGGGTTGGAAACGGATTGACCTAAGTTGGTTGAGGTACGGTTGACCTGAGCGAGTATGGGTAGATTGACCTAGACGGGTTAAGGAGACGAGTTTGACCTAGACGGGTCAAGGTGATGGGTTGACCTAGACGGTTCAAGGAGATGGGTTGACCTAGATGGGTCAATGAGATGGGTTTGACCTAGACGGGTCAAAGGTTAACTAGAGTTGAACTAGGGTAGACTCATCCAGCATGATGAATGATTTTAGTTAATATTAAAATTGTTTTTTATAAGTGTTCTTAACTCGATCAAGGTGCATGGTTTAGAAATGAACAAGGATTAACCTCAACCTCTCACAAGTGAAAACAGCGAGTTAGATAGCCCGGGTGCCACGAAGATAGAGGCGACAGGATCACCAAAATCTGTGCACTCAGCAGAGTATCCAGTAGGGTGTGTAGTGTGACACAGACTAGTGGTAGTGTGCCATTTGATTATGTATTTTTAGGATTAATATGCAATGCACAAGAGAAGTTTACTGGCATAACAATTCATATTAACAGAGTTTAAACATGAAATAAACATAAGCAGACCAGATCTACAACATTTAAACATGCTATGAATATAAAAATCTGCAGGAGTGCAGCTTTTAAAGAGGAGAGTGCGTGGGGAAGTTAGAACACACACAAAATCATGATGTAAATGAAAGTTAGACCCTCTTAAGTTTTGAAAAAGGTTTTCAAAAACAACTCCCCAGCAGAGTCGCCACTGTGAATACGCCCGATTGAAAATTGAGAGTCGCCACGTTGTTTTGTTTGTAGTTAAAACATTGAGAAAACCATTTATGAGAATAATAGGGTTTGGGGGTCAAATTACAATAAGAGAAGAATATTAATGCGATCACTCCTATTGCCCGACGAATCGGTCTTTCTATCATGATCAATGTGTGTGTCTGTGTTAGTGTTTGAGACCGGATCCGAAGATTGCCTACATTCTTCTCATCATGAGAAGCTCAGGTCGGTGTAGTTCATTTATGAATTAGAATAGGGAGAGATGAAGCGGCATCATGCATAAAGAGGGGGAAGATTAGGGTGATAAGTAGTTCCTAGATCGTATTAGGGTTTGATGAAACCCTAGGATCATCATTGGCTATGGCACGTGCATATAAATAGGGATCCTAGATCTTGCATATGATGTATGATAAGTCGTAAATCTTGCATTATAAAAAGAACATCATGAATACATATGAATGAACACATAAACATGAAGATCGCTACCCTAAATATAGCATTATGTAAGTAATATGTGACCTAGATCTAGTGCGGGTTTCGTGGAAACCCTAGATCATCATCGGTTAAGAACACGAACGATGAATAAAAACCCTAGATCTAACAATATATGAATGAATATAATAGATCTAAGCAGCTAAGAAGTAAGAACACGTTACCAAACCGATTAAAGAGGCTTCGAAGGTTGAATCTTCACTCCTTTGGTTGATGGCGATGTTAAATCTCTTTGATGATCAAAGCAAGATCAAAAAGAGGGTTTGAGAGGGTTTTAAGAGGGAGAGAGAGGCTGGGAAGAGCTTCTGTGAAGTTTTTCCCGTAGGTTTCTTGTGTGATCAATAGGCTGAGAGGAGAGGCCTATATATAGGGGTTTTGGGATGGCAGAAGTGGCCGCGCAGAAACTCCTAGACTGGCCGCGTGGCCAGTCTTTCCAAATTGCATGGTTATCAAGATATCGAACCATGTCTACCAAAAAGGATATTGGAAGATCAACTTGACTCATCATTGATCGAACCATGTCTACCAAAGTCCGATTTCTCCTCTCGGACACACCATTCCATTGTGGTGTTATGGGTGGAGTCAATTGTGAAACTATTCCACAATTCTTTAGATGATCATCAAATTCTTGACTCAAGTATTCTCCACCACGATCTGATCGAAGTGCCTTAATACTTTTGCCAAGTTGTTTTTCTACTTCATTTTGAAATATTCTAAATATCTCAAATGCTTCACTTTTATGTTTCATTAGGTAAACATACACAAATCTACTATAATCATCTGTGAAGGTTATGAATTATTGAAATCCTCCCCTAGCATTGCTACTTAATGGTCCGCATACATCGGAATGTATCAACCCCAATAAGTCGCTTTCCCTTTCACCAAACTTGGTAAAAGGTGTCTTAGACATTTTTCCAAGAAGACACGACTCGCAAGTATCATATGACTCAAGGTCACATGAACCCAAATGTCCGTCCCCATGGAGTTTTGAGATATGCTTCTCATTAATATGACCAAGACGGCAATGCCACAAATAAGTATGATTTACATCATTATGTTTAGATTTCTTATTTACATGATAGACATTGTCATTATTTTCATTCTTGACATCCAAGATATAAAGGCCATTAAATGAATTAGCAATACCATAAAGCACATCATTTAAATAAATAGAAAATTTCTTATTCTCAATAAGAAACTTAAAACCTTCATTATCCAAACAAGAAATTGAAATAATATTTCTACTTAAATCCGGAACATAATAACAATTGTTCAAAACAAGAATTAATCCGGAAGGTAAAGTGACTTCATAAGTCCCTACGGCTAATGCAGCAACTCTTGCTCCATTCCCCACGCGTAGGTCTACTTTACCATCTTTAAGCAGTCTCCTATTCTTTAGACCCTGCACATTTAAACAAATGTGAGAACCACATCCGGTATCCAATACCCAAGAATCAGTGGTAGAAAGGAGAATATCTATCATATAGATACCTGAAGTCGACGCAGCCTTGCTGCCCTTCTTGTTCTTTTGCTCTTCCAAGAAAGCCTTGCAATTACGTTTCCAATGACCAATTTCTTGACAATGGAAACAGATTGCATCCTTTTGTGAATCGGGTTTTGCCTCAGAAGCCTTGGCAACACTTGCCTTGCTTATTTTGGGTTTGACAACTTTCTTACCCTTTCCTTTGGCACTAGCCTTCTTCCCATCATGAACTAAGAGCACGGGAGAACCTTTCTCCGCAATCTTCATCTCCGCAGTTTTAAGCATCCCATGCAACTCGGAAAGATTCTTATCCATTCCATGCATGTTATAATTCATCACAAACTGATTATAACTTTTAGGCAATGAATTAAGAATGAGATCCGTGGCTAGCTCCAATGGGATTGGATAGCCAAGTTTCTCAAGGTTCTCTACATAACCTTTCATTTTCAGCATGTGAGGACTCACTTGTTGCCCTTCATTCATTTTGCAAGTAGTGAATGCAACAATGGTCTTGTACCTCTCTTGCCTAGCTTGCTCTTGAAACATGGCTCTTAACTCCACGCCTATCTCATAGGCTTCCAAATGTTCCAAACTTTGTTGGAGTTTTGAGCAAATAGTAGCAAGCATGAGACAGCTTACATCTCTAGAATCATTACGATGTTTCTTGTAACTCTCTCTTTCTGCCCTAGGGGCAGTAGGTTCTGGTTCAGCAGGAAGAGGCCCATCGAGAATGTACAACTTATCTTCTCACCTTAGAACAATTCTAAGGCTACGGATCCAATCCATAAAGTTCGTACCATTCTATTGGAGCTTATCTTTCTCAAGGATCGATCGCAACGAAATTGATTGAGTGTTTGTCACGACCAGAAATCTAGGCTCTATTTTATTAGTAATTAAATGATTTTTATTTAATTATTTGCTTATTTATTTATTTGAATTATTATTTATTTAAATATTTATGTGTGCAATTTATGTGTTATAATATTTATGGCTAGCATTTTATTCGAGTTATTTGGGCTAGTGTGGAAGTGTTGAGTCTTAATTATTAGTAGGGAGTGTAGTGTTTGTGTGTAGTATAGTGGAGGGGGCCTAAGTGTAAATGTTTGAAATTATTTCCCTACTCCCTCCCTATTCCCCTCACCTTCTCCCTCACTTTCACCCCTCCTTCCCATTCCCAGCCACTTTCTTCCTCTCTCCTCCTTGTGGGTAAGTTTTCTTTCTCTTCCTTCTCTCTTCATTGACTCCATCTTCCTTTCATTATTATTCATTTCTTAAAACGTGAACATTGTTTAGATCGTCGATAGGATCGCGTAGAATAAAAAAGATTTGAAATCCATCAACTTTGAGAAATTTCAAGTAAGTTACTTTTCCCCCATTTTAATGCTAAAATGTTCATATCATGTTTATATGATGTTTGATGTGTTATATTTGATGTTTGGTTGGGTTTTGAATTTATTGAGAATTTATTTTGGGTTTTGATCAAAAATGGTGAAATCTTGAATGTTGGGTTTGATTCTTGATTTTGATTGTTAAAAGTTGTTGTTTGAGTTTTTTTAGGCTTCTTGGTTGATTTGGTACATTAGTATGTGAGTTGGAAGGTTGGATTTTGGGTTGAATGTGTTTTGGGTTTGAAAATGGAAGAACCCATGTTGTTCTTCCCGATTTCTGGAAATTCAGAAGCTTGGGCGGCCGCACAAAATTTCCTGGGCGACCGCGCATCTTTCTGAAAGCTTTTGTTCTTGTTTTGAGGCTTTTTGGGCGACCGCACATCCCACTTTGGGCGGCCGCACAGAACCCCTGAAAATTTACATTTGTTAAAATTGTGCGGATGAAGGATGCGTTTTGGTCTAAGTCTTGGGTGTCCTTCTAGTTGACCTTAGTGAACATTGTTGTACACTTTAATGATAGAATTGGGTCCTTTGTGATCAAGTTTGTGTTTGAAATTTATTAATTGTTAAGTCGGATTTTGGAGCACCTTTATTGCGTATTGTTGGTTCATTTCATCTTCTTGGTGATTATTTGGCATGATTCCCTACTTTGGAATCCTTTGTTGTTTATCGTGCTAGTATTTTATTACTTAGCCTTTACGTGAAAGTCCAGCTGGTATTTTGTGTGTGTTTGGGCGATGGGAAAGATTATAATGGCAAAGCCAAGTCCATTATAATGTTGACCATTGTTTTGCCCCCTTCTTTACCCCTTCTCCAGATTGGCCTTGGAAAGGATAAGTCAGCGTTCCTTTGTGAATGTATCTGGCTAACGGGCATGACTTTGTGTCATGGTCCTTGTCCTTTGTGACACTTTTATGGTTATTGGTTCCGGTACCGGGGTTTTCTCTTCGGCTTTCATGCTATTATGAAGATGATGATTTGTTGATTATTGAAGCTGCGCAGCGATCCTTTATTTGGATGTACCAGTTTGGAAAACCTTGGCTATATCCTTTGTAATGTGTTTATTTCCGCTGCTATCTGATATATGATAATTGCTATGTGCTATGTGATAATTATTATTGCTTATTGCTTATTGCATCATAGCTTGTCATGTAGTTGCATTAGTAACTTATTGAGATTTATCTCACCCCCTTTTCTTTTATCTTTGTTTTTCCTTAACCCCCCCCAGGTGCTAAGGATTAGTCTCGCTGATCACGAGAAAGAGGACGTCGAGTGTGGATCCGTTCTTTTGGGGAAGGTTGTTATAGGTTGGTTTACATTATGTAAATGTGTAACCATTTTGGGGATATTTGTACCAAACATTGACGTCATTAAGATTTGTATATTTATCTTTTGTTGGGCATAAACTTGTGGAAGTTTATGTTAGTTGTAATTGGTTATTTTCAAACTTGGATTTGTAAACTTTGGATCCTTACCTTTTGGTATCAAAGGAAATTTTTAACTTCTATATTTTGAAGTTTTGGTTTTAAGTCGACGTCCAGCTCGCGGTCTCGGGCCCGCGGGGTCCGGGGTCGCGACAGTTGGTATCAGAGCTATGGCATTAGCTCTAAGTATAAGTCTAGGTGGATTAGTATGACCTAGGTGGGTAGTAGTGTGCGGAGTGATTAACGGTTGATGCCTTATGCAGGTAATTGTTTGAAATGTCTGGAAGAAGAAACAGAGGAGGTACTAGTGGGGCACAGAATCAGAATGATACAAGGAAGAAGCCCGTGCCATGTTTCAAGGCATGTTCGAGGCGGCCATGAAGGCCATACATGATCAAGGCCCGAGGGTAGAACAAGCTCCACCCCGCTATGGATTGGAGCAATTTCTGAAGTTGAAACCGGTTGAATTTAACGGGGAGCCCGATGTAAGGAAGGCCGAGTTTTGGATTGAGTCGATGGAGAAGATTTATGATGTATTTGGGTGCACGGATGAGGACAAGGTCCGTGCCTCCGAGCATTGGTGGAAAGGTGTTAAAGCTACTTGGGATGATACTCACATGGTGTATGCGTGGGGGTTGTTTGTGCACATATTCAAGGAGCATTTCATTCCGGTTATTGATCAAAACCGAAAGGAGATCGAGCTACTCAACTTGAAGCAAGGTGTGTTGTCTATAGCACAATACTCGGCTAAGTTCATAGAATTAGCCCGGTATTGCGACTATTTGGTAAGGACCGAGGAACAAAAGGCTATGAGATTCATTCGGGGATTGAAGACCTCCATCCGTACTCAACTTATTGCCCAACGGATTGTGACATTCCAAGATGCGGTGGACCGAGCCTATTTGATAGAGCAAGATATTGGGGAACATAAGCGGAAGACCGAGATGGCCAACCCGAGTAAGGAAGGAGCGCAGAGCAAGTCACAACCAAGGATTGATAATCGAGGTAACTTTGGGGGACAATCTCAGTCCCGAGGGCAACCGATCCCAAGGAACCCGGGTACCACTTCCGGGAACCAAGGGAGCCAAATGAGGAAGCCTTGTACCTTTTGTCAGAAGGTAGGCCATGCGGAGGATAGGTGTTGGAAAAAGCAAGGCAAGTGCACCAATTGTGGTGAAATGGGGCACTTTGCGAGAGAGTGCACGAGGTACCGAGGTCAGTCATCCGGGTCAGGAGTTGGTAACAATCAGGGTCAGAAAAGGGATGCAGCTGGGAAGCCCAAAGTTCAAGGGAAGGTCTATGCCATGAATCAACAACAAGCTACCGATGATCCATCCGTTATTGGAGGTATTGTTTATGTGTCTAATGTGAGCGCACGAGCGTTAGTAGATCCAGGATCATCTCATTCATACATTTCTGTGCAATTTGCTTCCATGTTAAATGCTGCATTCGAGTCTTTACCGTACGTGCTAGAGGTGTCGACCCCTATAGGAGAATGCTTGATTTCTGATCGAGTCTTTCGTGCTTGTGATGTGGTTATTTGTGGTCGAGTCCTTTGTGCGGATTTGGTGGTTCTTCCTATCCAAGACTTTGATGTCATTTTGGGTATGGATTGGTTGAGCAAGTTTCATGCTTCTGTTGACTGCCGTAAGAAAACTGTTACTTTTTCTATTCCCGATGTGCCTAAATTTGTGTTTGAGGCTAGTCCTCTGAGTAGAAAGGTTCGCTTAATTTCTTTTATGAAAGCGAGAAAATTATTGCATAGTGGTTGTGAGAGATATTTGGCTAGTGTTCTTGATACTAGGAAAGGATCCCCTAGTTTTGATAGTGTTCGGGTAGTTCGGGAATTTCCCGATGTTTTCTCTACCGAGTATGATATGCCTCCCGATCGTGAGATTGAGTTTTGTATAGATCTTTGCCGAGTACGGCTCCGATTTCGAAAGCACCTTATAGGTTAGCTCCCGCAGAGTTGAAGGAATTAAAGGTTCAGTTGCAAGAGTTGCTTGATCGAGGGTTTATCCGCCCTAGTGTTTCCCCGTGGGGAGCACCGGTTTTATTTGTGCGAAAGAAAGATGGTTCCTTGAGACTGTGTATCGATTACCGGAAGTTAAATCAGGTTACGGTGAAGAACAAGTATCCTCTACCGCATATCGATGATTTATTTGACCAGCTTCAAGGGTCCGTGGTTTTCTCTAAACTCGATTTGAGGAGTGGGTACCATCAGTTGAAGGTTCGATCGGAGGATATTCCGAAGACTGCTTTTCGCACTCGCTATGGTCATTATGAGTTCTTGGTTATACCGTTTGGGTTGACTAACGCGCCTGCAGTATTTATGGATTTGATGAACCGAGTTTTCCATCCCTATCTTGATTCGTTCGTGGTAGTCTTCATCGACGACATCCTTGTTTATTCGAAATCTCGAGAGGAGCACGAGCAGCACTTGAGGACAGTTTTATCCGTTCTTGCGAGGGAGAAATTATTTGCGAAGTTCAGTAAATGCGAATTTTGGCTCGAGAAGGTGTCATTTCTGGGTCATGTGATTTCGAAAGATGGGATTTCGGTGGATCCTTCAAAGATAGAGGCAATAGTGGATTGGAAGAGACCCGAGTCAGTGACCGAGATTCGTAGTTTTCTTGGTTTAGCCGGTTATTACCGAAGGTTTATCGAAGGGTTTTCGAGGATTGCTACTCCGATGACTCAGTTGACCCGAAAGAATGTTCCGTTTGTGTGGACCGAAAAATGTGACAAGAGTTTCGAGGAATTGAAGAAGAGGTTGACTACCGCACCGATCTTGACTTTGCCGAATGGGAGCGATGGCTAGTAATTTATAGTGATGCTTCGAAAGAGGGTTTGGGTTGTGTGTTGATGCAGAACAGGAAAGTGATTGCTATGCTTCGAGGAAGTTGACCCCTCGTGAACAGAATTACCCGACACATGATATGGAATTTAGCGCGATTGTATTTGCGTTGCACAAATGGAAGCACTATCTTTATGGAGCGAAGTTTGAGATTTTTACGGATCACAAGAGTTTGAAGTACATTTTCTCCCAGAAGGAGTTGAACAACCGACAGCGCCGATGGATGGAATTGGTGAAGGATTTGATTGCACGATTTCTTATCATCCGGGAAGGCGAATGTGGTAGCCGATGCGATTAGTAGAATGTCTTATGTGGCTTCGATGATGGTTCGAGAATGGAAAATGCTTGAGGATGTTCGAGATTGGTCTCCTCATGAATCGAGACATGGGGCTATTTTTGCGAATATTAGGGTGTCTCCGACCCTAATTCAGAGGATAAAGGAAGCTCAGAAAGAAGATCCCGAGTTGGTGAAGATAATGGGTAAACTGAAAGAGAAGAACTTCGAGGATTTTTCTATTAGCTCGAGTGGAGTGTTGACTTTCCGTGGTCGTTTGTGTGTTCCGGATGTTGATGGAATTAAACAGAGAGTTCTTGATGAGGGTCACAAATCGAGGTATACTATTCATCCGGGTAGTACGAAGATGTATCAGGATTTGAAGCAACAATTTTGGTGGATTAATATGAAAGGGAAATAGCCGAGTATGTGTCGAGGTGCTTAACGTGTCAGCAGGTCAAAGCCGAGCATCAGAGACCCGCGGGATTACTTCAGCCGTTAGAGATTCCCGAGTGGAAATGGGAGCATGTGACTATGGATTTCGTTACGGGACTACCTCGTACCCATAGGAAGTATGACAGTGTTTGGGTAATAGTGGATAGATTGACCAAGAGTGCCCATTTCTTGCCTATTGACATCAGATATTCGATGGAGAAGCTTGCGACCCTTTATATTGGTGAGATTGTTAGATTGCATGGGGTTCCGGTTAGCATTGTGTCAGATCGAGACCCGAGGTTTACTTCTAGATTCTGGAAGGCATTTCAGGAAGCTTTGGGTACAGATTTGCGATTCAGTACTGCTTTTCTTCCTCAGACCGATGGTCAATCCGAGAGGACTATTCAGATTTTGGAGGATATGTTGCGAGCGTGTTCGATAGACTTTTTTGATTCTTGGGATTTGCACCTACCGTTAGTGGAGTTCTCTTACAACAACAGTTATCAGGCTAGTATCGAGATGGCGCCGTTTGAGGCCTTGTATGGAAGGAAATGTAGATCGCCTATTTGTTGGGATGAGGTCGGTGAAGCGAAAGTTTTGGGTATTGATTTGCTTCGGGATTCGGTTGAGAAAGTTAAAGTTATCCGGGATAGATTGAAGACAGCCCAGAGTCGACATAAGAGCTACACAGATAACCGAAGGCGAGATCTTAGTTTTCAGATTGGTGATTGGGTGTTTTTGAAGGTATCTCCAAAGGTGGGTATTCGTAGGTTTGGGAAGAAAGGCAAGTTGGCTCCGAGGTTTATTGGTCCGTTTGAGATTTTGGGAAAGGTGGGACTTCTAGCGTATCGCCTTGTGTTACCGCCATCCTTAGACCGGTTGCACAACGTCTTTCACGTTTCTATGCTTCGGAAGTACGTTCATGATCCGTCTCATGTGTTACCGAGGATACCGGAGGATATTGAGCCCGATATGTCTTATGAGGAACGACCGGTTCGGATCCTAGATTCCAAAGTCCAAGGGTTGAGGAGCAAAAGCGTTGCGTTGGTTCGAGTCCTTTGGAGGAATCATAATATCGAGGAGTCGACGTGGGAGCTTCGTGATGAGATCGAGGGGAAATTTCCGTGGCTTTTTGTTTAAGGTGAGTCTCGTTAAAATTCGGGTCGAATTTTCTTTAAGGGGGAGTGAATGTCGCGACCCGAAATATAGGCTCTATTTTATTAGTAATTAAATGATTTTTATTTAATTAATTTCTTATTTATTTATTTAAATTATTATTTATTTAAATAATTATGTGTGCATTTTATGTGTTATAATAATTATGCCTAGCATTTTATTCGAGTTGTTTGGCTAGTGAGGAAGTGTTGAGTCTTAATTGTTAGCCGGGAGTGTAAGTAATTGTGTTAGTATGGGGAGGGGTTTAGTTGTAATATTTCAAAATAATTTCCCCCTACTCCCCTCACCTCCCTACACCTCCTCCTCCCTCACCTCCTCCCTCACTCATCCTCCATTTCCCAGCACAACTCTCTCTCTCTCTCTAAGCATTGGTAAGTTTTTCTTCCTTTTCCTTCTCTCTTCTTTTTCTCCATCTTCCTCTCATTATTATTCATTTCTTAAAACGTAAACCTTGTTTAGATCGTCGATAGGATCGCGTAGAATCAAAAAGAATTGAAATCCATCAACTTTGAGAATTTGCAAGTTACTTTTCCCCCATTTTAATGCTAAAATGTTCATATCATGTTTAGATATTGTTTGATGTGTTACATTTGAAGTTTGGATGAGTTTTGAATTTGTTTGGAATTTATTTGGGTTTTTGGTCAAAAATGGTGATTTTTGGAATGATGGGTTTGATTCTTGGTTTTGGGTGATAAATGGTGTATTTGAGTCCCCACCCTAGATATACATTGTTTTGGTACATTAGTACATGAGTTGGGAGGTTTGATTTTGGTTGAATGTGTTTTGGGTTTGAAAATGGAAGAACCCATGTTGTTCTTCCCGATTTCTGACAATCCGGAAGATTGGGCGGCCGCACAAAATAGCCTGGGCGACCGCACATCTATCGGAATGCTTTTGTTCTTGTTTTGGGTCTTTTTGGGCGACCGCACATACCCGTCTGGGCGGCCGCACAGATCTCTGAAAGTCCAACATTT
Organism: Campanula takesimana; assembly: GCA_026119855.1. NCBI lineage: Eukaryota > Viridiplantae > Streptophyta > Magnoliopsida > Asterales > Campanulaceae > Campanula > Campanula takesimana. The sequence continues at coordinate 585,844 of JAOWBW010000603.1, read as the reverse complement.
GTCAAAATTTTGTGATTAAAGAACGTGTTTTGGTCTAAGTCTTGGGTGTCCTTCTAGTTGACCTTAGTGATCATTGTAGTACACTTTAGTGATAGAATTGGGTCCTTTGTGATCAAGTTTGTGTTTGAAATTTCATTAATGGTTAATTGGGATTTTGGAACACTTTAATTGTGCGTTGTTGGTATATTTCACTTTCTTGGTGACTTCTTGGTATGGTTTACCTTTGTGGTAATTTACTTGGATTGGTTCCCTACTTTGGAACCTTAAGTTGTTCATTCATGCTAAATTATTATTACTTAGCATTTATTTGGAAGCCCAGCTGGCATATTTGTTGCATCGGGCGATGGGAAGGATTATAATGGCAAAGCCAAGTCCATTATAATGTTGACCATTGTTTTGCCCTTACTATACCCCTTCTCCTGATTGGCCTTTGAAAGGATAAGTCAGCGTTCCTTTGTGAATGTATCTGGCTAACGGGCATGACTTTGTGTCATGGTCCTTGTCCCTTGTGACACTTTTATGGTTATTGGTTCCGGTACCGGGGTTTCTCTTCGGCTTTTATGCTATTATGAAGATGCTGATTTGTTGATTATTGAAGCTGCGCAGCGATCCTTTATTTGGATGTTCCGGTTTGGAAAACCTTGGCTATATCCTTTGTTATGTGTTTATTTCCGCTGCTATCTGATACATGCTAAATGCTATGTGCTATGTGATATTTATTATTGCTTATTGTATATTGCATCATAGCATGTCAGGTAGTTGCATTAGTAACTTATTGAGATTTATCTCACCCCCTTTTCTTTTATCTTTGTTTTTCCTTAACCCCCCCCAGGTGCTAAGGAATAGTCTCGCTGATCACGAGATAGAGGACGTCGAGTGTGGAAACATTCTTTTGGGGAAAGTTGTATAGGTTGGTTTACATTATATAAATGTGTAACCTTTTGGGGTATTTGTACCAAACAATGACGTCAATAGGAATTGTATATTTTTATTTTGTTGGGCATAAACTTGTGGAAGTTTATGATAGTTGTATTTAGTCTTTATCAAACTTGGTTTTGTAAAACTTTGGATTATCACCTTTTGGTATTAAATGAAATTTTTAACTTCGGTATTTTGGAGTTTTTTTGTTAGAGTCGACGTCCAGCTCGCGGTCCCGGGGTCCGGGGTCGCGACAGAGACCCTTCACCAACAGTCTCCGCCTATGGAAAGTATAAGGAGAATACTCGATCAGAGAGTCCAACAATTTGAAATGTTCTCTGAGCCAAATGGTGAACAATAATGGACTTCCACGAGTCATAGAGCCGGTTCGATGTAGCTCATCAAGGCCATGAAGGGTCTCCCCCAAGATGAGAGGAATTATGTTGAAGGCCCATCCTCTAGCTTGCAGAACGATGTCCACGAGCTCCGTGTTCACCATGCCACACTTGCTCATGAAAAGCACGCTTCAAAATAAGCACAATACCAAGAGACAGCACTAAGAATCCACACCGTGACCACAAGTCACCCGACCTTTAAATATCCTAGGCAAAGAGTGGAGATCGATATAGCGGTTGTGAATGTAACTCTGCGCCTCAGGAAGGCCTATACTCAATAGATCCCTGAGAGACTCCGTCGGTACCTTGTCATACTTAGGCACTGCGATCACCCCTGTCAATGGCATATCCTAGATAGCCGCCATCTCCTCTACAGTAGGGACCATCTCATTAAGTGAAAATTTTAAGAGGTGAGTCGATGGATCCCAAAAGCATGCAACTCCCTTTAGAAGGTCCCATTCCGATTTTAAATTCTTCAAGGTGAAAAGAATCTTGAAGCCGAACATCTCCACGAATCTCTCTTGGTGAGGTTTATTGAACGAACGAAAGAACGTTGCTAAGTCATTCTTGTAGCGTTCCACTAATCCCGAATCCAAGGAGAACTCATCAACGATTATTGATGAAGGGACAGATTTACTTAGGGCCATTGGGAGCAAAAGGTTGAGAGATTTACTCAAAAAGAAAAGTTCCCAGAACTGATTTAAGGCCGCATGGTATTCTAGGACGGACTAGAGGTGTTTATATACAAGTTCAGACACCAAATCCTCGAGGAAAAAGGAGAGACAACCGTATATTCAGAGGATGACTCGTACGAGACATCGATGTCTCGTACGAGGCATCTCCCAGTTCAGAAAAAGCAACAACTCTGCTCAAATCCCAGGTTGCCCGGCAAGTCAAAACATGACTCAATCACCTCAGAAACTCACCCGAAATAGTTTATACATCACATACAAATGACCCAACGCGAATCCATCTCATAAAATTACCCCTCGGTTGACCAACCGGATGTGAATCAATCCATTTATAACACTCAGAAATGAAAACTAAAATCAACTAATGTATTGTGTGTTAGAGTTAGGAAATAACTGTTGCATAGGTACAAACCAAAGAAAGAAAAGTTGTCTTCGCCTACGCCGAGGCAATAAGTACATCATCAACAAAAAGAGGGAATGGGGGATCCTATCTACTCAGCATCAAAAGGAAGGAGACATCGCCATTGCCACGTGATCACTCGTCCGTCCGAGGTCTCTTCCCGTAAGAGGCTGACTCTGCTGTCTGACGAGCCAATCGGCCTAAGAGTTCCGCTGTCTCTCTCTTCACCCTCTTGGCATAGGCCATGAACTGGGCGAGTCGTCTGGCGACCTCTCTATACTCGGTAATGGGCACCTGTTGAGAAGAAACATATAGAGATATCAAAATCTTCAGATAAATGATAAACAGGGAAATAAAATGGTAGAATGACAAGAAATGATGGAAAAAGAGTCATAAACCATACCATGGTCACGTCGGCAGGAGGTACGAGTCCCTCAGGCATATCGTACTGTGCGAGAAGATCCTTAACGCCCTCTACCCCCTCAGCCATGCTGTAGGTAAAAGAAGCTGGTCCAAGCTATGGACAGAAAGGGACGTGGACAACTCCCTGGTCCCGAGCATGATCACCCTCTAGAATCAACCGAGGCATGAGACGAGCAAGGAAGTCCTGATAATCAGCCTCCAAAGACATATGGTCAAAAGCATCCTGACCAATAACGAGGTCCCCTCTCTCCTCCTCCGCGATCGCATAAGAATTAAGCATATGGGCCGGTGGGTCCAAGGGGACGATGACATCGAGTCTGCCACCACCCTGGCGAGAGACTCTCTTTCCTAAATAGAAGCATCCCCCGCCGAGGCCAATCATCAGCAATCTCATACCAGGAAACTCGTACAAATGGTCAATGCCCAAACCCCGTCAAGGGAAGAAAGCGACAGCGGACTCAGGGACGGCCTCCCATCTGTCAAAATACAGCTGCATACGCTCCACCGTCATGTCAGCCCCCTCTGCATGCTCATCACGGGTATCCCTGTTACCCCAGCGCCATCTCAAAGTATCTGGCATCATAACAGTGTTGTCTCGAAGATTAAAAGAGAAGAGACCAAACATGGCGTATCCCCAAGCCTGCAAAATGGGAGAAAACATAAAAGGATGTCAATACACAATAGCTCAAATGAAAAATGCTATCAAAGTAAACTGGGCTAAAATAAAGGATGAATACAGAAGAAGATGAGTATCGTACCTCCCAGGCATGACTGTAGCCGCCTAAGCCAGTGTTCGCACGATCCCGCGAACTCTCTTCCATGGCCACATAGCAGTGGGCCAAGCCAGCAGAACCCCAGATAGGATCAGTGACATGCTGCATGTCTCTCAATATACTCAGGAGGGTGAACAGGGATTTCGATGCATGATTGGCAAATAGCGTCTCAGAAAAGGCCCACCACAGAAAACCACGGACGGCTGCGATACGGGTGTCATTACGGTGCATCTGACCGGCATTAACAGTAACGTAGGCATCAACCTTGTCCCTCAAAGCCTTCAGAGGGACATCCTTGCCTAGGGTAGGCACATAGAAGCCTAGAAAATGCCTCATATCATCCCCGCTGGGAGAGAAATCCGTATCAACCTCAAGTGGCTCACCGACGAGGGCAAGCCCGGTAATGGCATGAAAGTTAGTAGGGGTCATGGTAACCTCCCTCTACCGCATATGCATAGTATGAGTGATGTCCCACCAATGCTCTCGAATAGCTTGGAGCAAGTGAACATTCCTCCTCTTACCGACTAGGCCGTCAAAGAAGGGTTTCAGCCCGAGGTTCCCGATCTCTTCCTTCATCTCGCCATTGAGAGTTAGCCACCTCTCGGCAACCGCTCGTACGTTGCCTTTACAGTTATCAATCACCCTGAATGACTGCAAACAACAGAGACAAAAGAGACAAATATCAGAAAATCGGTAAAATCCTCATTTAAGCATTTTACCCGAAAAAATCACAGAATTGCCTAAAACGACAGTCAAATTCATGTACTACTATGCTACAATGATTTTTAACATCAACAAGGATGAAAATCCATCGAAACATCAGCCATGCATGATAAACCCTAGCAACAATAATTCTAGGCAAAAGTTGATAAAAGTCAAACTGCGAAGGCACCAAATTGAGACATGCAATAACGAAATTGACAATGGAAACTCAGTCAAAGGAAGAGATCCTTACCTGCCTCGTCCGAACGGCGTGAGAAATATGATCATCAGGAAATGGGCACAACTCATCCGTCACCCACACTTGATAAGGTGTTCCCTATGAGAACAATTTGCACCAGCCATTTGATAAGGTTAAGAATCACTAGAACTTGGTGAAAATAAAGATTTTTGGATGAAAAAATCGCCTAGGGTTGAGAATTCCCGATAAGAAATAAGAAAAGTGATTTGAAAATCACTTTCAGCGCCTGATATCGCCTCTGATATGCATAAAAACAGAAAAGTCTCGTACGAGACATCGCTATCTCGTACGAGAGATATCCAGAAAAATCTCAAAAAACCATGTTTTCTTGGGAAATTCCAGAAAAGCCCTGCTTTTAACAGAAAAGTCAAGAAAAGCCCTGCTTTTGACTGAAAGGTCGAATCTGAACCCGGTTCAAGATGGAACATTGAGTCGTCAACAAATGGATATTTTCAAAATTGGAACAAGAAAAGTTGTTTCTCACCGCACATCCAAGATCATGTGTGAGCAACAAAATCTGCATCAGCAAACTTTAAATCCCACGACTGTTATCAAGACGTAAGTTAATAATACAGGATCCCACCATTTAGAGTCCCATAATTGTCATCAAGGTGTAAGCTAATGGCATAGGATTCACATTTTCAACGGAAAGGCAGTCTCGTTAAAAGGGGAAGCAAGGTCCAAGTAATTGGCGTCTCCAAATCCGGGTATCCCATAACTGTTATCAAGACGTAAGTTAATAACACAGGATCCCACCATTTAGAATCCCACAATTTCCATCGAGACGTATGTTAATGGCATAGGATTCACTTTTCCGGCGAATAAGGCAATCTCGTTGGAAGGAGAAGAAAGGATCCAAGTAATTGGCGTCTCCAAACCCAGAGTCTGATAATTGTTATCAAGACATATGTTAAAAACATAGGATTCACATTTTCCGGCGAATAAGGCAACCTCGTTGGAAGGAGAAGCAAGGTCCGGGTAACTGGCGTCTCCAAAATCGAAGACGGTTCGTCATCAACAACAGGGCATGTTCAGAATTGGAGTCAAAGAGATTGATTCCTCAGTATGGATTGCAATTGGAGACGGTTTGTCATCAACAAAAAGGAGTATATTCAAAATTGGATCAAGGCCATTAATTCCTCAGTATGGGTACTCTCTAAACTCTAAACTTTAAACTTTACTTACCACAAGTATTGTTTTAAAAAATGATTTTCGAAATACCTTAAACCTTAGGTTTTGCCTGTTTTCAGAGTTGAACTACGTTTGGTCTGATTTCCTTCCGAGGAATACTTACGCAGCTTTTTAGCACGACCATACCCCTAGTTCAAAATGGTGTCTTTTCTATCGACGACGGTACTTCATCCATAAGTATCATCGCCGAGGGGCTCTGTAGACACCCCATTTTGGACATTCATTTATGATCACACTACTTCTGTGTCTCGCCTTTGATTTGGGTCGAAACTCGTTAAGTTGGACATGTTTCGTTAAGTTTTTGACTGACTCTGTTTGTCATTGGCCAAAATGAACATTAAAACTAATGCAGAGGGAAAAAAGTGAATTCCAGCACTGAGATACCTCGTACGAGACATTGATGTCTCGTACGAGACATCCCCCTTGAAATTCATGGTTTTGGTCAGTTTCCTTGTTGATCTTTACCTATTTTCTTAGCAAACACTTAAGCAATCCGAGGAAAACCTAATGGACGATCATGAAGTCTAAAAATACCTTTGTGGGAATCAAGTCTTGGATTCCCATCACAACTTACCTTCTTGGCCAAAACCCTAGGTCTAGAACTCTTATAAATATAGAGGTTCTTGAACCAAAAAAGGGCTAGAGATTCCTCATTCACCCAAGAACCACTCCAAATCTGATCAAAGAGGTCTCCATAATCAGTCCCTCTTCCTCACCCATGAAATTCATAACTTAACCCCCGAATCCAGATATCTCGGTCCGTGTTCTAACAACAACATGGTGGCGACTCTCAAACAATCAAAAAAGGGTAAATCGAAGGACAAAAGGCACCTCGAAGTCATAACAAAAACCCACGCGCAAACAGTGTGGGCCCCTTTATCACACTTTGCGCCTACTTTACATAACTAAATTCCACTGTGCATTTCACTCACTCACTTAGGCGCATTTCATAACGCTTATTTAATAAAGTGCACATTTGCTATTGAGATTATCAAGGGTTCGAAAAGAATTTCAAAACAGCTATTCACCCCCCCCCCCTCTAGCTATTTTTCATACCCTTGTTTCCCTTTGGGACCAACAAATAGAATGGGTTAGAGGATTGGACAGGGATACATTTCTATTCATGAGAAATGGCTTGATGGTCCAATGCCGGTTTTGCCTCATGAACACGTAGAAGTCTTTAATCTTTTTGATCAACACTTGTCTCAGGTTACTCACATTCAGGAGCATTTTGGAAACCATTTAGTTTCAGTTATTAATGTCCAGCATGTCTCTATTAATGGTACCCCTGATTCCTTGATTTGGAAGCCATCCCCTTCGGGGAAATTCACTACTGCCTCTGCATGGAAAGAATGCAGAATTGCCATGGCTAAGCACCCTATATTTTCTGCTATATGGAATAAACACACGCCTCCAAAGATTTCTATATTTTTATGGAGATTTTTACATAAAGGAGTGCCAACCGATAATGCTTTTCAACGTAGAGGTATCCCTATTGTCTCTATATGTTCTTGCTGCAACAACCATCATGTTGAATCTTTGGATCATCTTTTTGCACATGGTAATTTAGCTCAGTCCATATGGAATTTTTTTGGACAGCTTGTGGGTATTAACTTTCGATTGGGCAGCGTACACCAAATCATTTCTTCTTGGTTCTTTGAACTTCCCCGAGTTGCTAGCATGATCAGTAAGTGGTTATCAAAAATTCTCCCTGGTCTAATCATTTGGCACATTTGGAATTCTAGTAATAAATGGAGTTTTGAAGGCTCCAAGATTAATTCCCAGGTCATAATTCATTCCATTCTCAAGCAAGTTTCGGATATAGTTACTGCTCATAGGTTGCAATTTTCCTATTCTCCTTGTGATGCTAACATTGTGGATAAGCTTCAGCTTCCTATTTCTCCCTCTACAATTTCTATACCAAGGTTGGTTTGCTGGAAAAAACCTCCCACTAGATTTTTTAAGCTTAATACGAATGGCAGCTCTCGAGGCAACCCGGGGGAAGCCTCGGGGGGTGGTGTTTTCAAGAATTCTTATGGTAATTTGGTTTATGCTTATGGAAACTATTATGGAGTTCGAACCAATATGTGGTCCGAGGCTAAAGCAGTCCTTGATGGGGTGGTGTTTTCAAGAATTCTTATGGTAATTTGGTTTATGCTTATGGAAACTATTATGGAGTTCAAACCAATATGTGGTCCGAGGCTAAAGCAGTCCTTGATGGGCTGATCATTGCATCTCAGCTCGGCATATCTCACCTTTGGATTGAAGTTGACTCTAATGTTCTTGCAAAGATCATCACTAAAGTGTATCATATCCCCTGGGCAATTCACAACATTATCCAGTGCATTCATCTTCTTATGGACTCTATGTACATTACGGTTACACATATTTTGCGTGAAGGAAATATGGTGGCGGATGGCTTGGCCAACAAGGCTGTTGATGTTCAATCTAACCTTGTGTGGTTTACCTTCTCAGATCTCCCTAAAGCTTGTCGCGGTGCTCTAAAATTGGATAAGGCTGCTATCCCTTCCTTTAGAGTAAAATAGTTCTCTTTGGCTAGATTGTCCTAATTTATTTAGATGGCTAGGCTTTTATATTATCTTTTATCTCTGTATTGTAGTCACCCCTCTCTATTTTGTAGAGGATCTTACATCTTATGTAAGACCTTCCCCTTTGGTTTTCTTTTGGTGGTATGGTTTGTCATGTCCCCCATCATGCTTGTAATTTTTCTTTACATTATTAATAAAATCTAGGGAGTGCCGTCTCCATTCCCAAAAAAAAAAAAACAAAGAGATTCGGCGAGGGGCTTTGTAGACACCCCGATCTCGCACCCCCTGACAAACCTTGTTAGCCGGTCTAAACCCTAAAATTGACCTAGAACCCTCGATTTGGCTAAGAGGGAGTTCCATGAGCCTTATCGGTACATAGAATGGATTAACGGACTTCAAATTCATGATCAGAGCGAAAAAATGAGTAAACAGAAATGTACTTCAATTTTTGAGCTGCATGACACGAAATGGGGCCCACACCCCTATAACTGCTCGTTATCGTCCATTCTGTGCATTTAAAAATATATTATTGTCATCCCTTGCTTATAAACATATTTCAAATAGATAGACGTGACTACAAAATTATTTCCAGAAACTTCATGTTGGGCCTGCGGACAACCGGGACACCGAAGTGCGCGCACATGGATAAAACATGGACTGTTGCGGAACCAATACTGGAACAAGAATTGTGGTCATACATGTCTCAAGGAGTCCAACCATGGCATAATGAGACCCAACCATCATTCATCATGTGGCAGCAGCTACCAGGCATTGAATTTTAGGATGGTCCAATCAGAGCGCGACACGTGGCGAAGATAAGTTGCACCAGATTTCCTACACCAACCCTACGGCCTCCTCAGAGGAGTACTCCTCCAAGAGAGCCGTACGGCTCCTCTTCCTCCAGCATATCAGCAACTTGGCCTCTTGTAACTTTGCCATTCAAATCAAACTTCAATCCACGTTCAGCTGCTCCTATCCGGGTTGTTGCCTCCTAAATGACTCCCTGGACCTAGGCAAGGGCATCCTAATGTAATTTACACCCTCCCCCATCCATAATACTACAACTCACATGTTTGGAAAAGGATGATAGAGGCTAAACCCTGGGTTGAAGAATGGATGGCTTGGCATATTGGTAAAGGGGAGATCTCTATTCAAGAAAAATTGGCTTGATGTTCCGATTGTTAGTATCCCCCTTGATCATGTGCAGATTTTTACTCTTTTTGAGAATTGTCTTCCTCGAATTCAGCATATTAGGGAGGGTTTCGGTATGCAACTTTTGTCCTTAATTCATTCACATGCCATAGCTTTATCCAACACTCCAGATACTCCTATATGGCTGCCTTCTTCCTCGGGAAAATTCTCTCTCAACTCGGCTTGGCAAGCATGTCGCACTAGTAGGGCTCGATCTTCGATATTTGCTTTTTGCTGGAATAAATATATTCCTAAAAAGATCTCCATTCTCCTTTGGCGTGCTTTCCATGGAGGGCTTCCCAGGGATGATAAAGTTAAGCGTAAAGGTATCTCGTTTGCCTCTAAATGTGATTGTTGTTGTGCTCGTAATGAGGAGTATATTGAACACATTTTTCTGCATGGCGATTGTGCAAGTCGAGTTTGGGCCCATTTTAACTCTTTGTTTGGTATTCGGCTCTTTCCTGGGAGCTTAAACCAGGCCCTTCTTTGTTGGTGGCGAGGACCTACTCATCCTTCATCCCCAATAATTAAATGGATGACTTATATCATTCCAGCTATCGTTATATGGGAAATTTGGATGGCTAGAAACAAGAGCAGATTTAATAACACTCGGATATGTCCCAATGGCATTATCTATAAGGTTTGCTCCTACATTTCGAATATTGCGACTTCTTTTCCTATATCATTCCCTAGAGCGTATGAAGATAATCACCTAGTAGATACATTTCGTCTTCGTATTTCTCCCCATATTTCTCGGCCTATTATATTGGTGGTGTGGGATCCTCCTTGTGCTGATTGGATTAAGATTAATACTGTTAGTAAATCAGACCCAAGAGATAGCAGATAATAATGAACGCAAATCAACAAGTAAGAACACAGATTTTACATGGTTCACCAACAACCTATTGGCTACGTCCACGGGCAAAGGGAAACAAATATTATTATGGTAGAGAAACAATTACAAGAAGATGATCACACTAATCTATGTGTGCATGAACTTTGATCACAAAGTTCCTAGCTATGCAAATCCCTAGATCTATAATTACTGATCTCTCTCTCTATGTCATTGAATCACGCAAAGAATACTAATTTACAACTAGTATTTATAGTGCTTGAGACTTAAACCAGAAGACAGAAGGAGTCCTTAATTAAATCCCAAAAGGATTTAATTACTTTCCTTTTTCTTCTCAAATTTGACTTATTCAAAGTCACTTTCTCTAACAATCTCCACCTTGACTTTGAATCTCCCTTAATAATTCAGATGCACGAGCTACCGACATAGACTCCACCTTGAGCCACATCCCTCGTACCCGAAACAGATTTTTCCACCTTTGCCTCAGTCTGTCTTTCGTCAAAGACACTAGATTTGTCCTCCGGACAACCAGATATTTAGCGCGCCATGTATCTTCAAAATACTCAGAATTTGCCTCACCAAACAAAAAAAATTGTCCTCTGGACAATCAGATATTCTGCATGCATGTATCCTACGGACACCCAGACTTGTACCTACGGGCACTCAGAATCGCCCCTACAGGTAATTAATAGTCATTCAGATGTGGCCCATCCAGTCGACATTGGATCTTGCCAACCATGACAGATAAAACTAGTGTGTGTTAATCTTCTAGCCGTGGCTTGCCCAGTTCACTCCCGCCTAGAGTAAAACGCTGCTCCACATGCTCGTCAACACCCTCACCAATCTCAGAACCTTAGAGGATAAACAAGGGACCTTTTCTTTCGCCCTTCAGAATCACATCTGAACTTTTGTAGACACCCAGAACTCCACCTTCACCTTTGAAACTATATCCCTTCTTGTCTAACTGACTAAGAGATACCAGATTCTTTGCTACTTGCGGAACATGTCTCACCTTGTTCAGTGTGAGATATTTATCACCAGAAGTTCTCACTTTATGGAGCTCATTCCAACTACCTCACAGACAGGTCCATTATCCATATAGATACGAACTCCATCTTTCTGCTCGTACGTTGTAAACTGCTCCTTGCACGAACACATGTGATAAAAAACTCTCGAATCTAAAACCCATGCAGCTTCCTTGCACGCTTCTTCTTCGGTCAATAGGGGATAATCACCATCCTCATTCAGATTGTCACTGCTCACCATCACTGCAGCTGACTCAGAATTCTTTAGATGCGGAGTCAGATGTACAACTCTGAAATCTAACCAGATTATTGCCTCGGGAAACACAGATTTTGTATCTACTTCTAGATCACTAGAATAGACTACACCAGATGTTAGATCTTTAGTTTATACCAGATAGCTAAATTTTTTATCACAAAACCCTAGCTTCAGATCTCCATCTTCAGATACAGATACCAGACACCGAAACGTTCCAGATGCGTTCTTAGATCACCAACGAACACCAGACGAACTTTCAAATTCAGATCTACCAGATTTTCTATTACTAGCACAGATGAGCAATCACTGACTGCTCTCAAATTTATTGATTCTCGATCCTCTACAGTGAAGAGTTTAAGAATAACCAGGAAAATTCCAAACTCAAATATGTCAGAGGCAATAGAATACAATACCAGATGTGTCCAACCTAGACACCAAGATTTCAGCACAGACCCTGCACATGTCCGATGCACAAAAACTGCACGCGGATTGCACGTGCAATGCACATTTTCTGCACGCGATCTGCACGTTTAATGCACAATCTTCTACCATAAAATAAATATGTTCTTCTCGGCAGACTTGTCAATCTTCTGGTCCATCCCGGAATCTATCTCTTCTACTGTAGCGGAATGCCCTGATGTTTCTCAACTAACCAGGCTCTAGTGCCACTTGTTAGCAAATCAGACCCAAGAGATAGCAGATAATAATGAACGCACATCAACAAGTTAGAGCACAAATTTTACGTGGTTCACCAACAACCTATTGGCTACATCCACGGGCAAAGAGAAACATATATTATTATGGAGGAGAAACAATTACAAGAAGATGATCACACTAATCTATGTTTGCATGAACTTTGATCACAAAGTTCCTAGCTATGCAAATCCCTAGATTTAGAATTACTGATATCTCTCTCTCTCTCTATGTCATTGAATCACGCTGAGAATACTAATTTACAAGTAGTATTTATAGTGCTAGAGACCTAAACCAAAAGACAGAAGGAGTCCTTAATTAAATCCTAAAAGGATTTAATTACTTTCCTTTTTCTTCTCAAATTTGACTTATTTAAAGTCACTTTCTCTAACAAAACCGGATGTTGTGTCCCGAGGCAATACGGGTATTGCATCGGGTGAGGGTATTCTACAGAATAATCAGGGAGAATTCATTTATTCCTTCTCTAATTTTTATGGTGTTCAATCTAATATGGTTGCCGAGGCGCTTGCTGCTAGGGACGGTCTCATTATTGCCCAAGACCGTGGTTTTCATCGGGTTTGGTTAGAGATAGATTCAAAAGTCTTGGTGCATATTCTCAACAAGGATTCTCATATTACTTGGGCTATTTGGTATATTATTATCCGCATATTTTGCCTTATGGATCAAATGGAGGTTCGGGTCACTCATATTCTGAGAGAGGGTAATGGTGTAGCGGATGGGTTGGCTAACGTGGCTGCGGATGAGGAGAGGAATATTGAGGTGCTATATTTTCATGATCTCCCCCATCATTGAAAAGGTTTATTTGCTCTTGATAAGGCAAAGACCCCCTATGTTCGGCTTGATTAGTTGGTTATGGCCAGATTTCTTAATATTTTGTTTTCTCTGTACTCTAGCCTCCCCTCCCTTTATTGTAGAGGACCTTACGACATATGTAAGGCCTCCCCCTAACATTTCCTTTTTGGTGGTTGAGGTTGTCATGTCCCCCACCATGTTTGTATTGTTTTTACTTTATTAATAAAACTTAGGGAGGTACCGTCCTCCTTTCGCTACAAAAAAAAAAGGAGACACACCATGAACATCACATCACTCATACACTCTACTCTCACTTTCTCTCCATCATCCAAACACTTACTTGACCTCCCAAACTCAGATCATATCACTACCATAACACCACCTGTAGACACCCCGCCTTGGACCTCTCATGTCCCGATTGCATACACATTCTTTGTCTTCCTCTTTTCTGTTAAGTTTTGTTAGTTTTCGTTAATTTTCGTTACTTTCCATTAAGTTCCTGACTTACTCCGTTAGTATTGGATTTGACTAAGTGGCAAAGTCAACCTTGAGTCTTTGTTTCATTTATTTTCATTGACTTTCGTGATGTTCGTTAAGTTTTTGGACTAATTCCGTTAGTTTTGGGGCTTAACTGCATAACGGGGTTAACATTTGGACTAAAATATGAATTTTCTGAAGCTGTGATGCGCACGCCTTTGCCCTCCTTTGTGGGAGGTGTGCTCCTCCCATAGGGAGGGTGGGAAGCGCGCGCTTCCCGCTTCCAGAATCTCAGATTTGGCCAAATTTCCCTCCTTTTCTGATTTGTAACCCCCAAGGCCATTATGCCTTGGCTTAATCCGGGGAAGGGCCATCTTTGTGACCAAAAACACTTCCCTAACACCTATAAATACCTCTTCATTCCACCATGGAAAGGGAGGAAATATTCTTGAGTCAAAAACACTCTAAACACACAAAAGTCCATTTTCAAAGGTAGTCATTATACACAAAGTTTGGTCCTTCTACTTGCAAGCACAAGGTACAATGTCCATCTTCTTCTTCTAAATTATTGTTTTATCTTATATTCTCTCTTTATCACTTCTTAAACAAAAAAAACCTTTTAAATTACATTCTTCATCTCTAATGTGTATGCAATCTCCATAAAAAGGGATACAACCAAAAGGCCACTTCACTATTGAAGTTTGGTCAAGGTTACATCCCAACATTTTAATTCCACTTTAATTTACATTCTCATTTCTTCATGTAATTATCTAGCAATAATTCGACATGTAATCTTTAGCATAAATCAATAAATAAACAATTCTCCTTTATTTTTCCTCTATAAATTTCCCCTTTCTTTTCATTATAATTGTTAGCACAATTCTCTTATTATTAAATTGAAGGACATTTAGCATTAGAACACCAAAAGTAGCAAGACCCGCGTAAGCGGGGCTGAGTGGGTGTTTAAGTGCTTCCCACTCCGTCACTTAACCCCCGAACCCCTTTCTCTCCCGAATCTCTGGTTTTCGTACAAAAAATTGGCTTTCTTTAGGTTTTTCTTATGTTCCTCTAAAACATAGGTGGCGACTCTTAAAACCAATTAGACATCCTAGGTAATTCACCGCTCTAGCCAAGCCGTGGTTCCCCGGGGTATCTACAGTGGCGACTCCGCTGGGGACATAGAGGGTTAAACTTGCGTTTTCATCTTTTGGTGTTCTTTTATTCTATTTTCTGGGCATTCTGGTAAAAAGGGTAAGAAGCGCGCGCCTTCGGCTGTCTTGGCCTAACGAGCGCGCGTCCGACCCTTTGAACCAGAATCGCCCGCCTCCCATCTCGTCCTTCAATTCCATGTTTCTGTGCTAACAATGTCTGCAGGGGAAAAGTTCTATAATTTAGGGTCAAGACAATCCCTTGAACCCACTGATTTGCAGGTACTGCCCAGAAGCGGGCGCCTCTGCCCTCTAGTTCCTAAGGCGCGCCTCCCATCCTCAAAGCCCAAAGTGCGCGCGTCTGGGAAATTTTCCAGAACAGAAACAGGGAACAAAATGGACAGTCTTGACAGTCTGTGGGCACCGGGCCTGAACATAATTGCTTTTCATTTTCTGTTTCATTTTTATCGGTCACACGGGTGATTCGAAAGTTGTAAATATGTGTTTATTTGTTTTTTCTTTCTTTGAAAAAAAAATAAATATTTTGTCACTTGTTAGACCTCACACTACGCGCAAAATTCATATCAACTGCTCACTATCGAGTCGCACAAGTCCAACCCCAAACCCGTCGAGGCCCGTCCTAGAAAGTTTCAAGCTCCACTCGACCTTGACTCTTCCGAAGCGGTAAACCTCAGCCCGTGGCGTAGTTCACGACTACATGCCGGGGGTGACCTTTAAGCCTCTCTTTAGCCAAGCACAAACCACACAATTCTAGTTAGGGTCTACAACTCCGTGACTCAAGTCGGTTTCCATGTGCCGAGATTTCCCTAAACAAATGTCTTCAAATCATATATGCCACCCGTTGTTATCGATGAAATAAAAATCCGTCCCCAAAGCGGTTATTTTGGACTCAAATAAAAAAATCCGTCCCCGCATGTATGCTTTACTACATTAATTTAGTTTAATCCCGACACATGTAGGATTCACAAGCGTGGTGGAATTCGATGAGTATATGGGACTGCGAGAAGGTCTATATACTAGTGTGAAGTGTCACGACCCGAAATCTAGGCTCTATTTTATTAGTAATAAATAATTATTATTTATTTATTCGCTTATTTATTTATTTAAATTATTATTTATTTAATTATTTATGTGTGCATTTTATGTTTCATAATAAATTATGTCTAGCATTTTAATTGGGTCATTTGTGCTAGTGTAGTATTGTTGGGTCTTAATTGTGAGTAGTGGAGTTGTGTAGTTAGTGGGGGAGGGGGTCTAAGTGTAAGTTTTGAAATTATCACCTCTCTTCTCCCTCTCCTCTTCCCCCATTCCCAGCCCATTTCTCTCTCTCTCTACATAGGAAGGTAAGTTTTTCTTCCTCTTCCTTCTCTCTTCATTTCCTTCTTCTTCCTCTCATAATCTCTCATTTCTTAAAACGTGAATCTTGTTTAGATCGCCGATAGGATCGTAGGAAGCCAAGAAATTTCGAGTTCCGGCAACTTTGAGAAAATCCGGGTAAGTTGCTTTTTCCCCTATTTTATGCTAGAAATGCTATTCCATGTTCATTTGATGTTATGAATGTCATTTATTGCATCTTGGGTTGATTTGGGAGTGATTTGCATTTTGTTCATTTTGTGAAATTTTGGCATTTGAATCACCCTTGAGTGAGGCCCCTAGATGATGTTGTTGGAGTTCTTTTGGCTCAAAATGGTGTAGGTACCCTAGTTCCCTTCTTGGTAGTGTTGAAATGGTAAAGATTTGGTTTGTATTGGATTTGGGGTTGTCAATGGAGGATACCCAGAAATTTGGCCGGAAATTGCCTTTCCGGGCAAGGAGGCGCGCGCATCCCTCCCTTAGGAGGCGCGCGCACCCTTAGGCCATCCTTGAATCAAGACCTTCTGTCATTAAGAGGCGCACGCACCCCACTTATTGAAGCGCGCGCACCCTCTCCTTCTCCCAACTTGATTCCCCTTCTGATCTAGGAGGCGCGCGCATCCCTCCCTTAGGAGGCGAGCGCACCCCCTCCCCTGTTATGAATTTGTTCCCCTTTTTGGTCCAATCTTTCGAGAGTCGTATTGGGTTCATGCGAACTCCGTTTTAGGCGTGTAAACTATCGTTTCGAAGCTCTCTCCAAGTACTACAAGATGGTCTAGGTTGTTCAGTTAAGTTATAAGTTTTATACTTCGGGATTTTATTGGGTGTTTGGGCATCTTATGACGCGTTCGTGGTTGTTCCAATCGAATTGATTTTCGAGTAGGACTTGGTCTAGGTTTTAGGCGATGCCCCATAATACCTAGAGGGTTGTTGTTGAACACTAAAGTGTAGGGTTTAGTCCGGTCGTGATCATGTTCTAATAAGTGTAACATTTTGGATTCGTTTGGGTACTTACGGTTTGATTAACCTTAAGGTGTGTTCATTCTGATTTCCTACTTTGGAATTCCAGGTGTGATGAGATGGTTGAGTTCATAGTTCTAGTATATCTTTATGAGTAGATGTTTAGGGTCATTTTGGTAATAGTCATTGTGCCATTGGTGAGCGACCGTTTGGGTTGTGCTCTTTATGATTTAACTTGTGGGCATCATATTTAGGATGTACTTGGTACGTGCCTTATCTTGGAATCATTATGTTTTAATGGTCAATGTTGTTGGACTCTTTTATGAGAAACTCCTTGTGCTATTGTTGTTGAACTCTTCTTGAGTAATCGTTTGCATCTTTTATGGTGATTAATTGGTATGATTCCCTACTTTGGAATCAATGGTTGTTTATTGTGCTAGTATTTTATTACTTAGCCTTTACTTGAAAGTCCAGCTGGTATTGTGTGTGTGTGTTTCGGGCGATGCGAAATATTATGATGGCACAAGCCAAGTCCATTATGATGTTGACCATTGTTTTGCCCAATTATTACCCTCCTCCAGATTGGCCTTGGATGTGAGAAGAGCTAGCTCCTTTGTGTGCATTTTAGCTATACTTGGAGCATGACTTTGTGGCATGTCTCCCGTCCCTTGTGACACTTCATTTGGTTATTGGTTCCGGTACCGGGTTTCTCTTCAGCTTTCATGCTACTATGAAGGTGGTTTGTTGATCGGTCGCTTCTGACCGGGGTTTTCTCTTCGGCTTTCATGCTATGATGAAGATGATGATTGTTGATTATTGAAGCTGCGCAGCGATCCTTTATTTGGATGTTCCGGTTTGGAAAACCTTGGCTATGTATCCACTTATGAGTGTTTATTTCAGCTTTATGTGTTGCATGTTGAGCTGGTCTTTATTTCCAACCGGTATGGGACGGTTGGCGATAGGGAGCCTCTCATTTGTTGTTATATGTTTATTTATATGATTGACTATTGGATGTTACTGTTCGACAGCATGTCACTTATTATTCCGCTGCTATCGATCTTATGTTAATTGCTATCGGTCATTGCATATTAGCATGTCATGTAGTTGCATTAGTAACTTACTGAGATTTTATCTCACCCCGTTTATTTCCATCTTTGTTTTTCCTTAACCCCCCCAAGGAGGAAAAGGATTAGGATTCGCGGATCGAGGAGGACGTCGAGAGGATTGAGATATTGGGGCAGGTTGTTATGGATCGGTTTACATTATTTAAATGTATAACCTTTTGGGGATAGTGTCACCATTATTGACGTCATTAAGAATTGTATATTTATTCTTTTGAGTATAAGCTGTGGAGCTTATGTTGGTTGTACATTGTTCATTTAAACTTGGATTTGTAAAACCTTGTGTTATCATCTTTTGGTTCAAAATGGAATTTTTAACTTCTATATTTTAGAGTTTTGGTTTTAAGTCGACGTCCAGCTCGCGATCTCGGGCCGCGGGGTTCGGGGTCGCGACAGTTGGTATCAGAGCTATGGTCTAGCTCTATGTATAAGTATAGGTGGACTAGAATGACTTAGGAGGGTAGTTATGTGCGGAGTGAGTAACGGTTAAGGTTTTATGCAGGTATTTGTTCGAAATGTCTAGAACAAGAATTGGTGAAGCTTCTAGTGGGATTCAGAATCTTAATGGTCTACGGGAAGAAAACCGTGCAGTGTTTCAGGACAGGTTTGAAGTGGCCGTGAAAGCAATTCATGACCAAGGGCCGAGAGAGGAACATGTAGCACCTCCGCGATGTGGGTTGGAGCAGTTCTTGAAGTTGAAACCAAGTGAGTACGACGGTGAGCCTGATGTGAAGAAGGCCGAGCTATGGATAGAATCGATGGAGAAAATCTACGAGGTATTTGGTTGCACTGATGAGGATAGGGTTCTGTTTTCAGCCTATAAGCTCGTGGGAGCTGCGGAACATTGGTGGAAGGAACTGAAGACCAGTTGGGATGCGACTCTTGTACCATATCCTTGGGAGTGGTTCGTGAAGAAATTCAAGGATCATTTTATCTTTTTAGTGAATCAAAACCGGAAAGAGATCGAGTTCCTCAGCTTGGAGCAAGGCATGATGTCAGTAGCAAGTACTCAGCTAAGTTCACAGAATTAGCCAGATGTTGTGAATACCTTGTGCGGACCGAGGAGCAGAAAGCGATGAGATTGATCAGGGGTTTGAAGACATCCATCCGGACTCAGCTTATAGCACAGCGGATTCAGACTTATCAGGATGCGGTGGATCGAGCCTACTTAATTGAGCAGGACATTGGGGAACACAGAAGGAAGACCGAGATGGTTAACCCGGGTAAGCCAGGAGGGCAGAGTAAGTCACAATAGCAACATTCGGATAACAGAGGTAATTTTGGAGTGCAAACTCGATTCAGAAGGCAACTTCAAGGGCAACCAACAGTAGGAAATCAAGGTTCTAATAAGGGTACACGAAATGGGAAAGTCTGCAGTTACTGTCAGAGGAAAGGACACTCAGAAGATAAGTGTTGGAAGAAGCAAGGAAAATGTGTGAAGTGTGGTCAGTTGGGACACTTTGTTAAAGATTGTCCGAGGTTTAGAGTTCAGTCATCGGGGACAGGAACTGGAATATCACAGGGTCAGAAGAGAGATGCTTCGGGGAAGCCCAAGATTTCGGGTAGAGTATTTGCAATCAATCAGCACTCAGCAGGTGACTCATCAGTTCAGGAGGTATTATTTTGCGTCGAGAGAGCGAGCGCGTGCATGTTAGGATCATTGCATTCATGTGTTTCTGTGCATTTAGTTGCATTTATTTCTTCTGAGTCTTTGACTTATGTGTAGTAGGTGTCTACTCCTATGGAGGAGTTTAGGGTATCTGATGAAGTCTTATGTGCTTATGATGTGCTTAAGTATGGTTATGTCTCACCTGCTAGATTAGCCATGTTGCTATTGCAAGATTTTGATGTCACTATTGCTTTAATCTATTGTTGTAGGGGATTGTTATATTCTCCATTCCTGATTTCTTAAAATTATTTGAGACCGTTCCTTTGCGTAGAGTTATACCTAAATTTTTTTTATTAATTGAATTCCGAGTATTTAGTTTCGGTGAATTGTTGGGCGTATTTATCGTTTGTGAAAATTTCTATTTTATTTCTGAATAGTACCTAGTAATTGGGGAGAACCTTGGGTCAAATTGAGTTGTTATAGTACAAGGTTGTAGTGCTAATATTTAGATCAATGTCCTTATGACATCGGTTGGGTTATAGGAGTTGAGGATTCAATGAGGATCTCTTGAGGAAAATTTTGGTCACTTTTAGTACATCTCCGTGAATGCATCGGAATGGGTTAGTATGGAGAGGTATACGATTTGTTATGGATGATGAGTTTGTTGTAGGAGTTCCGATCATTAATGGTGGTAAGCGTGTTAAGTTAGAAAGGACTAAGTACATTTTGGGGGAGTAATAATTTCTCAATCTATGTTAAAGGCATTTTGAAATTTTGGTTAGATAGTGGTTCTATGGTTCTAAATCCCTTCTTGGTGGCGTTACCGAATTGGATCAAGGGTGTGTGAAGAAAGTTGAGTATCAATACTTGGGCATAATTAAAGAATATTGTGATTTGGTAATGGAGCTATTGGAATGAGGCTAGCTAATCGGGTTATGATCTTGATAGTACCATTGAGCTTAAGTATCATTAAGCTAATAAAGGTATGCGTGAGAGACTAACTGGGGTTGGCTATTGAATTTAGAGTTCATTGATTTCCTTTGGGTATATGAGCACGGATTATAACTTAAAAGGGAGCTAGAGGAAATCCCTTGAAGATAAAATTTAGACCATTTTCGGACTATTGAGTATTCGTAATTATTTTAGGCTTTCAAGGATTGGAGTGTTATGACGATGATATTATGATGTAGGTTTAAGTGAGCATTTTGTATTTATATTACACCTCTAGTTTAAAGTGCTACCTAGAGCGAGAGCACTATAATGGGAATCTTTAGAGATATAGCCTTTGGTGAATATTATGGGAATGGAAAATTTCTTTAGCTTTTCATATTTTAAAAGCTAATTAAGCTCGAGATGGAATGTTTGGAATTTCTGGGGAATAATACTAAGTATGCGATTTACAAATGGAAGTACCTTTGCGGTGTAGTTAAGGTTATGAATAAGGCGAGCTTGAGGTACCTCGAGAATTATGTGTGGAAATAATTTGAATTCTTCGATTTTGAGTACGGATTTTGATTAGTAATGAAGTTAATGATGGAATGATTCGGTTCGAGAGGTGGTGTTATCGTAAGCATTATTTAAGGTTACCTTGTAGTGGGTTAGATTGGACAATTGAGGAATTTGAGAAATGGCGGAACTATCGTATTAGTGGGTACTTAATCATTCGGGTAAGTCTCGTTAAAATTCGGGTCGAATTTTCTTTAAGGGGGAGTGAATGTCACGACCCGAAATCTAGGCTCTATTTTATTAGTAATAAATAGTTATTATTTATTTATTCGCTTATTTATTTATTTAAATTATTATTTATTTAATTATTTATGTGTGCATTTTATGTTTCATAATAAATTATGTCTAGCATTTTAATTGGGTCATTTGTGCTAGTGTAGTATTGTTGGGTCTTAATTGTGAGTAGTGGAGTTGTGTAGTTAGTGGGGGAGGGGGTCTAAGTGTAAGTTTTGAAATTATCACCTCTCTTCTCCCTCTCCTCTTCCCCCATTCCCAGCCCATTTCTCTCTCTCTCTACATAGGAAGGTAAGTTTTTCTTCCTCTTCCTTCTCTCTTCATTTCCTTCTTCTTCCTCTCATAATCTCTCATTTCTTAAAACGTGAATCTTGTTTAGATCGCCGATAGGATCGTAGGAAGCCAAGAAATTTCGAGTTCCGGCAACTTTGAGAAAATCCGGGTAAGCTGCTTTTTCCCCTATTTTATGCTAGAAATGCTATTCCATGTTCATTTGACGTTATGAATGTCATTTATTGCATCTTGGGTTGATTTGGGAGTGATTTGCATTTTGTTCATTTTGTGAAATTTTGGCATTTGAATCACCCTTGAGTGAGGCCCCTAGATGATGTTGTTGGAGTTCTTTTGGCTCAAAATGGTCTAGGTACCCTAGTTCCCTTCTTGGTAGTGTTGAAATGGTAAAGATTTGGTTTGTATTGGATTTGGGGTTGTCAATGGAGGATACCCAGAAATTTGGCCGGAAATTGCCTTTCCGGGCAAGGAGGCGCGCGCATCCCTCCCTTAGGAGGCGCGCGCACCCTTAGGCCATCCTTGAATCAAGACCTTCTGTCATTAAGAGGCGCACGCACCCCACTTATTGAAGCGCGCGCACCCTCTCCTTCTCCCAACTTGATTCCCCTTCTGATCTAGGAGGCGCGCGCATCCCTCCCTTAGGAGGCGAGCGCACCCCCTCCCCTGTTATGAATTTGTTCCCCTTTTTGGTCCAATCTTTCGAGAGTCGTATTGGGTTCATGCGAACTCCGTTTTAGGCGTGTAAACTATCGTTTCGAAGCTCTCTTCAAGTACTACAAGATGGTCTAGGTTGTTCAGTTAAGTTATAAGTTTTATACTTTGGGATTTTATTGGGTGTTTGGGCATCTTATGACGCGTTCGTGGTTGTTCCAATCGAATTGATTTTCGAGTAGGACTTGGTCTAGGTTTTAGGCGATGTCCCATAATACCTAGAGGGTTGTTGTTGAACACTAAAGTGTAGGGTTTAGTCCGGTCGTGATCATGTTCTAATAAGTGTAACATTTTGGATTCGTTTGGGTACTTACGGTTTGATTAACCTTAAGGTGTGTTCATTCTGATTTCCTACTTTGGAATTCCAGGTGTGATGAGATGGTTGAGTTCATAGTTCTAGTATATCTTTATGAGTAGATGTTTAGGGTCATTTTGGTAATAGTCATTGTGCCATTGGTGAGCGACCGTTTGGGTTGTGCTCTTTATGATTTAACTTGTGGGTATCATATTTAGGATGTACTTGGTACGTGCCTTATCTTGGAATCATTATGTTTTAATGGTCAATGTTGTTGGACTCTTTTATGAGAAACTCCTTGTGCTATTGTTGTTGAACTCTTCTTGAGTAATCGTTTGCATCTTTTATGGTGATTAATTGGTATGATTCCCTACTTTGGAATCAATGGTTGTTTATTGTGCTAGTATTTTATTACTTAGCCTTTACTTGAAAGTCCAGCTGGTATTGTGTGTGTGTGTTTCGGGCGATGCGAAATATTATGATGGCACAAGCCAAGTCCATTATGATGTTGACCATTGTTTTGCCCAATTATTACCCTCCTCCAGATTGGCCTTGGATGTGAGAAGAGCTAGCTCCTTTGTGTGCATTTTAGCTATACTTGGAGCATGACTTTGTGGCATGTCTCCCATCCCTTGTGACACTTCATTTGGTTATTGGTTCCGGTACCGGGTTTCTCTTCAGCTTTCATGCTACTATGAAGGTGGTTTGTTGATCGGTCGCTTCTGACCGGGGTTTTCTCTTCGGCTTTCATGCTATGATGAAGATGATGATTGTTGATTATTGAAGCTGCGCAGCGATCCTTTATTTGGATGTTCCGGTTTGGAAAACCTTGGCTATGTATCCACTTATGAGTGTTTATTTCAGCTTTATGTGTTGCATGTTGAGCTGGTCGTTATTTCCAACCGGTATGGGACGGTTGGCGATAGGGAGCCTCTCATTTGTTGTTATATGTTTATTTATATGATTGACTATTGGATGTTACTGTTCGACAGCATGTCACTTATTATTCCGCTGCTATCGATCTTATGTTAATTGCTATCGGTCATTGCATATTAGCATGTCATGTAGTTGCATTAGTAACTTACTGAGATTTTATCTCACCCCGTTTATTTCCATCTTTTTTTTCCTTAACCCCCCCCCCCCCCAGGAGGAAAAGGATTAGGATTCGCGGATCGAGGAGGACGTCGAGAGGATTGAGATATTGGGGCAGGTTGTTATGGATCGGTTTACATTATTTAAATGTATAACCTTTTGGGGATAGTGTCACCATTATTGACGTCATTAAGAATTGTATATTTATTCTTTTGAGTATAAGCTGTGGAGCTTATGTTGGTTGTACATTGTTCATTTAAACTTGGATTTGTAAAACCTTGTGTTATCATCTTTTGGTTCAAAATGGAATTTTTAACTTCTATATTTTAGAGTTTTGGTTTTAAGTCGACGTCCAGCTCGCGATCTCGGGCCGCGGGGTTCGGGGTCGCGACATGAAGATTCCACTATTTTTCTAGAAACCCCAAAAAGGACCACGTCCTTCCGACTTTTGTAAATAAATAAAAAAAAGAGTCATTTTCCTTATGTGGTTTGAGTCTTTTCTCTTGTTTGTGGGTTAAATCATTGGATTCAAAAAGTATTTGTGGGACCACCCTAAGATCAACCATGTTCTCGCCATAGGTCCAATGGCTTCAAGCGGCAACAACAACAAGGGTGAGAACATCTCCGTGTCCAACAAAAGGCTCTTCAACATAATAAGAGCCATGGGGGAACAAATGGATAGACTTGTCGAGGATGCCCGCCGCAAGGATGATTTGTGGCAAGACCGTCTTGATCTCGAGAGGAAAATTCATGAGGAAGAAGTGTCCGAACTTAAGGCTCGTTTGCAAGAGCTCACCGACAACAAGGCAAAGGTCCACGGTAAAGCATTCTCAAGTGGCTCATCCCTCAAAAGTCACAAAGGTGCCACCAACGACCGTGTCTATACCCCTCTCAATGGCATGACTGTCACCAAGGCCTATGAAGATCTCAAAACAAAGGGACAAATTTCTCCTCTCCAAGGGTACAAGTAACTACAACCATTGCGTCGTAACCATGCCCACCACAAGTGGTGTGACTATCACTTATGCAGCGGTCACCTCACCGAGGATTGCTTCTCCATCCGCAACATCATCCAAGACTTGATTGACAATGGTGAGTTTACCGTGGTTGAAGAACAACAGTTAGAGAGTGGTAACATGCAAGAACTCATCAAGGAAGGGGCTCAGATTTGAAATGGGGTTTCAATAAGAGATCATGTTACAAGGCCGACAACAACAATCTCCGTTTCTCTTTCTCTACCTAGAAATAGGATTAAAAAAAAAAGAATCAAAAGTCCTCTAAGTGTGCATCAATGTTTTCTCTCGTCCTATGTTAAATGTTCGAGTCCATTGAGTCATCAAATAAAAGTCGTTCTTGTCCTCATACACTCCTCCAAGTTGTTCAATTTAATTCTTGGCAAAATGATGAAAAAATGTCTAAACAAGTTTTGGAATGAAGGCCATCGCTTGAACGCCTAAGGGCTAAACATCAACGACGGCATCAACAACGAAGACATCAACAATGACGAAATCAAGACAAAGAAAGGTGGAGCAATGATCATGAAGCAAAGTTTTCAAAAGGGGATATATAAAAAAAAAAAAAAAAAAAAAAAAAAAGCTCGCTAGGTTGAAATCCTCAAATCAACCTAGGCAAAAGTTAGAGCACAAAAAAAAAAAAAAATAATAAAAAATTAAAAAAATCCCCCTTCATTCAAAGAAGTTCACAACAACAACATCATTCCACCAAACGAAGGACAAAACAACATCGACAATCATCACGACGAAGCAACAATTCCATCACGGCAAATAGAGAATCCACAAAGACTACGGTGACCTGAGCCTCTTCACTGGAGGAACGTAGGCAACCTTCGGGTCCTGTCTCATGCAAGAAAGAAGATATGTTTAGCCCTAGCACGTTATGGTGATCGGCCTTCATCTCGAACTTGTCAAGACATCTTTGTACGATTCATTTGCCAATGAATTAATCACCTCAAGATTGAACAATTTTCCTAGATTTGGAATCACTTTCTGTTCCTTGTCGAGTCTAGGGCTTCTATTCTTTCTGCATACTCCCAATTTCTTGCAATCAAATTGGGGCTTTCCTTCTCTTCTCTCGTAATGACTTACTTGCCTTCGTGAGTCATTCAACAAATATATACAAAGTCAATACTAGGGACACTTCCCTAGTCGAGTCAATGTCACTCATCTTTAGTGACAAAAGGTCCTCACCGCAAAATCACATGTCTTATCTCCTCAGCCAAAGTCAATGCACACTTCCTCATTAATCGAGTAAAAAATAATGAAGACGCAAAAGAGATGCCTGCTAGATTGAAAACCCGAAAGGGCGGTTTAGGCAAAAAACAGGGTGCGTCATAAAAAAAAAAGAGAGAATGAGAGAGAGAAGGGAAAGAGAAATGGAGATCCCCGGCCTCTAATGAAGACACAAGTTCAACATTGAATCTCCTCAGCAAGCCAATTCCCCACCGAGTCAACTTTGGAATGGATAAAGGCTCGACAAGATGTAGCACAATCAAAGGTTGTTTTGGGATATTGTTCTCCAGTAGTGTGCCATTTTTGGGTTCATGGAAAAAGAAGGCCCGAGGTTGCACAAAATAATCCCCAAATAGTCAGTTGGTTTGGGCAGCGAGCAACAACATGTAATTCAAGCTTCTACAAGCATGTCCCTCTAAAGTATGCCGAAAGACTCCCGAGAATGGAGTAGCTCTTGCCATGTCCTCTCATGTTTGTTCCCTCGCACGAGTATGAGTCACTCTTGCTTTGCTCAACAAATGGTGACGCCCTAGGGGCTATGTGACTCAAGAACAAGGGTTTCTTTTGCTTTATTTGACAATCAATAAGCCCTAGGGGCTATGCTCAAGAAAGATGTGTGAGACTATCCTCAAAGTCTCTCAAAAGGAATGTC
This sequence comes from Campanula takesimana, assembly GCA_026119855.1. Taxonomy (NCBI): domain Eukaryota; kingdom Viridiplantae; phylum Streptophyta; class Magnoliopsida; order Asterales; family Campanulaceae; genus Campanula; species Campanula takesimana. The sequence goes on along the minus strand of JAOWBW010000603.1, from coordinate 558,992 downwards.
GAGAAGCACCTTCTTGTCATACTTGTTCCCCCTGTTGGTAGTGGCGCCCTATGTACGTTTAATAAACGTTGTAATTGTTATCATTTATTTCATATCAATAAAGAAATGGTTTTGATTATTATTGTTGTTCATGTTTACTTATAATGATCTCCGTCCCTAGTACTTGTTAAGCACTAGTATAAAGGCTAAATGATCATGGGATGATCATGTTAGATTTATAGGTACTTGTTTGGAACAAGGTACTGGACATGACCCGCTGTATGAGATTTATGTCATGGTCTATGTCGAACATATGTCTCATATTAGTTATATCATTTGAATCCTTAGACATGAAGTTATTATAGTCTTCCACTTGATGAACATTATGTTTGACATATTCAAACGCTACCTTAACACGGTAGTTATAAAGGGTATGATTGGCATAATAGGATTCACGTAGGGAAGAATAATAAGCTAAATGGATTTGTCCCTCTTCGGAGAGATGTCAATCTTGGGCCTCTCGTAGGAATAATGTTGATGAAATGTTCAGCCGGACTCAAATGAATTGATTGGATCAATGTCATTTGGATTATCAACATATTCGGAATCGAGAAAGTATTGAACAAAACATGTTGACTGTTTGACCATGACTTGTGTTCAATGACATCGTGGACAAAGGGATTGTGCCATGTTCTAAAGGAATGCGAACTTGTATCTAGTTATACTATTTGGGTAGGTATGACGGTTTGCTAGAACCTAATCATATCTTATGGTTTCATGTTTGAACCCATTGCCAACTTAGTATAATCCTAGAGGGTCACACACAAGAGAACGAATCTTTAAAAGGACTATATTGGAATTTTGGAAATTTTGGAAATCTGGGGAAGTGGGCAACCGCACAGTATGGACTGGGCGGCCGCACACTTAGCTCAAATTTTGTACAATTTTGTTTCAGATAGTTGTGCGACCGCACAGTGGATTCTGGGCGGCCGCACAGTACTGTCGAGTGGCAGATTCCTAATTTGATTAGGAAACGAATTTTGGACGATTTTTGACACAAGTTTCCTATTTGGAATAGGTCCTACTTGTGTATAAAAGACAAAATTCGGCCAGCACTCTTGACCAATGTTTTTGTGAGTCTCAAAAGAGTTTGAGAGAGATTATTTTGTTCGAAGACATCCTTTGATTGAAGAACAAAATAATACACAAATAAAAATTCCATATAGTCATATTGATTATGAAAACGTGTTTCACAATTTGGTCTAGCAACCAAGATCAAGTGTTCTTGATATTCGTTCGTGGTGTGGATACCGCTAGAGGGTGAAGCTCATCATCTTCAAAGTTCGTGTTCTTACTTTCATTGTGATCAAGCTTCAAATCTCCACCAAAGAACAAAGCTAAAATTCAAAGTCATCAAGGGTTAGTTTTTCTAGTATTCATATTGGAAGTATTTGATTTAATCATATGAATGGATCTATGGGCTTTGGGTTTCAAAATTTTAAATGCTAAATTCCGCTGCGCATGTTACATCGAAACCCAACAGTGGTATCAGAGCCCCGTTCATGTTGATTATTTCAATACCTAGATCATGTTGTGTGTATATAAATTGTTTTATGTGCCTTGCTGTAGACACCCCGCCTTGGACCGCTCACCCCGATTGCACATTTGATCTTGTGTTTCTCCCCATTTTAAGTGTTTCTCGTTAGTTTCTGTCACTTCCGTTAAGTTCCTGACTGACTTCGTTAAGTCCAGGGACTAAACTGAATAACAGGGCCGACTTTCTAGTCCATTCTGTCAAAATTGCCTTCTCTGAGTCACGCGCCTCCGACAGGAGGAGCCAGGCGCGCGCACCTCCCGCCCCAAAAGCAGGAAGCGCGTGCCTCTGGGCGTCAGTTATAGATTTCTGGCCAGGATTCTCTCCCTTGCTCAATTTACAGGATTTCGCCCGGGAAGGATTTCTTGGTGACTGAGTTTTGGCACCAAAAACACCTCTCTTTCACCTATAAAAACCTCTCTTTACCTCCATTTTCAAGGACCGAAAAACCTTAGACCTGGGACCTTGGATCTTTTACTCAAAAATCTTACATTTTCAACAAAGAAGCCAAATTTCTTACCTTCAAGGCATTTCCAAAGGCATTCATCAAGAAGTGTTTGAAGTCTCTCGAAGACTAGGTAAAAACCATTTCCTTCCTCTTCTCGACTTCATCTCTTTTCTCTTTCTTTTTGTTTTATCAAAGTGCAATCACCCAAATCATTTTGGGACATGACTCTAATGATCACCTCATCTCATTGAGGTTGGTTAAGGAGTTATCTCCTACATTCCAAACTCTATTTTAAAACCCCTTTTACGATTTAAAGAAGAAGAAGAAGAATGTTTATCATTCATGTAGATTTTGATCAAGCAAGACCAACTTTAGTTGGGCGAGATGGGTGTTTCGGTACTTCCCATCTCGTAATCTAACCCCCGAACCTCAAAATAAAGAATCTCTGTTTTCGTAATCAAACTTAGGCTATTATCAATAGGTTTTTCTTATGTTCCTCAAAACATAGGTGGAGACTCTAAGCAATCTAAAACAAGTTAGACATCCTAGGATAATTCACCGCTCTAGCCAAGTTGTGGTTTCCCGGGGTATCTACAGTGGCGACTCCGCTGGGGACTGTTTTGAGGGTTAAACTTGCATTCTGATCGAAATCTACATCTTTTCTGGGCATTCTGATTCCTGATAGGGGAGGTGCGCGCGTCTGGCCTCTTCAGCCTAAGGCGCGCACATCCCGCATCAAGGACCAGAATCGCCCACCTCTTCATGTTCTTCATCTTCTTCTTCTGCTATTCTGCACTAATCATCTCTGCAGGGGTTACAATATGAACATAGGACCAGCGCAATCCCCTGAGTCCACAATCTGACAATCTGACAGGTGTGACCAGAAGCGTGCGCCTCCTAATAGCATTGCGCCATGCGCGCGCATCCCGTATCAGCACTCAGAGGCGCACGCTTCTGGGTTGGTTCCCAGAACAGAAACAGGTTTCAGTGACTGAGCAGAACAGTGGGGTGTGGGCACAGTTGCCTGCATCAGAACAGGATTGAACCCTCGGACTGTTTTAATTTTGTGTTTTATTTACCGGTCACACGGGTGATTCGGGAGTTGTAATTTATGTGCTTATGTGTTTGGTTTTTTTTTGTTTTTCTTTCTTTTCAAAAAAAAAAAATTAAAAAAATTTGTCACGTGATAGACCTCACACTACATGCACATATTCCTATGAACTGCTCACTATCGAGTCGTACAAGTCCAACCCCAAACCCGTCGAGGCCCGTCCTAGAAAGTTTCAAGCTCCACTCGACCTTGGCTCTTTCGAAGCGGTAAACCTCAGCCCGTGGCGTAGTTCAAGACTACATGCCGGGGGTGACCTTTGAGCCTCATATTCAAGCCGAGCACAAACCACACAATTCTAGTTAGGGTCTAACACTCCGTGACTCAAGTCGGTTTCCATGTACCGAGATTTCCCTAAACTAATGTCTTCAAATCATACATTCCAACTTGTTGAAACGGACGCAATAAAAATCCGTCCCCAAAAGTGGTTATTTTGGACGAAAATAAAAATCCTGTCCCCGCATGTATGCTTTACTACATTAATTTAGTTTAATCCCGATACATGTAGGATTCACAAGCGCGATGGAATCCGATGAGTATATGGGACCGCGAGATGGTCTATATACTAGTGTGACGATTCCATTATTTTCTTAGAAACCCCAAAAGGGATCCATTCCCTCCGACTTATTAAAAAAAAAAAAAAAAAAGAGTCTTTTCTTATGTGGTTCGAGTCGTGTGCCCAACTGTGTGTTCTAAGCCTCTTCGTGGACCGCAAGTGTTACTCAAGACTGACAAGGGCCTCTTCTGCAATATAGGTTCAATTGGTACTTACAGAGTCTACCGGGATTCGGCAAATCGGTTAGTCCGTGAAGAGATCACTCCAACAGCTCCAACATCAACCATGACCGGCAGCAGCAACACCATGTCTCTCGAACAGCTTTCAACCATGGTCCAACTCCTCCAAGAGCAAGTCTCCACCCTTAATAAGGAGGCACAAAGCAAAGACGACATTTGGCAATCCCACCTCGACAGCCAATGGGAGGCCCACGAGGCCGAGATGGAGCTAATGAAAGAAAAGCTCACTAATCTTGCCAAGGGGAAGAACAAGAATAATGATGATGAATCCGAATGGACCGAGGGTTTGTTCAAAAGTCCTTATGTCAACACCCGCACCAAGAAAATGGGAGAGCCAAGTTCGAGAACAATGAGCCCAAAATGGTAGATTTTATCATGGCCTACATCGACCAAAAATTCAATGGGCTCAACATGGGGAAAGGCTCCGACACAAGCCTTTATCAATCATCCATCCTCATGAGTACTATGGCCGCTCTTCCTGATAAGTTCAAGATGCCCGACATAAGCAAATTAAAGGGCAACTCTTGTCCTATGGCTCACATTGAGACTTATATTTGGCAAGGTTCCGAAGAAGGTCTCCCCCAAGGTGATGGCTCAATGTTTTCCTCTCACTCTCGAGGGGGCGGCAAAAGATTGGTATGCTACTCTCCCGCTCACTGTTCGTCTTGATTGGGACTCCGCCATGCTTTCCTTCAAGAACCAATACCAAGGCAACACCACTCACCGGCCCACAAGGAAAGAGCTCGAGAATACCACCCAAAGAGACAACGAGTCCTTCATTGACTTCACAAGGAGATGGAATGACAAACTCTCTGAAATTGTTGAGAGGCCGAACACAAAAGAGCAAATGGACATCTTTCTCAAATGTCTCAAGATTGATCTCCGCACCCACCTAAGTGGGGCTTGCTACTCCGACTTCTCCCAAATGTATGAGGCGGGGGTACGCATGGATGACTTGCTCAAGGAGATTAAGAAGGCCACTCCTACTTACCGATACAAGGCCGCTTCCAACTCCACAAAAGAGGCCTCAGTCAACGCCGTCACTATCGATAAGGGGAATTACAAAAAGGTTCCTCCACCCCAAGGGAAGAAGTCCCGAAATGACCGTGTCTATACGCCTCTCCAAGGCATGACTCAAACCGAAGTTTTCGAGGTCCTCAAAGCAAAGGGTCAAGTCACACCCGTGCAAGGGTACCAACCCAAGACGGTCCACCCCAATCATGCTCACCACAAATATTGTGGCTACCACCAATATAATGGCCACACCACCGAGGATTGCTTCGTTCTCCGCAATGTCATTCAAGATCTTATAGACAAGAAAGAATTTGTAGTGACTAATGGCGAACATGTCAATGTAATAGAGATAGGAGAACTCGAGGGGACCACCCATTCAATCCCAATTGTGAATGGGGGCCCCAATGTTATGAATAAACTTGACAATTCTTGTTATGTTGTAACTTACGATGAGGTAATGAGGGAAGTACTAGAGAATAGGAAAAAGAAGCAAGATGGGAACGTCATCATGCTAACTCGATCCGGTCAAGTCATAGCAAGCAACCCTTCCACTTCCGCACCAAACTCCTCTTCTCAAAGACCGCAAGCTCGCGACACTCTCGAAGATCCTCTACTTGTCCAACTCAAGAAAAATCAAGCCAACATCTCTATTTGGGACCTCATTGCATCCTCAAAGAAACACCGAGATCTTGTCATCCGCAATCTCGATGATACATCAGTTTCTCCCGATACTACTCCCGAGGACCTCACGGCAATGATCGGTCACATTCATTTCGGCAACGTCATCACCTTTGCCGATATGGACCTTCCACCATTTGGTTCCGACCACAACGAGGCTATTTACCTCAAGGTACGAGCAAGGGGGAGGCCCATCTCAAGAGTCTTAGTTTGGGAGCATAGTCATGTCCATTCCATTCCAAGTGCTTGACATCCCGGCCTCGTTCAACTTACTTTTGGGTCGACCATGGATTCACAGTTCTAATGCCATCCCGTCAACTCTCCATCAATGTGTCAAGATCCGAAATGGTGATGAAATAGTGACCGTCATGGCCGAAAACGTCACTATCCACAGAAAAGGTGAGCCCATCCACCAAGTTCAGCATGGTTTACTAGACTCGACTCTCTCCGGCGTCTCAATCAATGCCATTGACAAAGAAGGGGGAAATGGATCATGGACCCCCAGCAACCACAAAGTCCTCCGCATGATGAGGAATATGGACTACTTCCCTGGTTTAGGCCTAGGGAAATATCAACAAGGAATCCCACATCCTGTGCAAATCCCATTCGTCAAAAACACATTCGGTTTGGGGTACGAACCTTCCAGAGAAGACTTGAAACAAGAGCAAGCAATCAAGAACAAAAAGGCCCGAGCTAGTAAAGAAGGCCGTCGTTATGAGGTCCCTAATCTAAGGCCTTACCGCAAGACGTTGAATGGCTAATTTGTCCGCCAAGGGGTAGACATTCCATACATGATCTTTCCCAAGCCATGGGTTAACAATAAGGGTGTCAAAAATCCCGGTCTCGAAATCTTCTCCGATTGTGAGATCCAGAAATCCGAAAGGGAACCAACTCCCATGTCGCCCCGTGAATGTTGGGGAAGGAAGGTGACTATAGAGTCCGAGACAGAAATCACCGTGGGGGAAGAACTGACAGATTTAGCCTCCATGTTCGAAGAGCTTTCCATAATGAATGAATGCCAAGTCAACGCCATCCATGGAACCGTCACCATAAACGAGACTATCAGTGAGATCCCGCCAAGCTCCGAGCCGATCAACAATTGGTATTCAACGAAAGGGCCCTGTGGTATCCGAAGAATTCTTAGCCCAAGAAATGGGTTGCATACCCCGCACAACAACAAAGGAAGAGCGGCTCACACTTACTTTCGAGTCCGAGAGTGTCTCTAATACCCTCACACAAGAAGATATGGAGGCCATAGCCGAGCGTGTGTTTCCTTTCTTTGCTAATGAAAAATTTGATATTTCTGAGTACCCTGAGATTGCAAACATCATAAATGATGAATTAACTAATAATGAACTTAATGAACAAGTTAATAACGATTCAAATTATGATGAAATAGACCACGAAAACACAACATACTTAAATGAACTTGCTCAACAAGTCTGTAGTCGTGGTGAAAATGGTCCAAAGGCTGACGAAGAATTGCATGTTATTAATCTGGGTACCGAAGAAGAACCAAGAGAGACTAAGATCGGAAGCTTCTTCAAAGGGGACGACAGAGACAGATTGACTGCACTACTACGGGAGTTCGTGGATGTGTTCGCATGGTCTCTGCAAGTCAAAGAAGAGATCGAGAAGCTCCTCAGTGTGGGTTTAATCAAGGTTATCGAGTATCCGACATGGTTAGCCAACATCGTGACAGTCAGAAAGGCAAACGGCAAGGTTCGAGTTTGTGTGGACTTCCGAGATTTGAACAAAGCTTCCCCAAAGGATGATTTTCCACTCCCTAACATCGACATGCTGGTCGACTCCACTGCTGCCTATGAGGTTCGCTCATTCGTGGATGGGTTCGCTGCGTACAATCAGATTCTCATGGCCGAGGAAGATCAACATAAGACAGCCTTCACAACACCGTGGGGTACCTTTTGCTACATAGTCATGCCATTTGGGTTAAGAAACGCTGGGGCTTCCTACCAAAGAGCCGTGACAGACTTATTCCACGATATGATTCACAAAGAAATCGAGGTCTATGTGGACGACATGATCATTCACTCCAAAGGGACCGATGGTCAACATTTAATCGATCTCCGCAAGTTCTTCGAAAGGCTTCGTCAACACAAGATGAGGCTTAACCCTGCAAAGTGCACGTTCGGGATTATCCGAGGCAAAGTCCTTGGTTATATGGTCACTGAAAGGGGAATTGAAGTAGATCCTTCCAAAATCAAGTAAATCATTGACATGCCTCCTCCAAAGATGCAGAAAGAGATCAAAGGTTTCATGGGCAGACTGCAATACATCAGTCGGTTTGTGCACCAACTCACTTCCATGTGCGAGCCAATCTTCAAGCTACTCAAGAAGAATGTGGCTCTAGAATGGACCGACGCGTGCCAAGAAGCCTTCGACCAAGTGAAGCATTACTTGACGTGCCCTCCTGTTCTAGTTCCGCCGCACAAGGAGAAGCCTCTTTTGCTCTATCTCACTGTCATGATGAAGCCCTAGGGGCTATGTTAGCACAAGAGCAACGAGAGTCCACAAAGGAGAATGCCATTTATTTTGTCAGTCGCCGATTCCAAGGAGGCGAAAAGAACTACTTTGTCTTAGAGAAGTCATGTGCAGCATTGGTTTGGGTCACTCAAAAGCTCAAACACTATATGGAAGCTTTTCTGATCAAGCTAGTAGCAAAGGTGGACCCGCTCCGCTACATCTTCGAGAAGCCTTTCATGTCAACAAGAATAGCCAAATGGTACTTCATGCTCGCCGGCTATGATATCACTTACGTCACACTAAAATCCGTCAGGGGGAAAGTGTTCAGTGACCAGCTTGCCAAATTCCCATGTGACGAAGTGAAGGGGGAAGACGTACAGTTCCCCGATGAGCACTTAATTTGTACTACAACTGAGGAAAATAAGTGGCAACTTTTTTTCGATGGCGCCGCCAATAAGCACAGTTTTGGCAAAAAAAAGGGTGCACACAAAAAAAAATAATAAAAAATAAAAAAAATGGTCTTTGTTTGTTTGAACTACGGAGACCTGAGCCTCCCAACTGGAGGAACGTAGGCAACCTTCGGGTGCGGTCTAAAACATATCAAAAATACCCAATTCACTTCCAATAACAAAATGCAATTCTTATTCAATGAATTATTCAAGCCATTACAACGGATTTATTGAGAAACAAAAGACATCAAAATATTAAATCCTAAAACAAAGTGGTCTAATTGGAATCTCTTAGGGTACTAAGAAAAATCCAATTTTCTCTTAGCCTTCAAAGGACCAACTTTTTTTCGATGGCGCCGCCAATAAGCACGGTTTTGGTATAGGAGTATTGCTTGTCGATCCAAAAGACATCCACACTCCCATCGCCATCCCTCTGAAATTCGAAGATACCAACAACATTGCCGAGTACGAAGCATGTGTAGCAGGGCTCGAAGCATCTCTCGAAAGAAACGTCACGGAACTAGAAGTATTCGGCGACTCTTTGCTCCTTATCAATCAGCAATCGGGTAAATGGCGAACCCAAGACCCGACTCTCCAATAGTATGGTCAACACCTTGAAGAATTGGTTGAACAATTCCAAGAGATCACTTTCAACTACCTGCCAAGGGATAAAAATCGCTTCGCCGATGCACTGGATACTATAGCGTCATTAGTCGAAATGCCCAAAGGGAAAATGGTGAAGCCTTTCAAAATTGCCCGAAGGAACAGTCCGGCGTACTGCATGAATATCGAGGTCAACGAGGTTCAAACAAACTCTCCTTGGTATTCAGATATCATGAATTTCCTCAAAGATGGCACTTATCCCGAGAATAGCAATAAGAAGTCTCAAACAGCTCTGCAAAGGCTAGCCTCTCGGTACGTACTGATTGGGGACCGAGTCTATAAAAGGCACCACGACGGGATCAATCTCTTATGCGCCAATGAGGCCGAAGCTCAAGAGATAATGTGTGAAGTGCACGAAGGAGAGTGTGGACCCCACATGAATGGATTTATGCTGGTCAAAAAGATACTCCGCATTGGTTACTATTGGAGCACTATGGAACGAGACTGTATCGAGAAAGTCAAAAGGTGCGCCAAGTGCCAATTCCACGCTAATCTGCAACATGCTCCACCCTCGCAACTTTACAACATGGTCACACCTTGGCCTTTCTCTTGTTGGGGGATAGACATCATCGGTAAAGTCCATCCTGCCGGAAGCAATGGACAGTCATTTGTCCTAGTGGCCATCGACTACTTCACAAAGTGGGTCGACGCACAAGCATATCGGACCCTCAACGCCAAGAAAGTAGCCGAATTTGTAAAGATTAATATCATGTGCCGATACGGCATGCCTCATGAAATCATTTCCGACAACGGCTCTCACTTTGAGAAGGAAATGGATGCAATTTTGGTAGAATACAAGATCACCAAGCACAAGTCATCTCCTTACCGTCCCCAAGCAAATGGCGCGGTCGAAGCAGCAAATAAGACCATCGAGACCATCGTCAAGAAAATGGCCTCAACTGGAAGGGATTGGCCCGAGAAGCTACCATTAGCATTGTGGGGCTACCGTACATCAATACGGTCCGTAACAGGAGAAACACCTTATGCATTAGTCTATGGTTCTGAAGCCGTACTCCCTATCGAACTTTAAGTCCCATCTCTACGGGTCCTCCTCTAGAATCAAGTCAACGAGGTCAACTGGATGCAAAGTCGATACGAACAGCTAGCCTTACTGGACGAGAAAAGGCTAAGAGCACTCGAACGCACAAGGGCGTATCAGCAAAGGATGGCAACAGCTTTCAACAAAAAGGTGAAGCCTCGAAACATCAATGTGGGAGATTCGGTCTTAAGACAACATCTTCCTAATGCCATGAATCCCCTGGGGAAATGGGGACCCCGATAGATCGGTCCGTAGGTGGTTAAAAAGATACTAAGCGGCAGTGCAGTCCGGCTTGTGGATTTAGATGGTGACCAGCTGCCAAAGGAGGTCAACCTCGACAAACTCAAGAGGTTCTATGCTTAATAAACAAAGACCATAAAAAAAAAAAAAAAAAAAAATCGCTCGCTAGGTTGAAAACCCGCAAGGGCAGCCTAGGCAAAAATTAGAGCACGTGTAAAAAGAAGCCCGCTAGATTGAAAACCCGAAAGGGCGGTCTAGGCAAAAAACAGGGTGCACACAAAAAAATAAAATAAAAAATAGTCTTTGTTTGTTTGAACTACGGAGACCTGAGCCTCCCAACTGGAGGAACGTAGGCAACCTTCGGGTGCGGTCTAAAACATATCAAAAATACCCAATTCACTTCCAATAACAAAATGCAATTCTTATTCAATGAATTATTCAAGCCATTACAACGGATTTATTGAGCAACAAAAGACATCAAAATATTAACTCCTAAAACAAAGTGGTCTAATTGCAATCTCTTAGGGTACTAAGAAAATTCCAATTTTCTCTTAGCCTTCAAAGGACCAACTTTCTTTCGATGGCGCCGCCAATAAGCACGGTTTTGGTATAGGAGTATTGCTTGTCGATCCAAAAGACATCTAAACTCTCATCGCCATCCGTCTGGAATTCGAAGCTACCAACAACATTGCCGAGTACGAAGCATGTGTAGCAGGGCTCGAAGCAGCTCTCGAAAGAAACGTCACGGAACTAGAAGTATTCGGCGACTCTGTGCTCCTTATCAATCAGCAATCGGGTAAATGGCGAACCCAAGACCCGACTCTCCAACAGTATGGTGAACACCTTGAAGAATTGGTTGAACAATTCCAAGAGATCACATTCAACTACCTGCCAAGGGATAAAAATCACTTCGCCGATGCACTGGCCACTATAGCTTCATTAGTCGAAATACCCAAAGGGAAAATGGTGAAGCCTTTCAAAATTACCCGAAGGAACAGTCCGGCGTACTGCATGAATATCGAGGTCAACGAGGTTCAAACAAACTCTCCTTGGTATTCAGATATCATGAATTTCCTCAAAGATGGCACTTATCCCGAGAATAGCAATAAGAAGTCTCAAACAGCTCTGGAAAGGCTAGCCTCTCGGTACGTACTGATTGGGGACCGAGTCTATAAAAGGCACCACGACGAGATCAATCTCTTATGCGCCAATGAGGCCGAAGCTCAAGAGATAATGTGTGAAGTGCACGAAGGAGAGTGTGGACCCCACATGAATGGATTTATGCTGGTCAAAAAGATACTCCGCATTGGTTACTATTGGAGCACTATGGAAGGAGACTGTATCGAGAAAGTCAAAAGGTGCGCCAAGTGCCAATTCCACGCTAATCTGCAACATGCTCCACCCTCGCAACTTTACAACATGGTCACACCTTGGCCTTTCTCTTGTTGGGGGATAGACATCATCGGTAAAGTCCATCATGCCGGAAGCAATGGACAGTCATTTGTCCTAGTGGCCGTCGACTACTTCACAAAGTGGGTCGAAGCACAAGCATATCGGACCCTCAACGCCAAGAAAGTAGCCGAATTTGTAAAGATTAATATCATGTGCCGATACGGCGTGCCTCATGATATCATTTCCGACAACGGCTCTCACTTTGAGAAGGAAATGGATGCAATTTTGGTAGAATACAAGATCACCAAGCACAAGTCATCTCCTTACCGTCCCCAAGCAAATGGCTCGGTCGAAGCAGCAAATAAGACCATCGAGACCATCGTCAAGAAAATGGCCTCAACTGGAAGGGATTGGCCCGAGAAGCTACCATTAGCATTGTGGGGCTACCGCACATCAATACGGTCCGCAACAGGAGAAACTCCTTATGCATTAGTCTATGGTTCTGAAGCCGTACTCCCAATCGAACTTGGAGTCCCATCTCTGCGGGTCCTCCTCGAGAATCAAGTCAACGAGGTCGACTGGATTCAAAGTCGATATGAACAGCTAGCCTTACTCGACGAGAAAAGGCTAAGAGCACTCGAACGTACAAGGGCGTATCAGCAAAGGATGGCAAGAGCTTTCAACAAAAAGGTGAAGCCTCGAAACATCAATGTGGGAGATTTGGTCTTAAGACAACATCCTCCTAATGCCATGAATCCCCTGGGGAAATGGGGACCCTGATGGATCGGTCCGTACGTGGTCAAAAAGATACTAAGTGGCGGTGCAGTCCGTCTTGTGGATTTAGATGGTGACCAGCTGCCAAAGGAGGTCAACCTCGACAAACTCAAGAGGTTCTCTGCTTAATAAACAAAGACCATAAAAAAAAAAAAAAAAAAAAAAAATCGCTCGCTAGGTTGAAAACCCGCAAGGGCGGCCTAGGGAAAAATTTGAGCACGTGCAAAAAAGAAGCCCGCTAGATTGAAAACCCGAAAGGGCGGTCTAGGCAAAAAACAGGGTGCACACAAAAAAAAAAAACAAAAAAAAAAAAAAAAAAAATGGTCTTTGTTTGTTTGAACTACGGAGACCTGAGCCTCCCAACTGGAGGAACGTAGGCAACCTTCGGGTGCGGTCTAAAACATATCAAAAATACCCAATTCACTTCCAATAACAAAATGCAATTCTTATTCAATGAATTATTCAAGCCATTACAACGGATTTATTGAGCAACAAAAGACATCAAAATATTAACTCCTAAAACAAAGTGGTCTAATTGCAATCTCTTAGGGTACTAAGAAAATTCCAATTTTCTCTTAGCCTTCAAAGGACCACCCGATCGTCTCTCAATCCTATTCTTCTTAGATAGCGGAGGAGCACTGATACGCACCGAAACCTTCTGTGTTGCGGCACGTCTCCTAGCATAAAAGTCATCCAAAGGAGTACCGAAAGGGTCAGCAAGAATGTTACTCGAATCAGCAGCAGCCTCCCTATATCTCAAAACGCTGCTAGGCTCAAAACCCTTTCCCAACAACTCGGCACGAAGCACATCGACCCAAGTGATGCCACGGTAAAGGGTACCAAACAAATAATCCAAATAGCTCTCGGGAAGGAAGACACTCCCACGATGCAAAGGAGCAAAAGCCTAACGGTTGCGATCATCTCCCCAAGCCGACTGAAGCTCACTCGAGAAATCCGGACCCATGTAAGCAACTGGACGAAACACTCCGTCCCTCGGAAAAGGAATCATCTGTTGGCGACCAAACTGCTGCAGAACCCGCTCTGGCTGGTAAAATGACGAATCTCTCAAGCCGGGTACAACCACGTGCTGAAAACCAAGAGTCCATTCAATAAAAGGACGAAGACCCCAAGAAGGAGGGCACCACTCAATATCGAAGGTTACCCGAGAGGCAAAGAATTTCTTCCAACCATCTTCGGATATATCCCGGATCAATAACTTCCTCCTATGAACAGCAAAAGGAGACAAATCACCATCCGGGGAATAAATCTTGAAGTGTTCTTGGAGCCATATGGTCAAGAGCAAAGGGCTTCCCCGACACATCTTGTCCGTCCTATGTAACTCATCAAGGCCGTGCAACGTCTCCCCTACGATAAGAGGGATTATACTAAATTGTTGCTCCTTGGCTTGCAAAATAATCTCAGCCAAATGCGTATCCGCAGTCCCGAAAGGTGTGACAAACAGTACTTCACTAAATAGACAAGCGGCCATGATTCCTCTTGAAAGATTGAACCACCGGATCCTCCGAGTGTAAACTGAAGAACATCGGCAACTCAGTTATGTCAATCACAGTACCGTGCAACATCTTCCTCACGCCCTCAACAGGGAGATTCAGTAACTCAACCCAAGAGTCAATGGCACCACGGTGATACTTAGGGACGGCAATCCGACCGGCCAAAGGCATGCCAAGGATGGCCCCGAAATCATCAAAAGTCGGCACCATTTCATTAGCTGAAAAGTTGAAGGTATGGCTGTCGGAATCCCAGAAAGCCGCGGCAGCTCTCAACAAATCCCAATCCGGCTTCAACGTCCGCAAGGTGAAAAGAATTCGGAACCCGAAGTCTTTAATGAAGGCCTTCTTGGGATGGGTCTTGAAAGAATACACAAGAGTACCCAAGTCCTTTTCATACTCACTAACCACATTGGCATCAAGGGCAAAAGAATTTGAAGCCATGGAAAATGTTGATCACAAGCAAAGTTAAGCAATAATATGATGTTCAAGAATAGCAGAAAGGAGCTGTGGGAATCAAGTGGTCGAACAGAAGATGATATTATAGCTGTTGGGGGTTCTTTTGGCCAGCAAATGTCAAGCCCAGAATTCCGCCTCCCAGACGCGCGCGCCACCCGCCAGCAGTCTGAAATGCGCGCGCGTCCCAAGCCTACAGAGGAAAGCGCGTGCCTCCCAAGTCTAAATCACTTCAAGAAAAGGACTTGTCAGAAATCTCCAGCTTAAATCAAGGCACAGCCCCTATCCTCGGACACCCAGTTGGGCACACATTCTTCTGGTCCGCCCTTAAGGCATGTCAAAAATTAAAAGTAGGATAGAAACTCCCACTCAAAAGCAGGCTGTCCTCCTCCAGATTCCAAACTCCCTAAGTTTTGTCACGGGTGACATACCCCCCTCAAGGGTCAATCTCAACATTTCATCCACAGCAGGAATATTTTTCTGGTCGCGGTCAACTGTGCCCGCACCCCACAATTCAAAAGAAAATCAAGTGTGACTCCAAGTGGCACGAGACTTCAAAGCTATACCTCATCAACGGATTTCACTAACGGATTCGTCCTCAAAGGTTCACTAACGGCCTCATCAACGGATTTCACTAACGGATTCGTCCTCAAAGGTTCACTAACGGCCCCTTCAAGGGTTCACTAACGGCCTCATCAACGGATTTCACTAACGGATTCGTCCTCAAAGGTTCACTACCGGCCCCTTCAAGGGTTCACTAACGGCCTCATCAACGGATTTCACTAACGGAATCGTCCTCAAAGGTTCACTAACGGCCTCATCAACGGATTTCACTAACGGATTCGTCCTCAAAGGTTCACTAACGGCCTCTTCAAAGGTTCACTAACGGCCTCATCAACGGATTTCACTAACGGATTCGTCCTCTTCAAAGGTTCACTAACGGCCTCTCAAAGGTTCACTAACGGCTCTTCAAAGGTTCACTAACGGCCTCTCCAAAGGTTCACTAACGGCCTCCTCAAAGGTTCACTAACGGCCTCTCCAAAGGTTCACCAACGGCCTCATCAACGAATTTCACTAACGGATTTGCCCTCAAAGGTTCACTAACATCCTCTTCAAAGGTTCACTAACGGCCTCTCCAAAGGGTCACCAACGGCCTCATCAAAGAATTTCACTAACGGATTCCTCCTAAAAGGTTCACTAACGGCCTCTCCAAAGGTTCACTAACGGCCTCGTTCAAAAGGTTCACTAACGGCCTCATTCAAGATATTCAGCCGGTAGGTTCACCTAACGGATCATGCCACCCCCTCTATCAACAAAATCCGCTCACACAGGGAGCGCACCACTCTCTCTCGCAATTTCAAATTCCTGCTTTCATCGAGTCTTTGCTTTTTCTTGGTGATGTCCTCGGCGGGTGTTTTTTAACTTTTGTCGACGCATTTTGCTTTGCAATCCACGTCGCCAAGGGGCTCTGTAGACACCCCGCCTTGGACCGCTCATCCCGATTGCACATTTGATCTTGTGTTTCTCCCCATTTTAAGTGTTTCTCGTTAGTTTCTGTCACTTCCGTTAAGTTCCTGACTGACTTCGTTAAGTCCAGGGACTAAACTGAATAACAGGGCTGACTTTCTAGTCCATTCTGTCAAAATTGCCTTCTT
Source organism: Campanula takesimana (assembly GCA_026119855.1). NCBI lineage: Eukaryota > Viridiplantae > Streptophyta > Magnoliopsida > Asterales > Campanulaceae > Campanula > Campanula takesimana. Next base: position 542,716 of record JAOWBW010000603.1, on the reverse strand, counting down.
TGAGTCGCGCGCCTCCGACAGGAGGAGCCAGGCGCGCGCGCCTACCGCCCCCAAGGCAGGAAGCGCGCGCCTCTGGGCGTCAGTTACAGATTTCTGGCTAGGATTTCTCCCTTGCTCAATTTACAGGATTTTGCCCAGGAAGGATTTCTTGGTGACTGAGTTTTGGCACCAAAAACACCTCTCTTTCACCTATAAAAACCTCTCTTTACCTCCATTTTCAAGGAACGAAAAACCTTAGACCTTGGACCTTGGATCTTTTACTCAAAAATCTTACATTTTCAACAAAGAAGCCAAATTTCTTACCTTCAAGGCATTTTCAAAGGCATTCATCAAGAAGTGTTTGAAGTCTCTCGAAGACTAGGTAAAAACCATTTCCTTCCTCTTCTCGACTTCATCTCTTTTCTCTTTCTTTTTGTTTTATCAAAGTGCAATCACCCAAATTATTTTGGGACATGACTCTAATGATCACCTCATCTCATTGAGGTTGGTTAAGGAGTTATCTCCTACATTCCAAACTCTATTTTAAAACCCCTTTTACGATTTAAAGAAGAAAAAGAAGAACGTTTATCATTCATGTAGATTTTGATCAAGCAAGACCAACTTTAGTTGGGCGAGATGGGTGTTTCGGTACTTCCTATCTCGTAATCTAACCCCCGAACCTCAAAATAAAGAATCTCTATTTTCGTAATCAAACTTAGGCTATTATCAATAGGTTTTTCTTATGTTCCTCAAAACATAGGTGGCGACTCTAAACAATTTAAAACAAGTTAGACATCCTAGGATAATTCACCGCTCTAGCCAAGTTGTGGTTTCCCGGGGTATCTACACTTGCACGATATGAATATTGGAATATATGATGTTTATGTGTTATGTGATTTTATGTGGTTTATTGTTTTGCAACTTTAATCGCACAATTCAATCACAATAAATATTATGATGGATTCAGAATTGTTGATTGTTAATTTTTGATTGGATCAAAGTTTTAAAAATCGGGGAAAAACAATTTTTTGAGACAAAATTTTCGATACTTTAAAAATTCTGAACTTTCTGATCATGCGGGCGACCGCATAGAAGCACCTGGGCGGCCGCACAGTTTTGGGCGACCGCACAGGCCTTCTTGGGCGGCCGCACAAAAGGGTCAGAAGGTCTGATTTTGGAAGAAAAATAGAATCTGGAATTTTTCAAAAAAATCAACAAAACCAGTAACAGAACCAGTCCAGACCTGCTGATCTGGATTGGGTTTTAGGTAGTTGGTTTGTGTGTGGATTTTGGGGTTTGATTTTCCTATTTGTTTTAGTCTTGTGATTCTAAGATTGGAGATCCATGTGGAATTGTGGATGCAATTGGCCTACGTTCTTCGAGACCATCTATTACTTAGTTTCGGCCACATGGACTACTTTCTTGGTATCTTGAATTAGTGCGGAATTGTGGATGCCTCATGGCTTAGGTTCGGCCGCACTTCTTGTTGTCTTGATTTGGAGATAATAACCAAAGTTGAAATAGTCTCATCCTCATAATTATAAAGAAACTAATGACACATAAATATCATGCTTAAATTAATGGAGATTAATTTAGTGGCTAAACTTGATGTGTAACATGTTTATATTATGTGCTCATAAATGTGTTATATGCTATATGTGATGAACCTTCAAAGAAAGTTTTAAGTCCTTCATTGACACATAAATATCCGCGAAGTGCATTAATTTTATTCATGTATGAGCAAGATGAGGTTCATTGATTTAATGTGGGCTTGCCTCCGCAAGGTGCATTAAATTGAATGGTTCCTATGCATTTAAAATGGTTGGACTTAATTAGGCATCAAAACGGTTTTGGTCCTAGGCAAAAGATAAGATTAAACATGCTTTTTGAAATTGGATTTCTCAAAGAATCTCATAAAAGAATCTAAGAATCATATGGGATATGATTGACATGATCGTCTACCTAATTAATTTAGTTTTGAGCAGTCCGCCTCCGTGGACTTAAAAGTTAAATTAAAGTTGGATCTTAGCCCAATTAAATTATATTATACACTGGATGTATATGAAGGTTATATAATTTAGTGGGAGTATTTTGTTTGAAAAATACATTATTTATTTCTTTAATGAAAAATGGTACTTATTAAATTTTTGGAAATTTTGCATATTTGTAGACAATGACTACTAACACTCAATCAATTTCGTTGCGATCGATCCTTGAGAAGGATAAGCTCCAAGAGAATGGTACGAACTTTATGGATTGGATCCGTAGCTTAAGAATTGTTCTTAGGCAAGAAGATAAGTTGTACATTCTGTAGACACCCCGCCTTGGACCGCTCACCCCGATTGCACATTTGATTTTATGTTTCTCCCCATTTTAAGTGTTTCTCGTTAGTTTCTGTCACTTCCGTTAAGTTCCTGACTGACTTCGTTAAGTCCAGGGACTAAACTGAATGACAGGGCTGACTTTCTAGTCCATTCTGTCAAAATTGCCTTCTCTGAGTCGCGCGCCTCCGACAGGAGGAGCCAGGCGCGCGCCGCCTCCCGCCCCCAAAGCAGGAAGCGCGCGCCTCTGGGCGTCAGTTACAGATTTCTGGACAGGATTCCCTCCCTTGCTCAATTTACAGGATTTTGCCCGGGAAGGATTTCTTGGTGACTGAGTTTTGGCACCAAAAACACCCCCTCTTTCACCTATAAAAGCCTCTCTTTTCCTCCATTTTGAGGGATCGAAAAATCATCGGAAAAACTCAATCGAAAACTAGACAAAAAATCACTTTCTAAAGGTTCTCCAAGGATCTCATTAAGCAACATTTGAAGTTCTTCAAATTGTAGGTAAAAGTCCATCTTTTCCTTTCTTTTCTACTTCATCTCCTCTCTCTCTTTTTACTTTAATCAAATGTGCAATCACCCAAATCATTTTGGGACATGACTCTAATGATCACCTCATCTCATTGAGGTTGGTTAAGGAGTTATCTCCTACATTCCAAATCCTATTTTAAATCCCCCCTTTTCGTGACTTAAAGAAGAAGAAGAAGAACATTTTTATTCATGTAGATTTTGATCAAGCAAGACCAACTTTAGTTGGGCGAGATGGGTGTTTCGGTACTTCCCATCTCGTAATCTAACCCCCGAACCTCAAAACAAAGAATCTCTGTTTTCGTAATCAAACTTAGGCTACAATCTATAGGTTTTTCTTATGTTCCTCAAAACATAGGTGGCGACTCTAAAAACAAGTTAGACATCCTAGGATAATTCACCGCTCTAGCCAAGCCGTGGTTCCCCGGGGTATCTACAGTGGCAACTCCGCTGGGGAGATTTATTTGAGGGTTAAACTTGCATTCTGATGGAAATCTACATCTTTTCTGGGCATTCTGTTTCCTGATGGGGGAGGCGCGCGCGTCTGGCCTTTTAAGCCTAAGGCGCGCGCTTCCCGCATCAAGAACCAGAATCGCCCACTTCTTCATGTTCTTCATCTTCTTCTTCTGTTATTCTGCACTAATCACTTCTGCAGGGGTTACAATATAAACATGGGACCAGGGCAATCCCCTGAGTCCAAAGTCTGACATTCTGATAGGTGCGCCCCAGAAGCGCGCGCCTCCCATAAGCATTGCGACATGCGCGCGCGTCCCACATCAGCACTCAGAGGCGCACGCTTCTGGGTTGGTTTCTAGAACAGAGACAGGTTTCAGTGACTGAGCAGAACAGTGGGGTGTGGGCACAGTTGCCTGCATCAGAACAGAATTGAACCATCGGACTGTTTTAATTTTGTGTTTTATTTACCGGTCACACGGGTGATTCGGGAGTTGTAATTTTATGTGCTTATGTGTCTTGTGTGTTTTTCTTTCTTTTCAAAAAAAATAAAAAAAAAAAAAAAAATTGTCACTTGTTAGACCTCACACTACATGCACATATTCCTATGAACTGCTCACTATCGAGTCGCACAAGTCCAACCCCAAACCCGTCGAGGCCCGTCCTAGAAAGTTTCAAGCTACACCAGACCTAGGCTCTTTCGAAGCGGTAAACCTCAGCCCGTGGCGTAGTTCAAGACTACATGCCGGGGGTGACCTTTGAGCCTCATATTCAAGCCGAGCACAAACCACACAATTCGAGTTAGGGTCTAACACTCCGTGACTCAAGTCGTTTTCCATGTACCGAGATTTCCCTAAACTAATGTCTTCAAATCATACATGCCAACTTGTTGAAAGGGACGCAATAAAAATCCGTCCCCAAAAGTGGTTATTTTGGACGAAAATAAAAATCCGTCCCCGCATGTATGCTTTACTACATTAATTTAGTTTAATCCCGATACATGTAGGATTCACAAGCGCGATGGAATCCGATGAGTATATGGGACCGCGAGATGGTCTATATACTAGTGTGACGATTCCATTATTTTCTTAGAAACCCAAAAGGGATTCATTCCCTCCGACTTATAAAAAAAAAAAAAAAAAAAAAAAGTCTTTTCTTATGTGGTTCGAGTCGTGTGCCCAACTGTGTGTTCTAAGCCTCTTCATGGACCGCAAGTGTTACTCAAGATTGACAAGGGCCTCTTCTACAATATAGGTTCAATTGGTACTTACAAAGTCTACCGGGATTCAGCAAATCGGTTAGTCCGTGAAGAGATCACTCCAACAGCTCCAACACCAACCATGACCGGCAGCGGCAACACCATGTCTCTCGAACAGCTCTCAACTATGGTCCAACTCCTCCAAGAGCAAGTCTCCACCCTTAACAAGGAGGCACAAAGCAAAGACGACATTTGGCAATCCCACCTCGACAACCAAAGGGAGGCCCACGAGGCCGAAATGGAACTAATGAAAGAAAAGCTCACCAACCTTGCCAAGGGAAAGAACAAGAACAATGATGATGAATCCGAATGGACTGAGGGTTTGTTCAAGAGTCCTTATGTCAACACCCGCACCAAGAAAATGGGGGAACCAAGTTCCGAGAACAATGAGCCCAAAATGGTGGATTCTATCATGGCCTACATCGACCAAAAATTCAATGGGCTCAACATGGGGAAAGGCTCCGACACAAGCCTTTATCAATCATCCATCCTCATGAGTACTATGGCCGCTCTTCCCGATAAGTTCAAGATGCCCGACATAAGTAAATTCAAGGGAAACTCTTGTCCTATGGCTCAAATTGAGACTTATATTTGGCAATGGTTCCAAAGAAGGTCTCCACCAAGGTGATGGCTCAATGCTTTCCTCTCACTCTCGAGGGGGCGGCAAAAGATTGGTATGCTACTCTCCCGCTCACTGTCCGTCTTGATGGGACTCCGCCATGCTTGCCTTCAAGAACCAATACCAAGGCAACAACCACTCACCGGCCACAAGGAAAGAGCTAGAGAACACTACTCAACGAGACAATGAGTCCTTCATCGACTTCATAAGGAGATGGAATGACAAACTCTCTGAAATTGTTGAGAGGCCGAACACAAAAGAGCAAATGGACATATTTCTCCAAGTGTCTCAAGATTGATCTCCGCACTCACCTAAGTGGGGCTTGCTACTCCGACTTCTCCCAAATGTATTAGGCGGGGGTATGCATGGATGACTTGCTCAAGGAGATTAAGAAGACCACTCATCTACTTACCGCTACAAGGCCGCTTCCAACTCCACAAAAGAGGCCTCGGTCAACGCCGTCACTATTGACAAGGGGAATTACAAAAAGGTTCCTCCCCTCAAGGGAAGAAGTCCCGAAGTGATCCGTGTCTACACCGCCTCTCCAAGGCATGACTCAAACCGAAGTGTTCAAGGTCCTCAAGGCAAAGGGTCAAGTCACACCCGTGCAAGGGTACCAACCCAAGACGATCCACCCCAATCATGCTCACCACAAATATTGTGGCTACCACCAATATAGTGGCCACACCACCGAGGAATGCTTCGTTCTCCGCAATGTCATTCAAGATCTCATAGATAAGAAAGAATTTGTAGTGACTAATGACGAGCATGTCAATGTTAATAGAGATAGGAGAA